>JARHVA010000610.1:475000-942500 GCA_037957365.1 Torreya grandis | reverse complement strand
TTAGGCACAAAAAGCTGATCAATAGGTCTCTTGATGGTATGACTAGTTCTTCTCCATCTCTCTATTAGGCACAAAAAACTGATCAACAGGTCTCTTGATGGTATGACTAGTAGGTGAGGTTTTAGGTCAAATGATCTTAGTGGTGGATACTAAATTTATTCTACTTCCAATTCATGGTAGTACTTATAAGAATGGTTACCTATGATTTATGAATCATTCTTAAGAAGTTGATTGTCTTGTTTTACTTGTTAATCCCCACACCCTATAAGTTTTGATTTTGTTTGAGATTATCCATATAATCCAATTGGTGAATTAGCTTATAGATGAGGTTTAATTCCTTCTCTCATGGTTTTCATATTTATTTTCACATTTGAAGAATATTGGATGAGCCAAAGAGATCAGGTTGGAAGATGCAAACACCATGGATAAGTTACAGTCATAGTTCACCATGTATAGAGGTCCTTATTATTTTAATGGTTTTAGAGGAAGGTTTTATGTGGTGTTTCATGTTTTTCATGATATATTTGTCCCCCCTCTTTCCAATCTCAATCTCACAACTATCATTCATGAATTTACAATCAAGTATGTTTCACACAGTCAATTTCCTACAAGTTTTAATCTATAGTCATAATGTATGAATCTTTGATCATGGTCATAGAGGTGAAATTGGAAGTCTGAATATGTTTTAAACCTTCTTAGATCATAAACAAAAAAAAATTAACCCTTAAAATGCCATGTAGTTGACTATGACAACTAGTTAAGCTCTGTACATAGTTCTGCACCATTGATATGCACCTACAGGTTCCTTAGAAGAGAATGATCACATGGAAATGAAGGAATTTTAACTATATTGAACTCCTTCATGGGGGTAAGGATCCATTTTGATACCTTGATAATGTCTAATATTGGTTATAAGCATATACATCATGCATAATACCCATATTCATAGTCATTGCCCTGTTTATTGAAATGCCCACTTATAGGTGCTTGCCACATAAACTTGAAAATGTTTCACAAAGATGTTGAACATGTTTTGAGACATTTATTAAGGTCTTAAAATGTTTAAAGTGCATTGAGAACCATGTTTTAGGTTATTGAGAGGCAGGTAGGCTTAAAATCCATGTTCAAGTTGGAGAATGGGTTTTAGGGACTTGTTTCCTTAAAAACTTCAAAATAGAACCCTATGTACTTTTGATGATGTTATATTATAAACAAACATGGAGCCTAAATGAGTTTGGATGTTTCCATCTTGTATTCCTCATATATGGGTAATAGCTTGCAAAAAGAGAGTGGGTGTTTGGTCCCATAAGTGATGAAAAAGAGGCTTCCAAATCATGCATTTATTCACTATAGAAAGGTAGTGTTTTCTAAAGGATATTAAACTCTCGAGTGGCTTACAACCCAAAGTAGTAGTATAGAAGCATGATTTCATTAGTTATTGAATTGAGGAAGATAATTGTGTTTCAAATAGCATCAACAAAGGTTAAAATGTAGGTTATTAATATCCATAAACATCTACAAGTGTACCCTTACTTAGAAAAGTCACCTATAGCTTGACTGTAGGTGACTTGCAAACTCATGAAATGAATCTTGGGGATATTAGGCTTGAAAACATAAAAAATTGCCATTGAAAGTTGGTTCTAAGACCTAAAATTAATCCTATGAGATTTAACACAAATTTCAAGGGTTTATATGCATTATAGGGCCCTTTTACCTTAAGTATGGTCAACTACAGTGGATTGTAATATAACAGTGACCTAAAGGATGACTACCTTGATAATTGGCATGACATGGATATGGTGAATAGACCTAAATAATTATGAGATGGACGAAAATAATTTAATAATGGTCTTAAGGCATTGATAAAATTCCTAAGATAAAGTATCCACCTATAGGTAGTCTCTTTTCTTAGGGTAAACATAATTACAGTTAACCTTTAGTCTTGTCTAGTCAACTGCAAGGTGTGAGCATTTGAAGGGTTTTGGATAAGCTTGGATCATTAACATGGTGAAAATAAACCACAAAGTGGTAGTAAAATGTTATGATACTCCCATCATGTGAAAAAAATGTAAGAGCTGGTCCTCAAAAGTAACCTATAGTCCATACACAAAAGCCTGCATAGTCATCATGCTAGAGGTCTACCTTAGGTTTTATGAGGTTTGGATGGGTAATTGATGTGATCAAGTCATGAAAATTTATACATAAAATATGCATAACTTTTAAAATCCCCTCATAAACTAATTTTTCTAAGAAAATAGCGGAGATGCCTTATTTCTATTTTAGATAGAGGGCACTATCAGAAAGGTTTAACCTATAGGTTTAGAAAAAAAAGGAAATTAAATGTGTTAAAAGTATATGGAAACATTATTATATATATATACATATATATATATATATATATATATATATATTTACATATATATATATATATATATATATATATATATATATATAATTTAAACATCAAGGAACATGTATAAATCCTCACATGTGTTATAAGTCCAATTTGATGACTTAAACCCACATGGGTGCAATCAAAGTCCACTAGGCCTAGTCTAGGCTTAATGTTTAAAATGGGGTCCTTTCCATGTCTATCACTAAATAAGAATTAAAATTAATTGTAAAATATTCATATGGATATATTAGGTGTGTTATAACCTTTAATTATAGGTAAATTCATAGATAAGCCATTTTATTGGCTCAAGATCATAACAAGGTATGTAAAATGTAAAGGAGAGCTTGAGAGACTGACTTGGGAAGCTCACAAAAACATCGATGATTACCATGTGATATCAAGGAGATAGGAGGTGTTGAAGAGGATCCTAATCAATTTGTAGTGGAATTCATATAGGGTTCCAACATCAGGATGTATGAACAATCCTTAAGAGCCAAAACCACATAAAACCCTCGAAAACCCTTACTAATGACCCGATTGGGAAGATGAAGAAAGAGAGGCATACATATTGGATATTTTTAGAATTAAATTGATTTTATATTACATAATAATCCCTAGGGATACTTTCCATCAATTTGGTTTCCACCTTACTTGTATAGACAAGGTGTAAAACTAGTTTTATTGGTAATTTTGTGTGTTGTATAGGTACAAAAAGGTTTAAAAAGATAAAAATCACTTTGGGATGAATAATATGACCTAATATAATACGTAATGTTAATTTATTTCATCAAATAAACTCAAAATTTCCTCTTCTAACACCTTCATCTCAGCCAGTCCAAACTGACATAGTGAACAAAGAATGACCACCAAGTGAGAAGGTGAAAACTCTAAATGGGAAGTATTTTAAGGTATATATAATGAATATAATGGAATTATGGATTCTATATGTTTCACATCACTATCTATATATATTGGATTGGAAAAATGAATACCTCTTTGATGTTAAGTGTGAAAGTGAGTGAAAAGAGGGTGATTATGACTACAGGTATTAAGAACAAGTGGATAGAAGAATCTTGATGATTAGGGATACCTAAAATGCATGTTGGAGAATTTTTATAAACCCTACCTCATATTTAAATCATCTCATCTATCCCTAGTCTATTTTAGAGCACTCATAGAAGGTCAAATAATGAAGGCAATTTCTAGGCAAGCAAATGAAGAGTCCTATGGCACATTTGAGGATTTTCATACCTTTGAGGAACATTTTTCCATGTATATCTTCCATTTTATATTCCATATTCCTTTTTTATTATATATTTAACCCCATTTCTCATCTTAACAATTGGTTTAGTGACTCTTTGACTTCATTCTCTTCTCTCCTCTCTCAAACTCCATAAGTACTAACCATTTTAGCTCTTCTAGACTAGTTCCACACCATGTATGATGAAGCCCTACTAGTTTTGACATTTTACTTTTCCTTTGAACAATAAATATAATCTACGTTGGGTTCATATATCATATTTTCAAAGTGTGTGAAGAGATGTATAGTGAATAGTTAAGTGTTATTCATTTATCCTTGCTTTCTCTCAATCCTTCCATGTTTGATGCAAGTTGTTCTACTCTAACAAGTCATATGAAGTGTTGTCAAGTGTATGGATCTATTTTCAAGTGTAAAATTATCCATAATTTCTAAAACTGATATATTGTAAATTTACCTTGTATAGTCCTCATGCATATCACCTTCATATTGAAACACTAATGTTAGAGCATTATAGGACTTTGAAACTAGTGTTGTAGGTCTTGATTCTTAGTGAAATGAGTATGATGGTCTTGTGTAAATCATTATTTTGTATCTCCCCCTTATATTATTTTTATTTCATTCATATTTGTATCCCTTTTCCCATAATCAAACAATTAGTGTAGGTGATAAGCACTTCAAGGTAAATTCAAGGAGATAACCCTTAAGCCTAGATATCTACTTCTACTATAGGTAAACCCACATACCTAGAACTATTATAATGTTTCCAAAATATATATAAGGCTTGAAAAACCTTTTATAGGGTGAAATATTTTGTGATAATACTTTTTTCATGCCCATTGGGACACATTGTCCTAAAGATAACTTGTCAAAGTGAATGTTAGTCTTGACAACATCAGTTATAAATTGGTGTGCTACTCAGCATTTGGTAACTCCATTCAAGGTAAAATATAGTTATAGACCATTATTTTATCATAGATTTTCTATCATAATTCATGGTCCTTACTAGGTCATATTCTAGTAGAGTGTTCAATTTTATCAATCCACCTATTCATCATGAACTTCCTTTTGAAGTTTAATACCCTCAAGCTAATCTACCCTTTAGAGAAAAAGAGGATTTTGATAGCCAAGAAAGTGAGGAGCTTGAAGAAATAATTGATATGAAATATGCCTTACCTTCCTTTAATAATTAAAATCTAATCCATCTTGATGCCTATGATGCCATTCCCCCTAATGCCACAAAGAGTGTGCCCACATTTAATGGTGATGGTCATTTCATAGTTAGTGAACATTTTAGGGATATATATATATATATATATAATTTTTTAAATTTCCAAAATGTCACTAAAGATAATATTTCCATTATAATCCTTACCATTTCCATTAGAAGAAAAGCACTTGATTGGTATAGGACTTTTCCCAGTGTATGCATCACATCATGGGATAACTTTGGAGTGTTTCTAACTTTAATATTTGAGGATGAGAATGACCACACTTCACTCATACATCAACTTAATGTAATCCAAAGAACCCAAAAATAAATAATGCATGACTTTAATGAGAGGTTTTAAAAGTCTTGGTATATATTGTCTCCTCCTATGAGACCACTTGATACGTTAGTCTTTCCTACATACTTTAGAGCCATTGGTACTGATATTTAAATCATGCTACAATCCATGGGTGGTTTCACTCTTCTTAAAGCATATTAACTTTCCATTAGAGCTAATAATTGCCTCATTCAATTAGGAAAGTTTCCTCTTAATGTGTCTATGACTATGTTGCCTAATATTCATACTAATACTCCAAGTGTGCCCTAAGTTCCTAATTCCAACACCAAGCCTAGAGCTGATCCTAATAAGGTAGAAGATTATGTTGATTAGAGGGGAAAATTCCTAACCTTAAAGGTTCAAACTAGGAAAACCAATAATCAACAAGGTGCTTATCAAAATATTTAAGCTTACCAATAGTAATATGGTCAATAATATGGGTAAGGGGGAGGTCAAGGGTGGCCTAATTTCAATAGGCCTACTAATGCATATAATCCTAATTAAACCTCCCATACAAGAGCAATGGTATAGGTGCATATCAATTTGATAAAAGGAGAAGAGTGTAAATAAGGATAATTTATGGATGATAATGAAAGTGGAGAGCAAGATCTAGTTTCCCAAGGAGGAGTCACTCCTTTCTTATAATCTGAACATGAATTCATGATGCAAACAAGTTAAGAGTGGGAACCTTGAAGAGAAAGCTTTACTAACTTCATATTTGAGGACACTTTTGTGCTCAATCAAGGAAATTATATTGTAAACAACACTATATCCAAGAGAAAGGATTTAGGAGGTAATATTAATGTTCCTACAAGTTCATCTAATCCTCTTACAAGGTATTAAGGCATCATTGCAATCATGGCAGTCTCAAACACTCCTACACCTCCTCCAAATCATAATGTGGTAAGGTCTACTTAAGTTTCCTCAATTCCTTAAGTTTCAAAAACTTATTTTCCTCCAAATACTACATATAAGGTAAAAATTGTTACTCTAAACATAGTGGATTCATTGAAGAATGCCAAGGCATCCATTTCCCTTTGGGATATCCTCTATATACCTAGCCAAAAGGAACTCTTGTAAAAATAGATATCCATTATTCCTACTAGTCCTTTACCTTTAATAAATATTCATGTTCATGTATCTCTTACAAATTCCCCTAAAGACATTTTGGAACCATTTACCAAAGTTGATAATCCTCCACCATTATACCTCACTCTCATAGTGGGGGACAAACTAGTACGCAATTGCATAGTTGATAGTGGAGTCTCTACATCAGTCATGCCCAAAGTTGTAGTTGATAAGTTGGGCCTAAAATATGAACCACATAGAAAAGGAGTGCTTCAATTATATGTTACACTTTCTAAGATAATAGGGTTGATCAAAAACTTGAAGGTCTTCCTCCATGACTATCATAGATTTATTATCCTCCAAGTCATTAGTGTTGTTGACCTTCCTGCTCGTTTTGCAATCTACCTTTCAGGAGATTTTATAGCCAAGATAGGTGGCTACATCTTAGCTAACTGGTCCTTATTTTCCTTTAAGATAAGTTATGGAACCAAAGTGACCATAAGAACTCACCACTATCAATATTTCACATTGAGATCTATGTTTAAGCAAGCTCTAACTTGAATTGTATTATCAATGAGAAGGAGTCTAATGTGGATTAGGGAAATTCTAAGCTTGAGGGAATAGATGAATTGTTTCTAGATGAATATGGTGTAGATTATTATGAACATTATCCTTATGCATACTTTGAGAAAACTAACCTTGGTACATATAGCATCCATGAGGAACCATTTGAGAGAATTGAGATAAGTGTTGAGCATTCTTTCTCAAAAGTTGTTGAGAGTAACTACTTGACTCATGTATATAATGATGATGATAGATTTAATATCTTGATTGATCATCATAATGAGAATAATGGTTCATTTTTACCTATAATAGATGAAGATGCCATTGATGATGACATTTATAAGGAAGAGGAGGATGACTTATGGAAAAATTTCAATGCCATATGTCAAGAGTTTGATCAGTTAAGTAATGTTATTCCCCCTTCTAAGAAGTCTATATCTGATGTGTTTGATAATGAGTCTAACAAGCATATTTTTGAGTGTTCCATTAATCATGAAATTGTATGTCAATCTATTATCCAAGGGTCTACAGTTAAATATGATTTTTATGAGTCCAAGACAAAAAAATTATGTTTAAATAATAGTCAAGAGCTCCATTTGAGGTAAAGCCACATTTAAAAGTATTAAAACATGATGAGAAGGGATTGATGATCATACACATCAAATACATTAGGCATAAGAAGATGGAAGGATTGAGGCAGTTATCATCACTCCTATTTTGTAGTTTGAGGAGTGTAGATCAAATAAGACAAAGATCAATCAACTTGTAGCCCTAATCAAGGTGTTTGTAGAGCAGAAAAGAACATTCACAAAGGTTCCAAATAATCCAATTTCAAGCCTAAAAATCCATAAAGGTGGTAGGATTCTTGATTATCTACATATACAAGTGGTTGATGATCAGCATGATTCTCATGTTATATTGCCTTCATGGAGAGACAAAGATGAAAGAGGAACCATATTTGACCCTAATTGAAGTATGGTAAGATGTTTTGACCTCAAGACTGAGGAATTTTAAATATTAGATTAGTTGTGTGTTTTATTTTAGTTATATGTGTTGTGTTCCATAAGTTTTCTTGTTGAACACATGTTTGTTTCTTTTGGGTGTGTCTTGTTTTGTGTGTCCTTTCCTTGTGTTTGGTGTGGTTTTAAAGGTAAATTATGTGCCAAACTAGTGTATAAGTGACTCCATGACCCAATGGATAGGATTAGGCTATTTTTCCTTGCATATCAATCATACCACCCTTTGAAAATCACCAAGTGTGCTGATTATTTTGACCACAAGTCAAAATAAGTTGACTCCTTATAGTCTAAAACTTGATATATGGGCATATTAACATGTTATAGGGTGTGTCATGGTTATTTGATTTCATTTGATATGTTATTGGCTTTTTCATAGTCTAATTTAGTCCTTATGTCATTTTATGTCACTTAGGGGTCATTTTAGAGTCATTAATGAGGTTAGTATGAATTTATAAGGTGTCCAAGTATTCTAAACTTCCTTTTAATGTATAATATGTTAGACCCTAGCAGTCTTTATCAGTACTAATTGAAAATCTTGCAATTGTTAAATGAAATCATGAAAATAGTTCAAATAAAGGGAGTTTTTGAAGTTATATAGCCTATAGGGGAGTATGTCACATGTGGAAACCTTAGGTAGTAACCCTTCAGCTTCCCTAACTCCATTTACATAATTTATCTACTCTATAAGTACCAAAAATAGACCAAAATCTTTTCTCTTCTCCATCTCTCCACTAGGCACATAAAACTAGTCAATAGGTATTTTAATGGTATGGCTAGTAGGAGAGGTTTTAGGTCAAATTATCTTGGTGGTGGATATTAAACTTTGTCTGATTCACATTCATGTAGGACTTGGAATAATGGTTTCCTATTCTTTATGAATCATTTTTTATAAGTTAACTATCTTGTTTTGCTTGCTAATCCCTACACCTTATAGGTTTTGTTTCTATTTGAGCTTGTCCATATAATAAATTTTTTGAAGTAACTTCAAGATGAGGTGGACATCCTTATCTCATTGTTTCCATATTTAGTTTCACATTTTAATATGAGTGGATGAGCCAAAAATATTAGGTTGCAAAATGAGAACACCATGGCTAAGTTACATGCATAGTTCACCATGTACAGAGATCCTTATTTTTGTAATGGTTTTAGAGGAAGGTGTTAAGTGGTGTTTCTTATTTTTCATGATATATTGTTCCCATTTCATTCCAAGATCAATATCACAACTATCACTCATGAAGTTACAGTCAAGAATGTTTCACACAGTCAATTTCATGTAAGTTTAAATCTACAGTCATGGTGTATAAAGCTATAATCATTGTCATGGAGGTGTAATGAGAAGTCTCAAGATGTTATAAACCTTCTTATATCATGAAAAAATAATTTTAACCCTTCAAATGGCATGTGGTTGAATATGACAACTAGTTCATCTCTACACACAATTATGCACCATTGAATTGACCTACAAGTGCCTTAGAAGAGAATGATCACATGGAAATGAAGGCATTATGACTATTTAAAACTCCTTAATGGAGGTAAGTATCCATTTGGAGACGTTATGAAGGTATAAGACTATTTACAAGCCATACATCATGCATACTACCAAAATTCATAATCACTACCCTGTATATTGAAATGTCCACCTACAGATGGCTACCACATAGACTTAAAAATGTTGCACAAAGATCCTAAACATGTTTTGAGACATTTATTGAGGTATTATATTTTTTAAAGTGAATTTATAACATGTTTTAGGTCATTGAGAGGCAAGTAGGCTTGAAATCCATGTTCAAGTTAGAGGATGGATTTTAGGGATTTGTTTCCTTAAAAACTCCAAAGTAGAGCCCTATGTAATTTTGATGCTATTATATGATGAAAAAACATGGATCCTAAATGAGTTTGAATGTTTCCATATTTTATTCCTTAGATATGGGTAATATATTGTAAAATGAGAGTGGGTGTTTGGTCCCAAAAGTGATGAAAAGGAGGCTTCTAAATCATGCATTTGTTCTCTACAAAATGTAATGTTTTCTATAAGATGTTAAACTCTCAAGTGGCTTACAACCCAAAGTAGTAGTATAGAAGCATGATTTCATTATTAGGTTATCCTATTGAATTGAGTAAGATAATTGTGTTTCAAAGATAATCAACAAGGGTTAAGAATATAGGGTATTGACCTCCATCAACATCTATAGGTGTACCCTTGCTCAGAAAAGTCACCTACAACTTGACTATAGATGACTCACAAACTCATGAAATGAATCTTGGGGATATTAGACTTGTAAACACAAAAAAATCCATTGAGAGTTGGTTATAATACCTCAAATGAATCCTATGAGGTTTAACATAGATTTCAAGGGTTGATATGTATCTAGTGTCACCTTTTGCCTCAAGGATGGTCAACTATAGTTGACTATAGTATAACAGTGACCTAAATGATGATTGCCTTGATAATTGGCTTAAAATGGATATGGTGAATAGACCTAAATGACTATGATATGGACCAAAATACTTCAATAATGGTCTTATAAAAATGATACAAGGCCTAAGACAAAGTATCCACCTATAGGCAGTCTCTTTTCTAAGGGTAAACAAAGTTACAGTTAACCTATAGTTTTGCCTAGTGAAATGCAAGGTGTGAGAATTGGAATGGTTTTGGATAATATTTGACCATGAATGTGTTGGAAATAAACCCCATAGTTGTAGGACCATTTTATGATCTAGTCCTCAAAATCAACCTATAGTCTATACATAAAAGCCTGCATAGTCATCATGCTAGAGGTATGCATTAAGTTTTATGAGGTTTAGAGGGGTAATTGATGTGATCAAGTCATGAAAATAAGTAAAAAACATCTCCGTAACTTTTTAAAAATACTCATACACTCTTTTTTTAGTAAAATAGAGGAGATGCCCTTTGTTCTATCTTAGATAGAGAGTACTCCCAAAAGGTGTAACCTACAAGTTTAGCAAACAAAAGGCAATAAAATGTGTTAAAAGACTATATAAAAATTTAAAAAATAGTTTTATAGCTTATTTAAACATCAAGTAACATTTTTAAAGCCTCACATATGCTATAAGTCCAATTTGATGTCCTCAACCCACTTGGGTGCAATCAAAGTCCATTATGCCTAGTCTAGGCCTAATGCCTAAAAGGGGGTCCTTTCCATGTATACACTAACCAAGAATTCCAACTAATTTTAACATGTTAATATGGATATATTAGTTGTTTTATAACCTTAAATTTATAATTAAATTCATAGATAAGACATTTTATTGTCTTAAGAGCATAACAGGATATGTATAATGTAAAGGAGAGCTCAAGAGACTAACTTGGGAAGCTCATAACAACATGTATGCTTATAATGGGAGATTAAGTATATATAATTTGTTTAATAGGGTCCCAATAAATTATTTAGTGTAATTTTTTTAGGGTTCCAACCTCAGGATTGTATGAATAATCCTTAAGAGCCAAAACCACCTAAAACCCTCTAAAACCCTTGTTAATGACCTGATTGTGAAGATGAAGAAGGAGAGGCATCTATATGTGATATTTTGAGTATTAAAGTGATTTTATATTGTATAAAAATCCCCATTTATACTTACCATAAATTTTGTTTCCACCTTACTTGTATGGTCAAGGTGTAAAACTAGTTTTTTGATTGTTTTCTTGATAGTTTTGTTTGTTGTGTGGGTATAAAAATTTGTAAAAAGATTAAAATCACTTTGGGAGGAATAATATGAAATAATATAATCCATTTCATTCATTTATTTCATCATATAAACTCACAAGTGCCTCTTCAAACACCTTCATCTCAGCCAGTCCAAACTAGCAAGTGAACAAGGATTGAACACCAAGTGAGAAGGTGAAAACTCTAAGTGGGAGGCCTTTTAAGGTTTTAATGATGAATATAAGGGAATTAGGTATATTTATATATGTCACATCACTTATATATTTATTTTATTGTAAAATTTAAGACCTCTTTGATGCCAAGTGTGAAAGGTGAGTGAAAAGAGGGTGATTGTGACTGTAGCTAGTGAGAATAGTTGGATAGAAGAATATTGATGATTTTGTATACCTCCAATGCATGTTGGAGAATTTTTATAAACCCTTCATAATATTTAAATAAACAAATATATCCTTATTATATTTTAGAGCACTCATGGAAGGTCAAATGATGAAGGTAGTTTCTAGGCAAACAAATGAAGAGTCTTACGCCACATTTAAGGAGTTTCATACCTTTGAGGGAAATTTTTCCAAGTAGACCTTGCATGGTATATTAAATATTCCTTTATCCTATATATTTAACTCAATTTATCATCTTGAAAAGTGTTTTAGTGACTCTTATACTTCATTCTCTTTTCTCCTCTCTCAAACTCAATAAGTATTAGCCATTTTGGCTATTGTAGACTAATTCTACACCATGTATGGTGAAGCCCTACTAGTTTTGACATTTTAATTTACCTTATAAAAATAAATAAAATAAATTTAAGGTTAATATATCATATTTTCAAAGTTTTTTTAGATATTTATAGTCAATAGTTAAGTGAAATTCATATATCCTTGCTTTCTCTCAATCCTTCCATGTTTGATGCAAATTGTTCTAATTTATCAAGTCATATGAAGTGTTGTCAAGTGTATGGGTCTATTTTCATGTGTAAAAGTATCTATAGTGTCTAAAACTTATATTTTGTTCATTTACCTTGGGTATTCCTCATGCATAACACCTTCATATTGAAATATTAATGTTAGATCATTCTAATACATTGAAGCTAATGTTGTAGATCTTGTTTCTTAGTGAAAGGAGTATGATGGTCTTATGTAAATCCTTATGGTGTATCAAACCCTTAAATTAGTTTCATTTCATGCATATTTATATCCTTTTTTCCAAAAAAATAGTTATTTTAGGTTATAATCACTTAAAAATAAATTCAAGGAGCTAGCCCTTAAACCTAGAGGTCTACTTCTAATATAGGTAAACCCACATAACTAGAAGTACTAACATGTTTCCCAAGTCTGGATAAGTCTTGAACAACACTATATATAGTTAAATATTTTTTGACAATATTAGCCAAATTTTGGTTAACATCTTTGGTGACCTCCTAGGATTTCATAAATATTATGCACTTTAGACCAGTTGCCTAGTCCATCCATTGGGATATGGAACTTGACCTTGACACTTGACAAAAAAACTCTTGAAATTATTAAACAAATAAATACCTTCATCAACATGATAATATAAAGTAAAACACACCAAAGCAACACACACACATAACAAGAAACAAGATCAAACACATTATGTTACAAAGCACTTAGAGGAAAGACAAGATAATAACTATTATTTACAACTAACCTATCAAAATTGATCCTCCTGGATCAAAAGGAAAACTCTTTAAATCACCTTCATGTGATGAGTTAGGATGATATGTAAGCTATTGATCAGACTTTGTTATTACTTGACTAGCTCCTTTGACCACCATCTTCTTGGGATTGACCTAAAATGGATCTACATTAGCAAACATGCCTCTCATAAGATAAATTCATCTTGATCTTCAATTTCTACCTCATACTATTTTCCATCCTTGGCAATGTGATAGACCTCCAAAATTGCCATGGTTTGATTCATAAGGGCAGTAGCATTCTTAGCTTCATCCTCTATTGACTCCTCAAATTCCATATCATGTTCATCAAAAAGAGTGTTATATTTATCATACCTTACTACACCATAAATTTTAAATTCTTAGTGATGACTAATAGGATTTGTTGAAGAGTTAGGAACATTTTAATTTTCATCAATAACTTCCTCTTATTTCTCTTGAGGTGTTATCTTGTCAATCTCTTCAAACTCCTTTAACATGTCTAAGTAGGACAACCACATGTATTTAAGGCCTCATTGATCTTGCTCATGAGACTCAACAAGATCATCAACAATGATATTCTCTTCAAGAGCCTTCTCATACATGCCTTAACTATGTTCATTGGCCAAAACCACAATCTTAGAACTCTCCTCATGGGTTGTAAGTTCAATATCATAACTAGAGAAAAAAAATTCTATATCTTCCAAAAAGATAGCTTCTAATTCATCACTTGAAATAATACCAAGCTCAATTTCAACCTTGTCATTCTCTTAAGGGATAACAGGATGGTCAAATGCTTCATACTCTTGAATAGACTCATAACATGGCTGCAAGCTATCTTCTTCAAGTTCTATCTTTTGCCCATTAGTTTCAACAAGACCAATAGCCAATTTATCTTAAAGAAAAATTACCTCATGTGAAGATGCAACATACTCAACTACTGCATAGTCACCTTTCTCTTCATCCAGACTCAATCCATGAGAGATATATTGGTCTTCTTCTTCTTCCATGAAGAATGGAAGCTCATCTTCCCATTCAGGGTTCAATTCATCATGTCTCTCTTGTGCCAAACTTGATTTGTCCTCTTCTATGAGGTTTTCAACATATGTAAATTCATGTTAGTGATCACCTTCATGATCTAGAGGGACCACATGCTTTTAATAAAGTCTATTTATTTCATGAAACTTTGGTACAACTACTACCATGTCTGATCAAGATCTTCTTCTTCACTCTTTTCAATATAATCACTTTGACAAGATCTTGACATCATATTAGCTTGCACTCTACCATCAACACCATCTTTTTCATCATCCTTGAAGGCTTATTTTATTAATTATATAAAAAGAGGAGTGCCAAGAAATGTTTCCTTATCATATACACTAGAAACACTCTCCTCATAACCTTCTTAGGATTCACTTAAAACTAATTGGTTTTCTTTTTCTAGTCTACCACCTCACCACCTAGTTTTGAAAAGTTATCATTTACATCTAAATGTCCATCTTCTACCCTCAATGTAACTAATTATCCTTCTTAAAAGGATGGGGTGGGAGGGAAAGAGACTCCATTGGATTTCTTGAAATCTCTTAAAGTGTCATTCTAACTTGGGAATTTAGGAGTACTAGGTTGATTATGGTGTTATTGAAAGGATAGAGAAGAGAAATGCATTTAAGGTGTTGTATTCTTTTATTTCCAATCCTTAATTTCTCTATCAAACTTTTAAGTGTCTTGAAATTCATGAATGGATACAAATTGAAGGTTAGGTGAAGTTCATAAAGGACTTGACAGATATTTTGAATTGGTCTCCATATATTTATCCTTTTTTGACTTTGGATAGGTACAGGATAAGGTTCTTTCTCAATAGTGGTCATGACATATTTAGGGGTCTTGTTCCAAGAAGGTCTCCAAGGTGGAATGGTCTTAGGCTCTTGAGTAAGAATGGGTGAAGATTGCTTTGGCATAGACCTCTCTTAATGGCATATTACAACTTAGGCTAAGTTTAGAGTAAAAGAAGGTTGATGTGGAGTAGGAGGAGGCATATAGAGCTCAATATATTTAATATTTTTCCTCTCTTCAATCACTAATAGGCTCTCTAGATATTGAATCACACCTCTTATCTCCATCACATCATCTATTGATGGATGTTGGTTTTATTATCAATAGCTTCCCACCTAGTCTTAAGTGAATGCACAATATTCTTCATCATTTGAGTGTTTTCATTTTGACTAGATGGGTCATAAATAATTAGGCCAAGTTCTCTTTCTTTATCAATCTACCTCATTTTCATTTCCAAACTTACAAGTGTTTGTTTGAAGTCTAAAAAGTTCAAAATAAAAGCTAAGTGGATTTGATAAGGTTGACAAGAGGGATGAGTAGGCTATGAAGAAGTTTGAGTTGGATTGGGAGAGGTAATATAAGGTTTTTCATAGCCTTGGTAAGGTTGGCATGTTTTTTTTTTAGAGCCACTTAAGGTTAATCCATGAATTCCATCAACCTGATATGAATAATATGAAAGCATAGAAAATGCATCTTGACCAAAATAATGATTAGGATACATAGTAATTTTAGACACTTGGCTTTCTTATACCAACTATGATTCAATTGGATTCATCATTTATGTTTGTGTTAATGCCTCCAAAGGTTGATGTGTTGAAGATCATCACCAATAACTCTTCAATGGGATGATATCCTTGTCCTACCAACTATGTTAGAACTATTATCATCAAAATTTTCACCCTTGAGGAGTTTTTTAAAGACTCTTCACTTAATTTATAGCATGGAGACACCTCTGGGATTTGGGTGGCCTAAAATGGTGAGGTTAATCCATAGATAAGGCTACCTCCCTTGATGTTATCACCCTGAACTACTAATAGACCTATTGATTAGAAGGAAAAAGGGTAAGAAAAATTTAAAATAAACTAATTTAGGGATGTGATGCACTAAATTAACACCCTTTACTTGACCATCATACACTTATAACATGAACTAGGCCTGAATCTGATCACACTACTCAATAAGGACCTTCAAGCATGAGTGTTTCAACATGGAGGCTATAGAAAATGTATTAAATAAAAGGGATAATCAAGAGGTCTAAAAAATAAACTAATGATTGAAATCCACTTCCAAACCATGAAAATATACCTCAAAATCACCATGTGACCTGAAATAAGACAATCCATTTTTAAAGAGGTAGTAAAGGACAAATGAGAGATTAAAATCACTACTACTACAATTCATCAACAATCACACAAGTACACTAGTTGTAAGTGTATGATAAGGTAAGAATAAAATTTATTCAACATAATATGCATATTAAAAGTTTTTAGTTTATCATGGATTCTCCATACTCATCCAAAGGAACCATAACAAGCCATTCAATATAGCATATATAAAAGAATGTGAGAAGGAGAGAAAGAGAGAGAGGCATAGAAGATGCATGGATAAGCGTCATCTCATGAGGAATCAGTTACAAAAAATAAAACTATAAAAGATAAATCCAAAATCATCTTCCTCATAAGTTTTGACTTGATGTGATCTTCTCCCTCATCAAGGGTGGCCTAGAATGACTCTTCACCTTTTAGGATGACTTTTAACCTCATTTGAAAATGTTCATTTTTAGTCTAGAAGGTGTTACAAGCCCATTTTTTTTCATGTGTCACTCTTAATCATGATTATTTGAGATATTCAAGACCATCCTAGGATAATTCCATGTTTTTCTCATCTTGGTGTAGTTGATGATTAAGGCACAAGCTTCTTGAAACTGATAAGGAACCTGCATTTTATAGACAACCAGCTTGATTCAAATGAAAACTACTAGAAAAAGTCTCTCTTGTCATCCTAGGATTAGTTTCTTTACTTGAGGATTATTTTCACAAATTTAATACCTCATATAAAAACTATAGGAGATCACTTTACCCTTGATCAACCTCAAAAATATCTTCAATATTTAAGTATAGGTGCATTAGGTTTGATAAGACCCTTGATAGCAAGTTTACTTACCATTAGGTATCTTGAGACCTCTAAATAATATTAAAATAATTTTAATATTTATTTATGGGGGCTTAGAAACATCATCCCTTAGCTTTAATAGGTCATATATGACTCCAAGGTACTATACTAGGTCTATACTCAATCAACCCCTATGAAAATCTTGAAATATGCATTTTTAAGCCTACAACAATAATCTTTTAGGCCAAATTTTGTACAAAAATCTTTCACATGTGCTAATAAAATGATTTTTTAAGGATAATATAGGTTTTTAAGGATAATTCAAAAAAAATCCAATTCATTTCAATCCATTTGGAGCACCTAAGGGATCAATATCCTCCATCAGGTCTCTTTAGAGAGTTTAAGCAGGGTTTTGAAGTGTTTGGGGTCTTAAAGATGATTCATAAAGTTCAAGGACATAACCTAAGAATAAATGATATAAAAATATATTACACAACCTCCTAATTCTTTCAAAATAATTTAAGGGTCCCATGCACATTTTGGCTATACTTTCCACATAAGCAAAGTTGACTTTCAAGGATGTTTAGAACTGTTGAGAAGCTTGAGAGAGTGTTTTTGCCTAAAATGTCAATAAAATATTAATTTTTTATTAGATAAGATTATAAAATGTTTAAAAATCCCTCCATGACATTATAAAACAATTATATAATTAATTTTCCATATTAAACATCTTACAGCCTGATCTAAGCATTAAATAGGTTTTAAGAGATATTTTGACATTCTAGCCTTAATTGTCCTTCACTGAGGTTATCTATTTATTTCATAGGTTTCAATCCTTGTATAAGATTTGAATAGGATATAAAACAACTATATTTACCATCTAGACCCAATTATCAATACCAAAAATATGCATGTCCTCTTCAAACTAACCACAAGCTTGTAGGTCCCAACTAGGCCTATAGGTACTTATTGTTGCAGTCCTTAGATTGAGTCTACATTGGAAGTGATTCCCTTTGATTTGATGTTGTTATTTTACACTATATTATACCTTCATATTTTAATATGAAATTATATTTTATTTTAATTCATATTGTATGAACTTTTATTCATTCTATAGGCAGGCATGTGTTTGGTCATTTAGGCCTTCTAGGCCTAAACATGTTTCTTGACCTCTATGATAGCATCTAATCACCTTTGAAAATATATGGAGAATATATTATAATTTGGAAATAAAATTGAATTTTATTTGACCTTTTCAAACTCTTTATCTATCTATACAACATCACATATTCAATTCTTCCCCCATTTCGACCTATGGCGGACCTATAGGTCTGAATATAAGCTTCATGACTGCACATGTGAAGGTCATCATATTTATTTGTTCTCTTGGAAATTTTATGATTATGTACCAATGATGAAATAAATTCTTATTCTTTATCCATTTCCATATACCTTTTTACCTTTAATTTATGTATACACACGTCTTTCTTCATTTTTTCTTGACATGCCCCTGTAGGTTTGTATTTAGGCCTCTTGTCTACAAATTAAGGGTATATATTCTCCATTTAAACTCTTGTAACTTTGGTGATATTTGTAAAGTGATATTAATTTTATTAATGTTTCTCATAACTTCTCTACACCATTTGGGTTCCTAAAAAACTCATCACCACAAGCCCTTTTGCCCTCTACCTACTAATTAGACCTATAGACAGTCAATTAGGCTTCAATCCTTCTTTTACTATGTTTGCTCTGACATGAGCTTGGATTGAACCATGGTGATGTGTGGATAAAAATGTAAATTTGTTTTTAAATCTTCAATAGTCCCCTAATTTATTCAATCCAACTTGAATTATTCATTGTAGCTCTCATAGTCTTTATTTTAGACTTACACAATACTATTTAGGCACACCGTCAACTTTGAGTTACAATATGGGATAATGGTTAATAAATATAAAAATTTGTGAGGTTGGTGTATGAATTGGTTCAAAAATTTGAGTATATTATGAACCTTTTCATATACTTATATTACGTCTACCGACTGTGAACAATGAGGAAACTTCTTGTTTAGACTTGCAATAATGCCCTAGTCTAAAAGGATTACCACAATGAGTTGCATTAAAACAACACCTTGGATGGTGAATGAAATATATATAGGGAAGTGAGAAATTATATTAACTGATATTATAATCTCATTTAAATCCTTCATTTTACTTCTCCATGACTTTAAGAAGATGTATCCTAGCCTATAACCATGCAATAAACCCTTAGGAAACATGAACCTATCTTCTTTCTCACTATTCTACCTATTTTAGATCCTATGGGTGATATGAGGAAGTTTTTAATATGATACATTGATATTTATAAGTTTATTATAAGTTATCTAAGTGACACCAACCTTATAACTAAAAAAACCTAACTGGAGTTCCTTGAAACATGCCTACACTCCCTCAAATTGGAGATTTTGCATCATCTAAACTTGCACGTGCCAACTAAATTTTGGATGATTATGGGATAGGGTAAATTTGGTCTTTAATAACCTTATAAAATCATATCCATGCATTAATTTAGCTTCAAAACTTTTAAATTGAAGAAAATTGACCCTGGTGGGGTTTAAAGTGAAGCTTTTTTTTTCCCCCTTAACTTAACAATTGTTCATAGAGTTAAGGGGTTTAAACATAAAATAAATGATAAAAATTGGAATTTAATTAAGGTCTTATCCTATGGAAAATATCTTAGACATAAACTCTCTCTCTCTCTCTCTTGAAAGTATCAAATGAAAACTTGTTGCTTGTCTTGAGCTATCAAGAAGGGTGATGGAGAAATGAAGTGGGTTTTTACACTTTTTAGCTCTACATCTCCACTTTATACATGTATTTTGGTTTGAGAAGACCATGGAGACCCATAGGATATTTTTCACTTTGTCAACCATTAGAAACTCTCTACACAATACCACCAAAAGCATGTTTTTCTCAAGATTCTTATTATTTTGTCCTTTGAAACTGTAAGAGATGGTAAACCAAATGACTTTTCATCTTCCCCTAACATATACATATGTGTAAAATTTTCAAAATATGTTTTATAACCTTCTTTCCTTATATTTCTCTCAAAAACTCCTCATTTATGCATTAGAGAATAATAAATGGTAGTTACAAAAGGACCTCCAACATTGAAAGTTAGTTATACAAGACATTTAAGGAAAGTGTATGGTCAAGTATATTATGATGTCATGACATAGGTTATAGATGACTCTAAAAAACCTTTATCCAAGTTCAGAACCTTTATATTTGTTCTTTGCTATCAAGTGTCATATTTACCATTGAAAATCATAATAAGACTAAAGAAATAAAATACCTTAATCTTATAAAAATTACCTTAAACTCTCCAAATAGACTTAGAAATAATGTGATCCACTTACTATTTTAACTTCTTTCACCCATTTTGACTAGATTTAGGCCATGGTTACTCCTTGTAGGGTTGCCACCTTGTCTCCTTAGGCATGCCTCCACATTGACTTGATTTCCTACTTACCTTAGCTTTATCAAACATACCTTAAACAATGTTAAACACAAAATGAAGACCATAAAGAATGACCATTTGATGACAAGAAAACATGACTTGACCTAGCTACCAACTAGACCATCTTAAATGACCTTATAAACTATCAAGGGAGACACATTACCTATCAACTTAGATCAGTAATGGATAATATAAAACCTACATAGTGGCTATCAAAAAAGTTAAGATCAAGTAAGTTAAAGTTTTGAATGATCCTAATTCATGGTAGCCAAATTATAGCTAACAGTAAGTATCTATATGAGCTACATAATCTAAGAATAATATGAGTAACTACATAGGGAGATGGGGCATGATGTCCATCAAGTCACCCTAGGAGGAAGGGGAGATGCATGAGGTCCCTCATGGAATAAACACTAAGTGTGGGTGTATCAAAATGGAGATAAGTGTCATGGCCATGACTCATACATGAAAGCATACATACAACACACATGAGTCACACAGAGTAGGCCAAGGGGAAAAAATACAAGGGACATGGGCACATGTCACTAAATATGAGAAATCAATGCATATAAGGACATGTTCAAATGTCCACATATGTAAACATCAAGCAAGGTTTGCTTAGATCCACATGGAAAGACATGTTCAAATATCCACATACACAATTAAGAATCCACACATAAGGACATGGACACATGTCCAAATCATGTTTACAATGAAATAAAGTGGCATAGAGATATAAATTAATGGCATATTAAAATTCCCTCAAATATATTTATAATCAAGAGACATGATCAAATCTAAACTAGGAAATTTAGAAATGAAATTATGCATGAACATGTGGTACGAATTTGTATAAGAGAAAATATGTACATAATCGAGTCTATAGTAGTAGTAGTCGATAAAAATTATGAGTAGTATGGGATGATCAATATCATGATATAATCAATGATAAATCTATGATATAGAGTATAGAAAGATATAACCTAGTAAGCCATAATCTATGAATAAGATGCCCCCAATGGGTAAATGTATCAATGATGAATCTAAGTAGCTATGTATGTGCCCCCAATTGGTAAATAGTAGAAGCTCTATAATGGTGTACTATACTTGAGTCCTATAAAAATATGTGAACACTCAAAAATAACAAGTGAAGCATGTATGTATGATAAAACTGGCTATACTAAGTAGATCGCATAATTATTACCTAGAAAGTATAAAGAATGTAAGCATGGATACATAAGAAATCTAGATTTTGTGTTTTTGAGAAATATTTGAATGTTTTTGTATTTTGAACATATTATATTATTTGTGTGTTTTTTGAGTATATAGTCTCTGTTTAAGTAATTTTCAAAATGAAACTATATATAAGGAGTAAGGTAAGATAAGATATTTACAAATAGAGAGGAACATACTACCTGATAAGTCCTCGTAATCAATGTGGCCAGTATCAAATAGAAGAAAAGTGATCATACATGTTATGCAATGAGGTATCTAGGATCTAAGAATTGGATGTACTAAGTGATATATATATATATATATGTGTGTGTGTGTGTGTGTATATATATATATATATATATATATATCAAACTATATGTAGAGAAGGGATATGAATCTATGAAGCTGACTGAACTAACCTATGAACTATGGTGCATTTAGGAACCCATCTAGTAGAAGAAGTTATAACTATTATGGATGTTATTTACTATAACATTGATCTATATGGTGGTGGAAAGAGAGGTCCTCTATAATCTATAACATGTCTTTGAAGTATGGGTCTCTCTAATAAAGGTCTCCATGTGAGAGTATGCATACATGGTACTGCTATAGGAGTAAACCTCACCTACATTGGTGGCTTAAATTACATCTAAGGTGTGCTAATAGAATCTATATTTGGAATTATAACTAGTGATTTTTGTATAAATGGTTTTGGAATAGGCAAAGGATACTCATATGGAAGGCCCTTAACTATAACCACCTGATTAACATGTCTATACTTGATTCATATGTGTAAAATAGATGGAATGAATCTAAGTTATTATATCCAAGGCCTACCCAATAACATATAAAATGTACCTATAGTAGGTACTACTATTCATATGGTAGCCACATGTGTGGTCCCATCCTATAATAGAAGTATAATCTCCCCAATAGAACTCTAGACATGGGCACTAAATCCATAAATAAATATATCTATCTAAGAAATATCATGCTATGAACAACACAAGTGATGTATAAGTATGAAATTACGCATGTTGAAACTTAACCCATTATCAACCATGACACTCTAAAAAGGATGATGATCAATGTAGGATCTTATAAAGAGTGCATAGAACAATGTGTCATCACTGACTATCTCCTACTCTAAAGAGGGTATAAGAGGTCTAGTTGGAACTGTAGTATGATACACCCTAATGATATTATGTAGAAGATGTGGATCTACTATATGATTCTGATAAGATGTTGGTGATGGTTGTGTATTATATGCATAAGGAACACATGAATTGCCTGTTATCTCATTAGTTATATGTTTTAGAAATAGATCTAAAAATATTTTGATTGTTTTTACTTCTATTGGTTGTGGTTTAGGAGCCTCTATAGGAGTGTTGAGATTAATTATATTATCTTATATCAATTCTTGTTTCTTATGTTGAAAGCTAATGCATGTATTTCTAGTATGGCCTAGTGCCTTATAATAGTTATAGAATGTATTGGCATCATAATTCCCTATAAGAGGCCTATTCCTATCAAAATATTTGATGGGAGGGAGAAATATGGCATTGCATTCCAAGATATATTATATAAATTGTGTTGGAAACTGAAGAAGAGTCATAAAATGTCTCCTTTGAGGATCTGATAAAACTATGCAATGAGGTGGCTTTGAAGCTACATTCACTATCATTTTTGAATCATTATTGTTCTCATTGGGTTTTACCTAGTATAGAAGCTTATTAGAACTCTTAGTAATTGGATCTGATCTAGTTTAATTCTTTCTTTTACCCATAGAAAGAATATTTACTTTTTATTCTTTCACTATGTGATAAAGATCTATGAATGATGGAAAATTATTGAATAATAGGATAGCTTTGTGCAATGTTGGTAACAAACTCTACTTGAATATGTCTTGGATTTCTCTATCTTCCATGAGGATAGTCATCTTTACTAATATAATTCTATATTGTAAGACATATTCAACTATTGGCTCATTGTATTTTTGTTTGAGTTGTGCCTCTTGAGCATAGGAGACCTTATCAATTATGTTGATTGAAAAATATGCCCAAAACATATCTACCAATGGGTTGAATATTGTGATAGATTGATTAGGAATATCATAGAACTATTGTAATGCATAGTCCTTTAAACTATGAGGGAACAACTTAGAAAAGATCCAATCAGTAGACATATAATCCAAGAATGCTACATGAAAATATCATATATGGTTCTCTAGGTCACCCTTACCATCATACAAAGTAAGCTTAGGTGCCACAAATCCATATGGAAAAGGAGTTACCACTATATATTGTGCCAAAGGTGTATGTAAAAGGACATAATAATCCAAGGCATGAGATTATCTAGTGGCACCCTGTTAAAGATGTAACACCTTGGCTTGTAGATCATGGATCTAATGCATAAGGGATTATACATCTAGAGAGGAGGACATATCCATAGGAGGTGTTTCCATTGTTGAAGTTTGTCAAGTTAGAATAGGTTGTTGTAAAATTTAAGTTTCCCTCATAGTAGGTGTAAAAGTTTTGGCATCTAAGGGGTTAAAATATTGACCATTATTGGATTTATGAATCTCTTCATGGATAATATGGATAAGGTAATATTGCATATATGAATGTTTAGAAATTAAATCTTTCAATTATCTCTTATCAATCTTATCAAATCAGTTATTAAATTCTACCATTGTAGGTTTAAAATTAGGAAAACAAAATATTGTATATTTTAAATCTTTTAAGAAATTTAATCTACTAAATATTGATAAAATAAAATAATAAATCAGATCTAAGATTTTGGAATTAATTTTTGAACATAGAAAATAGAAGGATACAAACCCTAAGAGCATCTATGTCTAGGGTTTGGTCAGTATTCAAAGTAATTTAGTTCACCAAATGAATTAAATTTGAAGGGGTTATGGAATGTAAACCCTAGGTTGTTAAAGGGTCTAAGTATAGTAAATTAGGGGAGAGATATGCAATAAATATAGCCACTAATTTATGGAAGAATTGATCTAATATAATATTTCAAAAAATAAAATAAATAACACAAGTACTTAGTTGGAAACTAATTAAGATGGATGATTTGGAGCCTAAAAACTAGCATAGAAACTTATTAGGGTATCATGAATAGTGTCCAAGTGTCATAAATCCTCTTGGATAGTATCGTGGTACCTTAGATAGTAGTGCACCATGTTAGTTTCCTCCTATTCAAAAATAGTGTCCTTGTGTAAGGACTGGTTTGAACTTCTAGAAGTATCTTTATCTAAGTCTAATAGGTTTGTTCCAATGTGAAAAAAATCTATTTCATTTTTTGTGACCTTTTTTGGATTGATTTTGTATGCAAACCCTAGATCTTCATATTATTAGGATATTGATAAGAATAAGTAATAAAAGTGTGATGTTATTTAAGTAGGCTAGACTTGCTCAACACCCTATTGTGTTGAGAGTTACCTGCATACCAATACATAGAGAGAAGATCAAGCCTAATGTAGTTATCCCAATATAATTATTGGTGCAAGTGCAAGTGAATGCTAGTATGAGTGTTAACTTGAGTGCTTTTAATGAATTTTGAGAATATAAATATGTTTATTATGGGCTTAAGGTGGTTTTAGATGACTATATGTATAAGTAAGGAGGAATAGGGATTAATAACCTTGATTTTACATAATGTGTTCTAAGATTATTTGTGTGTTTGACATATGATTTTTATCTAGTAGATAAAGGGATAACATTCATGTATATATATTAATATGGTGTTTGTACATAGTGTGTTATAGGTCTAAGCCAACATTAGGTGTCCTAAGAATTGAAAATATATCCATTGGGGTTGAAATTAGGTAAGGGACACTAGCACGGTCCTTTGATCACTAACACAGTGTGCTAGCGTCTAGGTGGCAAAACCTAATGCACTAGGGGCCTGAATTCCTAGGAGAAGGTATGGGACTAATTTTGGGATGTATAAGGATGTTTAATGCCCACATAAAAGTTGGATAAGGGCCAAAAGATGCCCTAAGATAGGTCTATGGATAATCTAAGTATGGGTGATCTCAAATGACACTCATTACACTCAAGTGACATTTTATATGACTACATGATCAAAATAATTTAGATGTATATGTGAATATAAATGAAATTTCATAATAGGAGTATGAGAATGGAGTTAATCCCATAAGGGGAGATGAGATGTAAGAAGAGGATAGTGAAATCACTAGATAAATCATGTACACCTATAATATATCTAACAAAATAAATTATAGAGGAAAAATCTAAGCGTGAAGAACTATAAGTAAGTTTAGACACCTAAATTTAGTCTTTGGCACTTTGGAAAGATCACTTTGACTTACTTTGGCATACTTAGACAATGTAAATATATCTTAATCTTGAGGACACTTTCCATCTACTAATCTACCCATCCACTATCTTATCTACCTTTATCTATCAAACATATTTATTTAAGATTAGGTTTCTCTATACATGAACATCTTGAAAATCCTAGATAAACATTCTCTATACCTTTGATCCTCAGCTACACTCCTTGACACTAATCGTAAACCTAGATAGTGTTAGCTAATACAAGTGTCTCCCTCTATAGGCTATGTCTAGAGGTCCTCAATGGCTATCTTGAAAATATCCAATAGGTTGACCTAATCATGTTTCAAGGGTTAGTTATTGCATAAAATTAATAAAAGATTGCCTATATATAAAAATCATACCTAAGGTTATAATTCACTTGAAAACCATCTTATAACTCTGGATAAGACATTGGAACATCTCCCACTCTCTTTTAACATTGTTTAAAAGGAATATACACATCTCAATATATCAAGGAGCAATCCATACAGCCAAATATAAATGCAAAGAGGTAAAATTTTCATGTTGCTAAATGTCAAAGATCAAATATGGGACTACATCTAGGTTGTTCATGCATTTACACACACTCAACTAAGTGGGATAACGACATGTGACGTTAACCCTCTTCACATAACTAGAATATAATCAATTCTCAACCATTTAAGGGGGAGTGGTTGGGATAGTAAAACCCATAGTAATAATCCATTTTAATGTATCTTATGGTCAATCAATCATAATTAGGGTTTTGGATTAAAAATATGTAAAATAAACATTATCACATGAGATCAAAGATTTCATGTATACAAGAGCAAAATAAAAATGAATTTGAAGGGTCTTATAATTTTTAAACTCTGGCTATGCATAGAGAATTTTCTTATAAACTTTGATAGTGTGGTTTGTCATAGGTGTATGAATTTATCGACAACATCTAGAATTTTTTTCAATGCATGTTTAAGATCTAAGTGTAGATGCTTGATTATGGCTACATTCATGCTTGAACCAGTATTCAGTTCAATTTTTAGTACATTATGTAATTTAAGCCTAAAAATCACCTAAATTCCCAAATTCATCCATGTAATAGATTTAAATTCTCAAAAACATGGTGAGGCTTGCTTATGTAGGGTATTACCATATATACACCCATAACCAAGTTCAGTTTCAACCCTAGTCAAATTAAGACCTAAAAATTTGACACTTTTGGCCTATTGAGCTATTAATTCAAAACATTTAATATAATTTACAAAATCCAAAAATCACTAAGCAATATTAATTACATTTTAAATCTTAATTAACTTACCTAAGTAAAAATTTCAAGTTTAATTAGTGAATTTCATTTATCTAAAAATGAATTTTTAGCTAAATATGAAGTCAAAGGTCAAAGGAGATAATAAAGTGGTTTATTAATTCAAAAATATTATAAAAATTTGAGTCACAACCTCACAAATATCTAAAATGAGTTGTCATGGATAAAAAATATCTAAAATTGAGGTGTCAAGACTTCATAAGTGCTTTGACCCAACCCAGGGTTAGCCTAACTCAACCTAGATCTTTTTAGACTCAACCAAAGTTAGAATTTAACCTAACCTCCCTAGGGTTAGAGTTAGTTCTTATAGATATAAATATAAGTGCCCACACCATATGCTAACAAGATTTTATGTGTAAGGTTGCTCCATTGGAATACATTCAAGAAGCCATTGAGAGTAATGTTATAACACCCATTTTATGCCAAGATTCACACCAAGTGACAAGTGACCATTGGAGAAGTGTTACCAACATGGAGAAGCATTGTTACAAGTATTTAATGTTATAGTCTAATCATGAACATCCTTATCCTAACAAGTGGACATCAAATTTGACAAAGGAGGTAAATTACTAATGTTGTTTTTATCTCTATTTTATGATCATGTTAATTATGTTATGCTCCCCCTAGTTCTTAATCAAGAGTGTTTAGTTATAGTGTATTTTTATGCTTGATTTTTTATCATTTAGACTAAAAAGGAACTATTCAATGTTTATGTGATCTTTGAACTCCTAAGATACATAATGACATGCCTGTTGGGACCATGCATCTCATATGATGAATAAGAATGATGTGTAACTTTTAGTTTTTCTAACAAAAAAAAATAATTCTTCAATTTTTGAGTTTTAGCCTTGAAAATACCATCATTTGATTTTCTATGTAATGGCATCTTTTCTAATTATGTGTTCTATTTTTTATTTTTATTTGTGTAGAAATGGTAGCTTCAAAATAGTAGTATTAACCTACTAAATGGTGGATTTTATATCTATATTTTGTGGCTTTGACCTTGTTAAATAGAGACTTCACCAAAAAAAAATCCATTTGGTTTTGATGACTTTGCCTATTTTTAGCTTGTAATTGGTGAATTCACTAGATCTAATCGACAACTTCTCCCTACTAAATGGTGACTTTGTCTAAAGGTAGTCCATGTCTATGTATATGATTTTAGAAAAATAAAAACTTCATTGAAAATGGTGAATTTACTCTGTTACATAAATGGTAGCTTCATTCTATGTTTTCAAAAACCTGAGAGCTTGAAATGGAATGTTTTTTGTTTGATTTACTTTTTGGCCTAAAGATAAGAAAACCCCCTAAAAATTTTTTAGGAACCAAGGTGGAGAGATAGAGGATTAGACACTTATAAATCTCACACACTTTTTTTTTGTGCTTAAATCCAACCTAATCACACTTGTCTTTTAGTATTTTCAAAGTTTTTACAAGTGCAAGCAAGGCCAAGGGGTCAAAATTTCAATCATATTTGAGTTGGTGCTATTAAAAAGATGTACACTTTAGTTAGAGATATTAAGAGATTTTTCACTTTTTTAGGTTTTATTTGTTATTAGCTAATTTCAAAGTTCCTATATTAGATTATTTGTTTGTTTGTATGCTCTCCCCCGTCACATATAGGGATATTGGGTGACTAAAAGAACTTGATTTATTATCTTGTTTGTTTCATTATTCTTGTCAAAAATAATTTCATATATGCTCTCCCCAAGATCTAAGTGACTTAGGTGACCTAGAAATGACCTCTAAATTCTTTCCATTTTATTTTCTTACATTTTGCTTATGGAGGAGATTTTGTTTCCTCCTCACAATTTATTTAGGGGTATGTTGACTTGGATTTTCATCTCCCAGCATCTTATCAACCCCATTCTATGGTGGTGTACATAAATTGGGCACGTGATACTAGGATTTCTAGGGGATGAGTGATTAGCCTCTTCAAAGTCATTCTAAACATTGGACCTCACTAAGTAGTATATAGTTGAAGTCATTGTGCAAAGGAATAGACCTTTACATAGTAAGTTAATAGGTATGAACCCAATTGGCATGATTTTGCCCTTGTATTATCCACACTTGGGACTATTTAGTACATTTTGAAACTTATACATTTTATTCAAACCCACTTACTTTGGAATATCTTATCAAATGTTGAGTGCACCTCACTCTAAGTTCATGCCATGTTCCAATGCTTGAGAGATAGAAGGGGCATAAAAACTCTACCTACACATGTCCTTTAATTTCTAGATTAATAATTAATTCCTCACAATCATTGGTATATTAGTGGAAATTTTGGTAGAAGCTACACACACCCATGTCAGTTTTAGGGATAGGATGAGCCATTAGTGTTATTTCTATTTTATTTGATTTACATGTATGTTTTAGACTATAAATTATTTATCTATATTATCAAGTCCAAAACCATCATGTTGTTTTCACACCACTTTAGCCTAAGAAGTGATACTCTATCTATTTTGTGTCACACTTTTTCCTTAGTTAGAGTTTTATTCCAAAAACACTTGTGTGTCACTTGTTTAAATAGGGTATCATTATGCTTCCCATTTCATCTCAAACCTTTGCCTTAGATTTTAATCCAAAACCATTGCTAAACCATTTGATTGAAGGAGTGTTGTTATGCTACCTAAATTGTTCCAAAAACTTGTCATTTTTGAAACCAAATTTCAAAACCATTGTTATACCTTTTGTTTCAAATGAATGTTATGCTACCTATTTTGATTGAGCCCGTCTACTTTAGAACATTTGAGTATTTTTTGCATTAACTTTGAAACTCAATATTTCAAAGTGAAAATCCTAAACTATTTGATTTTATGCCAAAGCCTCATCTAATTTGGGCTTAGGTAGTCTACCTTTTGTGTTTGAATTGTGTTACTTGGGTTGATTTCTTATTTGATCTAAAAGACCCTTTTTTTAGACCTAATAATTGTTATTTATCTTTTGCCTTGTTTGAGAGTCCTTTGAGCCAAGTTGTTGCCATGTTCCTTGTTTGAATTTTGTTGTTCCAAGTTAGAAAATGTCCGAAGTCCATTGTTTAAATAGTCTCTTATGAATCAAATATTGAGTCTTAGTGAGCCAACTACCGGGTGTTATCCAAGCTAATTACCTTAGCATCAAATTATTTTTTGAGTTGTTTTATCGATTTTATCGAAGCTAATTACCTTATTTTATTTTATTTTGAGTTCTTTATTTCCAATTCTAGCATTATTTTTCACATTAAATGATTATAACTATATTTAGGTAAATCATTGTTATCTTTTGATCATAGTTCACAATTGTTCTACTTTGTCTAGATAGTTTTGTCACTAATTATAACCACCTTTGGTAAAATTAGTACCTTAGCCATAGTTGAGTTTTGAAATTTTTTGTTACCCTTACCACTAATTATAACTACCTTTGGGTAAATCAGTATCATTTATTAGACTAGTTTCGAGTTTGTTGTCTTTTCCTCTACCTAGTTTATTTTTGTTACCCTTTGGGCCTCTTTTATAAATCCAAAGGTTCTTTATTTTTATACCTTATCTATTTTTTACATTTTAGGCCTTATTTTATCATGAGACCTATCTATAGATCTGAACATGCCTCATTACACACATAATGGGACTATGTATAATCTAGACTATGAGAAATTTATGACCAGTGACCCTTTTGTTCAAGAGTCGTATGATGATGACATAGATTATGAGATAGAACCCTATCCATATTATAATATTCCATATGTTAAACAAAGGTCAGACCCATTAGCACAAGCACAGACACCTAGTGTTCAACAAATCCAACAATAAAAGCCCTACTAAGTTACAAAACTAATGTAGATAAGCTATGATCTGTATTTATGTGAGCATCATTTTGTAGATAATAAAGATGGAATTATCATCAGATCTATTGAAGTAGGAGCCAAGTTTTTGCTAGACTTCCCACACAAAATTTTAATTATTTTTATTAGAACTTTTAATAATACACCTTGAAACTAATAGTTTGAATAGGCATTAACTAGTTATAATCAAGCTTTGGCCCAAATGACGTAGTAGATCGAAAGTACACTTGTGAAAAGGAAAGGATATGGATGATAAAATGGAATAGGTATAGTAAGCATACCAAAACCACCTCAATCTAGCTCACATTCTTAATGCAATGGTTGTTTCTAACATGTCACTTATTGAGTTAGCCTTGTTAATAGGGAAATAGATAGATACTTCAGTCTATGTAAACAAAAACACATATCTATTTAGTAAAAGTACATTGGTTGGTGATGTGTTTAATGTCCCCATTTTGATAGAAGAGACTATTGATCAAATGGAAGACCCCACTTAAAATGTTTTAGATAATACATAAGTACATTCTAATTTAAACTAGAGTGGGTCTAATTTACCACTAATTAATACACATTATATTCCTCCAACTAATGCCATGAGTGGGTTGCAATAATAGGGAATAGGCACACCTATTTCCAAAACTCAACAAGTAACCTGCACTCCCTTGTGAAAGGGAAAGGCTATGGATGATAAAATGGAATAGGTATAGCAAGCATACCAAAACCACCTCAATCTAGCTCACATTCTTAATGCAATGGTTGTTTCTAACATGTCACTTACTGAGTTATCCTTGTCAATAGGGAAATAGATAGATACTTCAGTCTATGCAAACAAAAACACATACCCATTTAGTAAAATTACATTGGTTGGTGATATGTTTAATGTCCCCATTTTGATAGAAGAGACTATTGATCAAATGGAATACCCAACTTAAAATGTTACAGATAATATGTAAGTGCATTCCAATATAAACTAGAGTGGGTATAATTTACCATCAATTAGTACACATCAGATTCCTCCAACCAATTCCATGAGTGGATTGCAATAATAGGGAATAGGCACACCTATTTCCAAAACTCAGCAAGCAACTTCCACTCCTCAACCAGTTACTTCCTCAAGTGTGAAAATAGGGGGAAATGAGCCAATAAAAGACTAACTTACCACCATAAGTTTAGAACACTACACCACCTCAATAGGGGGAAATGAATGTTCTACCATAAAAATCACAAACCAATATACCTCAACAATCACAAATGTTGCATAATACATAACACTTGTATATTGGTCAGAAAGTGCCAGTTGGTCAACAACAACAAATGCTAAACCCACAAAATTACCAAACTAACAACAAGTGCCTATCCAAAAATAGGTGTTGAATGAACAATAAGTTCTTATGTAAATCAGGTACTAGATACTAAGAAGTATTTCCCTTTCACCCAATGGATATCACATGTACAATAGGGATCCAACTTTCAACACCTCCAATAGTAGGGTTCTATTCAAAAATGTGTTCCCTATATACAATAGGGTTTGATGAATAGGCAACAAGTTCCCTTCCAAACCTAGTAATACCAACACATCCCACATAGTCAAATTTTATTACCATAGTTGTAATATACCAACCAAGGTTATATAGCCAATCTGAACCAGAAAGTGTTTCAATAGTAACATATTTTATAATTATAATATAGTCCTAATCCATGGATATGTATACATGGTTTCCTGACCAATTTGACCAACATTTCATAATATGCCTACCATGATCAAGGTAATCCACCTTTGACCATGCAACCTCAACAACAACATGCCACTCCATCTAACTTCCTTGCCCAAGAGTTGCAAAAAATGCAGGATGTAATTCAAGATATACAAATCATAAAGTAAATGAAGAAATTTAAACTAGATAAAATATTCTCTAATCCATTCAACATGGAGTATCTGCAAATACCATTTACATAACATTATGAGCCACCCAAAATTTTATAAATACAAGGGAAAATTATTGATGCACATATTATGCTCCTTGTGTCACTAGGGAACAAGGGGAAAGCGAGAAACTCAATTTTAAGGCCTAGAATGACTTGGGGCTTGAGTTATTTATACAACCATTATTGGGACTAGCAAAAATAGTATAGATATGGTCACCACTTTGAAATTCTACAAGTAGACCCTACTATAGGGACAACATATGTTTTATATAGTGATATTTTTCCTGCTAATCCTTATGAATTATCTTAATATTTTCCAATTACTGCCCAAAATACAAACAAACATTGGGTATGTATAGCATGATCTAAACTAAGCTGATTCATGGGTAGATCTAAGAGTGAGTAGGGTAAGGTAGAAAAGGGGTTATGCTTAAGATGACTAAAAATATAAATTTTGCTAACTTTAAAGGTAAAAACATAGAAAACTAGCATTTACCAATTCTAGAATAATTATCAAAGCTAAAAAATGTAGTTAAAGCTTTAGAGGAAGGAAAATACATATGTTTGATGGCACACTTTGTATATAGATAACTCACTCACAGTAAATTGCACAGCATATTAATTTGCAAACAAGAGGAAAATAGAGCATGTATATTATCAAATTTGTTAGCCTAGTGTTAAACTCAAACTAACAATGAATTTGTAAAATTTAATTGCCACATTATTTGAAAAAAGGAAACAATCAGACATTTACAAGCATGAGGAATAACAGCTATAAAAATAAATAATTAAGCTCTACAAACAAACTTGCAAATTCTTTAGCTCTCTTGTATTAAATAGTGAAAATAATTATTTTTTATTATAAATGAGGGGAAAACCCCTATTTATAGGCTTCAAAAATTCCTAAGATAAGTTTGAGTGGGCCCATAAAAAGCACACAATATACAACCAAGTGGCCTAAAATGTCATACATGATAGAATATCCTGAATTTAAATTTATAAAATGTGATGCAATATTCCTAAGATCCCTGAGGATGCTGAGATACTTGTTGTTTTTGTTTCTTTTCTACCTTTTTTTTGGTCCATACCTCTACATAGGCCTAGTAGTCTTGGTTAATTTGAGCAAAGTCTAGTATCATGGGCCTAAATAAAGTAGATATGTCCTAGATCAACTTGTCATGCTCTATGAGTATGGGTCTTAGTGCTTCCTTAATTTACTCCACTTTTTACAACATCTAATTGGAAAATACCATAATGTCTATCAGCTTGGTAGTCATCTTAGCACTAGATACATCCTACTAAAATTGTGAAATGAAGACCTTCATCTATGCCCTAAAATCTTGATCATCCATGAAAGACCATCAGGATTGGTCACTCTAGTGATCATGACATATTTTAGTAAGTGTGATATCTTAAATTCAATTTTCTCAAAGGATGTATTTGCATCCTTGAGTTGATCCAACCATGTCTTCAAAACCCTCCTCCTATTCATGAGGATGGTTTGCGTAGAAATAATGTCTTCAAGAGGTAAGAATTTTAGGTCAAGAAACTTAGTACTTATTTTCATTCTCACCAAGTTTACTAACTTGGTATAGAGGGCAAGACTTTGGTCAAGTTTAATGACCCCTTTTGCTTACTTGATGCCATCCTCTTACCTTTTGTTCATAACCTTGTACAAGTTAAAGATATTGATCACAACATTTAGTATTGAAATTAGAGTGTTATCTAGCATTGTTGGTAGTGATTATTCCTTTATCCTCTTCATCTCTTATTACATCCCCTTCATCAAGGCAATAATATATTCTACTTGTGCTTATACTATAGATATAGGGTCCTCTACATACTCTTGTACCTCTCTAGGGTTAACCTTTTTCATCTTAATCAGAGTGAAGAGTGGATCTTCACTCTCATTTATCATAGTCGAGCTTAAATATGGTTTCTCCACTTGTCTCTAAACTACCCTCTTCATGGTTCAAGTGGTGGGGTCAAATCTCATCCTAGTTTACGTGGTAGTTTGGCTTGTCTAAGGCCTTCCCTGGCTTATTGTCTTTATCATGTTCTCACCCAATTTAGGGTGGATGTAATTAGTATCTATGTGGGAGGTGGTTACAATTAGAGTACCTGGGAAGAGAAAGAAGATAGGGTTGTATATATATATATATATATATATATATATATATATATATATATATATATATATATATATATATATATATATATTGGTTAGGTCTAATTGACTAAGTGGATTAAACAAGGACATGGTAGGGCCCATGTTGAGCACAAATGAGGGTAGTGTTGAAGGCCCAATTATTTAGGATGTCATGGTGAGGTGAAGTGGCTTCTACCATGTTAATTACTTTGGAATGGGTTTTAGTGGCTTGGTGGGTGCAAGGGAGCCAACGGTAAGTGATTCACTTGATGTGGTAGCCTAAAAAGGAGTAGAACCCACTACTTGGCTAACAATAGAGATTTGGGAGCTTGGTGGAAGTGGGATGTTATCAATGGCATGGGAGATAAATCAAGGAATGGTGCCTCTAAAAGAATCAATGGTGGGGGATGTGAAAATGGGAGTGTGAGTAGTAGTAGAATAAGGAGTAGTTGTAAATGTACTAGTGACTAAAAAAGAAGACAATGGTGTATTATTTACTATGGGAGATTGGGAGGCTGATAAAGGGGACACTAATCTTCTCATTATAGTATTGGGGATCTCTTTCTTGTATAAACTATTTCAATAGTTCTCCTAGCTAGTGCCTAGAGTCCTTCCATTGAAATGTCAATTCTTTGTTATCCTTCCTCAAGATCAATGATGTTGGGACTTGGTTGATCCAAGTTTTGTGTTGCAAGCTCCTCAATAGATATAGAGAAAATTGTAGGGTCCTAAGAGGGACCAGGCTAGATGCTATCTTTTCCTAGCTTAGAGCTTGGAGGCACATCTTGCCCACTTGGAGTGGCTTGTAATGGAAGCCTATAGGGCCTATTTATAATGAGATGAGTGGAATCCTCTTCTTCTTTTTCCTCATAATCTACATTAAACATGCTCCCATGAGTTGGTGTGAGCTAAAGTTTAATTATGTCCTCTTTCCTCCTTTCTAAGTCAAGTATCATCTCAAGTGATATATTCTTCCTTTTAGCATTCCTTAGGACTACCTTTGAATTCATTGCATCTAGGTATATTCATTTAGGTACCTCATCTTGGTGTTTATAATCTATGTCCACATCCCTTTTGAACTTAAATAGGTTCTTGGCAATGACTTGGTTTGGATCCCACATCTTGAAGTTATCCTTGGGTAATAGGTAAGATTCATAATGCCTTGCAGCCACTATAACATTTTGCCACTTCATTATCTTAGTTCTCCCTAACTTATAAGATTCCTTATGGGGGGTTATCTTTGTCTTCCTCTTGAAGACACCATCAACTCCATGGAGGATTTGATAAGCCATCTCTTCTTCTGCCAACTTCATTGGCACATTTCTTGGTAACCTAAGCAGAGCTACCATTACCCATTATATCCTAATAACTATGAAATCAAGGTAAAGCCAAAAGCTACCCATATCTCTCATTGATGTTCTAACTTTTGGAGTGACCCTAGGCATCTTGCATTTGTGATGGATTTGTAAATAGGGGAGTATAAATATTTTGAAATTATCCTAAGATGGTGCCTAAAGTGGTGAATATGCATTACAAAATATGTCTAGGGCACAACTTCATCTTACTCAAGAGTCCATGTGTTTGGCCATAATTAAGTAGTCACATGTATACCATCCAATAAAAATCTCATTATATATAATGGAGCCCCATTTTGGTATGTATCATGCATGGCTAAAATCAAGTTATAGCTAATAATATCCCTAAGTGAAGGGATCTCTTGATCCTCAAAAATTATTTATAATAGTGGGATAACCCTTATATCTATGTATCTAATGTGTGCATTAATAAATACTCTATTTATAAATTTAAGGCCAATCCTAACTCTTTTTTTTAATTTGGAAATGTCTATATTCCATTGGTTGTCCATAAAGACTCTAGTTGGGTTTGTTCCCCATGAAGCTAAGACTGTCTCTAACTTGTGTGCCTTATACTAGTTATTGATGGTGTGTTGGTTATAGTCCAGATGTGGTAGGGGTAGGTCATAATATTTTTCAAAACTATGCCCTATGGTGAAGGCAATGGGAATCCCTTGAATCATGGATTTGAGTAATCCATCCTCACATTTTGACATCCTGAAGATGTTGTATACTAGGTTAGTATATGACATGACCTCTGGTTTTATTATAGATTTGTGGAGATTGACAGCTTAGATTGATAGGATATCTAAAATGAGATAAATGATATCGGTTATGGTCTTATAATCATTAAGATTATTCTTTCCCCCAATATTGTAATAAGAACTACTATAATGCATGTCCCCTGAATTTATGGCCTTAGGGATGAACTCTTTGTCTTTAAAAATAATTGAATTACCATGTTGAAATAATAAGTCATCATTTACAAATATAATGACCTTACCCAAAGTGGAGGGTGTTTTTCATGCCATTTCTATAGTGTTTTGGGTATCAACCAATGTTTCATGTATATCTCTATAACTTTAGATCTCCAACAGTGGCATCCCAAGTGTAATCTATGAAAAGATCGAGCTTAGTTGACTTAAGAACATAGATAGTAGAGAGAGAAAACACTTAGGGATTCTAATGTAAATGTAAGTAATAATAGTCAATTCAAGTAGCCTTTTGAAGATTTCTTTGATTAATATAGCATTGATGGCAATTTTGGTTCATGCCACATTAATGGTGATCTTGTTACGTTTGCATTCAAATTTAGTGTTGATTTGCCTTTGATTCACCATAAATTTTAGCTTTAAATATAAAGGTTGCCACATTTTAACATGTTACATGCCACATCAAATCTAGCTAGGAATTCATAGGGATTGAAGATGACTAAACTACTATTTAGCTCAAATTTAGACATGTGGCACTTTTTGATTGGTCATGGGCTCTCAAAATGTAACTTGGTCTGACGACTTGTTTTTACTCCTCTACATGGTAAATTTTGATTCATGGTGAGATCTTGGGTGGGGCCCTCTAATTTTTATTAGTTTTGATAGAGGCACGTGTTATTTTTGTAGGTAATCAAAGTTTATTCTTGACTAGGTGACTCTCTCATGATCCATCATGACATTGTTTAGATAGGTGTCACCTTTAAAAGGCTCTAGATAGTTATCAATGACTTTGTGTTACTTGTGTGGCTCAAGTGGAGCCATGTGTCACTCTTTTATATGGGTTAATAAATCTCAAGATGCAGCCTTATAGGACTGATAGGTAGTATCATCACATGGTTTCAAGCTAAACATCCATCGCTTTAGAGGCAATTTTATTGATCTCAGGTCATAGATCCATGGGAATGACATGTGACATCATTTATCGAGTCTAGTGGGGACATACATTACTTTGGTGGGCCTTTTAAGATGTTATAATGGATCCTTGGATAGAAGCAGTGTGAGCATGACAAGTTTCATCATCACATAGATCCATAGGGGACACACATCATTCTCATGAGTTTCTCTTCATTATTCTACCACTTGTCACTCTTAGAAAGGTACATAGACAACTATACACCATCAAGTCTTGATCAGGTAGCTTGGATGCATCTATGTGTCCTTTTTAAAGTTCTCACAAGCCTTGTGTCAAATGTGATGCAGTGTTGACACACATCATTCTGAAATGAATCTAAAGGGGACTTGTAGCACTTTGAAAGACTACTCAAGTTTGGATGGTTGTGATTGGGGCATGTAGTGGAATTTCATGAGCTTCAAGATTGAAGTATGACATTTGGTGACTTGGATTGAATAATATTTCTCATGGGAGTTAGGATCTTGACATGTAGCCTATGGATTTAAATCCCAATGGCTACTCCCTTGTGAGATTTTGAGATGATGCCACATGGTTCATGGGTTTTATATATTGGTTCCAAGTGTCCTAAGTATGGTGATGAATCATTAAGGCATCATTAAGGCTGGTGAGGTAGACATTTATCCTCATTAGGTTGCAATCTTAAATTTGACATCCCACAAGGAGTCTCAAATGACTAATTTAACTTTGATGTCGTACGAAGCCAAATAAGAGGTTAAATTACACTTATGAAAATATCAAATGCTCAACACAAGAAAATTAAACAAGTATTAAAGTAAAATTATGTAATTAAATGATTTAAACAAAGTGTAAGATTAGTCTACAAAGATTTGGTAAGGCTTGTGGCCCTTATGCTGAATTGAAAATTAAGTAGAATATTTTTGGCGAAGGCATGTCTGTACCATTTTGAATCATTCACAGTTAAAAATCTATTACTTGAATGAAACTTGAAGAAAATTTAAAATAAATTGAATATTTTTTAGTGTCAATAAGTATTTCAAAATGAACAATGACCTATAAATTTCTAGGAAGTATTAAATCAATTTTCTATGTGGATAAATGACTTAGCATGCTTAGAATTTTAGGCACTTTGAAAAACCAAAATAGGAGGGTCCCCATTCTAGGAATATGGGGTAATTGAGCATCAACACAAAGGTGACCCTAAATATCATTTAAAATAATTCTTGGTTGATTTCCAATTAGTGATAAATAATGACATATACTTACTACTACTCTTCTAAGGAGAATAGCAAGATAAGCCTTGGAATGGATTTTTAAATTTCTAAAGTATTTCATACCTGATTTCAATGATCTTTCAGATAAGTTCATATATAATTTTTAATCTAATCTTGAGCATGAAATTAAATTTTTGGACTTGGACCAAGCTAAACATAAGACTAGTGAAAGCTTCATTTCATACTTGTAATGTTGGAGAGCACTGGCAAGTTGGTTTTATCACAGTCTACCAAATAAATAGTTGTTTGCAATATTTATCAGGAGCCTACATAGGGAGATATCTTACCATATTGAGCTTCAATGTGCTCATAAGTTTGAATAGGTTATATATAAATGAATACATATTTATAACTCCCTTGTCAAAAAAGGGATAATCAAGTTATCCTCTTCTAATCAGAGCTAAAATCAGCACCAAGTCCAGCATAACCAAAACTAGAACTAAGGATAGAACCATAATCAGAACCCAATTAAAACACTAAATTTAATGCCACCTCGGGATAATAACAATTAGAGACCAAACCCCTACAACTATAATAAGAATGTTTTTGCTAACAAGGACATTGAATCTCACCATGTTTAGATGGTGTAAACACTAGTTGTCCATTCCCTTCACCCATTCAACAACCACCACCTTTTTACATTCAACCAATAGCATCAAAACCAATTTAGAGCCCCTCTTTCAAGGAGAAGACCACCCATTTCCTGACTTTAGTGACCTTGGTGAGCCTATTGAATTTATTTTCTAAAGATTGGTTTAGAAAAATATAATTTGTTTTCTAATACTAAATCCATTTCCTAAAGGGATTCCTTTTCTTGATTGTTACAAAGCACATGAATTTTGTGAAAATAATCACATTAAAGGGTATTCCATATGATGGTGTATCCAACTTAGGTATTTGATTGATAATATGCTATAAAATAGAGAGATAGAAAGAGACACTCATACTCCTATGACTAATCATAACTTAGGCATCTACCAAAATCTATTTCCCCAACATAATATTAACAATAACCAGTAGTAGTACTAATCATAGAAACAATAATGATAGATAAATATACCATAAAATCAATAGCAATAATGTTATCCACAACAATATAATAATGGTTTAAACCAAATGAAAACTAACCAAACTAACCAAGTCATCCATCATGTCATTGTGTATACCTATAACAATGTTCTAAGACATGTTGTAGGTGGTCATGTTACCACTATTACCATTAACCCTTGCACAACTACCAATAGACCTAGACCCTCAACCAATAATGCCTACCATATAATTAATGCTTACCAACCTCCTTATGTTGATAATTATTCTTTAGACCATATTAGTATCCAAGCATAACACCACCCTAGAATTACCATTACCTACCCAACTAACTATCAAAGACACTTACCAAATCAATATTGTGCAATCACTATTCAATGATCCAAGGTCATTATCAAGGGACCAAATCCAAATACTATAGATGATCCCATTTATCCTTCTATGCCTATCATAAATAAACTAACTAATAAAACTAAGGGGAAGATCTATGATATTATGGAATAGCTAACAAAGACACCTATGCATATATTCATCATGGATTTTCTACGTACACCAAGTGTCCATGAAGACATCATGAATGAGTACTTGAACTAATCTCTCATGCCAAATAACATCACTTTAGATAAATTCCAAGCCATGGTAGGACACTTGGCCCCTAGACAACTCTTAACTTTGATGAAAGTGACATGTCATCCCTAGGCCCTCTACATAATAACTTGTTGTACATAGAGGTTGGTATAACAAACCATATAGTTAAACACATCCTTGTATACAATGCTTAAGGCCTCAACATTGTGTCTCTTAAGTTGATCAAACATCTTGGATATATAGTAACTAACTTGTAGCTAGATACCATTGTTATCAATGCATATGATAATAAATAATGAAAATCTCAAGGTAGTATTAGCTTACTAGTGGTTATTAGGCCTTTGACCTATGACACTCTATGCCATGTTTTGGACCTAAATTATCTTACAATCTATTATTAGGTAGATCTTAGATTCATGAAATTAGGTATATACCTTCCACATTGCATCAGCGTATAAAATTTCCACATTCAAGAATGGAAGTGACTATACCAAATGATCTTCAACCATATAAGTATTGTAAATGCCTCAAACTTCAATATAAGATCTATAATTATCAATTTGGCATGAATCCTATACCCAAATATAATGGAGAAATAGCTAAAAAGGGAAAATCCATTGAATTAGGACCATAAGCTAATTACATTGACCTAAATAGTTTAGCTCTTCCTCAACCATACCTCCACTAGATATTACCAATCACTTCTATATAACTTACAAAGGCCTTAGAGAATATAGTACCCATAATGCATTCCATATTTCCAAATAGCCAAAAAATCTAAAAGTTTATGGGAGACCTAAGGTAAAAGCCACTCACATGGAATGGCATACCAAAGGAAATTCTCAACTAAATAAACCCATTATTTTAAAAACTAACCTCTATCTTAAAACAAGACCCCTTAGCTAAATATGATTCATGGATTTACACTAATGATTTAGTTGATTTTTACCAAAGCACAAAGTATCATATTCCTAATTGGATCATGGATCACCTAGATTATGAAGTCAAAGGCCTAGGGATACATTAGTAAGGCACAATTGAACTAGTCTCAATGATCAAGTACAAGGGAACCCATGGTATTGGACTTAAACTACCTAAGGGTGTCCTTGCATACCTTATTAATGTTCTAACACCATTTAATAGTGGATATGATTTTGCCAGTGATACAGGGTCTGATTATAGCATTTGTTATGACTTTACTACTACAAATTTGTTTAACCCCCATGTCGTTTGCATCATTATCTTTATTTATCAACCTTTGTCATTAACCCTTTATCACCCATAGTTGATACACTAGGACCAACAGGAGTCAACAATTCTATTAGATGATTTTAAAAATGATGAGGCCATATGTGACTTTCTATGATTAAGGAATCACACTCCTATTATAGATCACAATCAAGGATTTTCTATTATATTGGATCATGTTGCCTATTTTAGAGAGTGGGTGAACTTCTCTAGCCAAAATCAAAAATAAAATCAAACATTGAGGTCTAAAAGTGAAAACATCTTTGAGGCACTTTCTAACTAGGGTAAAATTAAAGAGAAACGTAAGTCTCTTGGTGAAAACCAATTTCAAGGACCATTAGCTGGGGATGTTTACCTCTCTTCTTATGAAGCATAGGATACATATAACCCAAAGCCTATTTATGGATTAGAGATAAATACTGAGGAAAAGAAAAAAATTACCCAAATTATTGAAGAATGCTTAGAGGTATTTGTTTCATGGCCTTTACCAACATTAGGAGATTATGATTCATCCTACTTGGGAGAATTACATGATCTAGTCTAGTTAGAAGACTTTGTCATTGCCAACCAGTTTACCTCCTTACTGACTATGTTAGAAGATGGTTCTACAGTGCTTTTGGAGGACACTTCAAAGATTAACATTGGGACTCTAGAGGACTCAAACTAGATAAAATTAGATGCATCCCTCACTGAGGAAGAACATGAAGTTTTTATATCCCTTTTGAAGGATTTTATTGACATATTTACATGGGCTTATTTAGACATGCCAGGTTTAGACCCCACCTTAGTTATGCATTATCTCATTGTGCATCTTAATGCCAAATCCATTAAGTATAAGTTGTGTAAGATGCATCCTCATATTATTTTTCTAGTTAATAAATAGTTGAATAAAATCTTAGATGTGACATGCATTAGGTCATTCAACTATTCAGAATGGATTTTAAACATTGTGCCAATGAGCAAGAAATTAGAAAGTATCAATATCTACATTGATTTTAGAGATATCAATAAATCCTATTTGAAATAAGAATTTCCTTTACCTAACATTGATATGATATTTGACTCAATGGTTAGATATGAAATGTTTTCTCTTATGGATGGATTTTTAGGGTATAATTAGATCAGAATTGCATTGGAATACTAGCACAAGATAGTGTTTACCACTTTGTGGGGAACATTTTATTATTAGGTGATGTCATTTGGATTTAAGAATATTATAGCCACTTACCAAAGACCCATGATAGTTATTTTCCATGATATATTTCATGACATTATTGAGGACTATGTTGATGACATCCTAGGTAAATCAAAGACTCGTGTTGATCATCCAACCATAGTAAAAAGAGTATTTGAGAGGCTTTGAAAGTACAACATCAAGATAAATCTAAAGTATGTATTTACCATAATATCTAGAAAAAATTTAGGATTCATTTTCTCTCAAAAGGGCATTGAATTTGATCCAACCAAAGTTTGTGTAATTATTGAAATGTAGCCACCATCTACCTTGAAGCAGTTCCACAATTCATAGGGCAAGATCCAGTCAATTTGATGCTTAATATCACAATTGGCCAACAAATGCCATCCATTTACATAATGAAGAAAGGCATTAATTTATCCTATAATTAATAGTTTTAGAAGGCATTCGATCATCTTTAAAATTATCTACTAAATAATCATGTCTTATTACCACAATGTTGAATAAGCCATTGATACTTTACCTATCAGCAACTAAAAATGCCCTGGGGAACTTTTGGCACAACATGATGAACAAGTAAAGCACATGTTGTGTATTATCTAAGCTAAACATTGGTCACGTATGAGAATAATTATATGCTGATTAAAACATCCTATTTAGAAATGGTGTTTGTATCCCAAAAGTTGCATCATTACATGTTAAAAAATAAGAACATTATCATTGCCAAAGTAGATCCAGTCAAGTATCTACTTCCAAAATAGATCTGTAAAGCCACATAGTAAAGTGGATCATGTTATTGAGTGAGTTTGAAATTGAATATTCTAATAAGAAGGCCATTAAGGGGTAAGAACTCATAGATTAGCTTGTAGAATCTCCTCTTCAAGATACTCAACCCCTTATATTTGGATTTCTAGATGAGGCAATTATGACCACCGAAGAAGTAGAAGCACCTCTTGAGGAAAAATAGTGAAATATGTACTTTGATATATCATTCACAATTTTTGGATTAGGTGTCAAAATATTATTTGTTGCACCACAAGGGAATCTTATTCCCAAGTCCTTTCGTATTGGATTTCCTTGTACCAATAATATGGCCGAGTATGAATCACTCATTGTAAAGCTTTGTCAAGCAATATAGTGGAACATACAAAAATTATTATTTTATATTGATTCTCATCTAATCATTAATCAAGGTCTATACCAATACCAAACCAAGGATGAGAAGTTGATACCATAGAATGACATGGTTAACACTCTCAAGTAGTAAATTTCCAACATTTATTTTGAAAGAATACCTTGAACCAATAATGGAATAGATAATGTTATGACCACTATTGTCTCTATGATTTAAATCATAGATAGAGTAATGGATTACCAATTTATTTAAGAACATCTCTTAGATCCAACACATTAATAATTAGCCATCAAGATGTTTTATGACATTGGTGGTCCCATGGCTCCCTGGGATTCTAACATATATGCCTATCTCCAATACCAAACTATGCCTCCTAACTTATCACACAAAAAACAAAAATACTTCACCCAAAAATCCTCTTGTTATACCCTACTTGGATCAACCTTTTATTTTATTAGATATGATGGAAATCTACTTCATTTTTTACCTTTAGTAGAATCCAAATTAACCTTGATGGAAGTTCATGAAGGAGTGTGTGGAGCCCACACAATAAGGCAATCTTAGCCAAAAATTTATTGTTTATTAGATATTATTGGTTGAATATAGAAGTATATGTAGTTTTATATGTGAAGACGTGTGTCAAGTGTTAGAAGCATGCTAATTTGATACATGATCTAGCCAAGACACTCAAACCATTGACAACACCATGGTTGTTCTCAATGTGGGGACTTGACCTCATAGGGAAAATAAATCATACATCCTCTAATGGCCATAAACATGTCTTACCTACTACTAAGTATTTCACTAAGTGGGTGGAATCCATTCCTATCACTTACATAATTGGTAAATAGATATCTAAGTTTATATTCAACCACTTCATCTATCATTATGGTGTCTCCTCTGACATTATATATAATAATGGTAAATCATTTGAAAACAAATATTTGAAATCATTTTTTACCCAATATCATATCAAACAACATTTCTCTATTGCCTATTACCCACAAGGCAATGGCCAAGCTAAGGCTTCAATAAAACCATTGTCAATATTTTGAAGAAGATTGTCAATGATGGTGGACATAATTGTCACTTTTATTTAACACCCTATGGGCATATTGTACCACATTATGTACTCTAACAAGAACAACACCCTATTTAATTATTCATGGCATTGAGGTCATTCTTCCTGTAGAGGTCAAGTTGCCTTCTCTCTGAATTTCATTGTAACACATAATCGATGATGAGGACTAAAGAGTAGCTCACTTATAAGAGCTGGAATTTCTTGATGGAAAGTGCATGGCCACCTTAAATAACCTTTAGGCATATTAGAATAGATTAATAGGCCCATTAATCATCATGAATTTGAGTTTGGTGAGCTTATGTTAAAAGAGAATCAGAAAAATGTCAATGTTGAAACAAAGAAAAAGTGAAGTTTCAACTAAATTAGTTAGGGTCCTATGTATTTATTTATAACTATGGTTCTATAAAATACAAGCTCACCACACAATAAGGAAATGAACTTAACAAACTGATGAATATAATACACTTCAAATGTTTTTACACTTGAGGAACTTGAATTATTATCTATAAGGATTGTTTAATTTATGCCACATTATACTTATTTCTTTATACAATACCCTATATTATTCTACCATGCCATTAACCCCTTTCCAACCCATTCTTTTTACCTAAACCCACCTATCATGTTTGGTCTTGGTTCTGATTCATTTATACTTAAGGCATGTTTAATGGTTAATGATAGATTTAGTTCTAATAGTTATTTTAGATCAAATATTTGAATGGTAGAAGTATGCTAGTGGTCCTGGTAATTACATAATTTATTGTTATTGCATTCTATACTTGTGATACTAATTATTACCACCTATGGATTAGTAGCACTGATTTTTTGTTGTTATTTCCTAATTATAACTACCTATGGTCAAATTAAGGACAACACCTTTATCATGCATTGCCACATAACCTTGACATTATTATTGCCATACCTTGTCATTTTCCTTTACCTAAACTTGTTAGTTCTTAGTTGGATGCCTTTTGTATAGGTGGAGCTATAGTGACTTGAGGTCCTACAGGACTATCTATGCAATGCTCGATTTATTTTGAGGTCATCTCAATCACCCGTTAAACACGTTCTCACCATTTTACAATAAATTTAAGTTTGAATGCTCTCACCATTTTGTGAGCAATTTAAGTTTAAATACTCACCAATTTGTGATCAATTTAAGTTTGAACACTCTCATCATTTTGCAAGCAATTTAAATTTGAACGCTCTCACTATTTTGTGAGTATCCTAAATCATGATCTCACCATTTTACGAGTTGGACCATTCTCTATCTTATAATCAATCAAGTTAAGCTACCTATAAAATTCTATAAACATTTGAAAAATTATAGAAAATCTTAAAAATAACAAAATCATGAAAATTGGCTTAGAATTTTCACTCAAGATATAAAGCCATCATTTTTTTCTAGGATGGTCCATCTTATCTATTTAGCTTCATTTCTAGACCACCTTGGTCTTTTTCCTCTCATTTGTAGTAGAAATGCATTGGCTTGAGGTTTGCATGGACTATGTAGATAGCACTTGGATACATGGGGTGTCTCGGGTTAGCTCAACCACCTTTCTTTTCGTTTTGGACCACAATTTTTCCTTAAGGATTCTGGGACTCTTATATATTTCACAAATAACCACTTGTCCTTTAGTTTCCCCATCCTTATTGGTCTTAGTCGTATATTATCATTGTTTGAGTTAATGTTATGAGCATTGTGAATTTAAAATTTGATGCACTAAAGACCATGTGACTCTTCTTATGCTCTCACCATTTTTTAAGAAATTTATGTTTAAATGCTCTCACCATTTTGCAAGTATCCTTAGCTTACGTTATTTCTATTTTATGAGCTCATTCTTATTATAAGCCATTGACATAGTAAACACTATAAATTACCAATTCAGTTCATTTATGAATACTCATCTCTTAACTTTTAGTGTTGCTTTATCCTAAACCACACTCTTGCACTTGCATGATTTGTTTGTGTTGATGCTTTCATGATTATGAACATCATCCCTCTCTTCCTATGCATTCACCATTTTGTAAGGTCATTCCCATTTTCCTCTACAAGTAATATTTTTTTATCATCCATTTTCTTCTATCCCATATCTTGGGAGAACAACATTTGACCTAAATTTCATGTTGAACCTTGTGTCCATAGAACTATTTAGGTAGCATCCACTTGCCTAGTCCATCTAGAGTCAGCTTGGTTACCCCTTTATTTTCTTCTATTCCCCCCATTTTATTTGTTTTGTTTCATTGTCTCTTATAGCCTAGGGGAAATGTTTGCCATCATGTTTGTGTTGTTGTTCTCTATAGCCTAGGGGCAACAATTAGTTGTCATACCTTTTGCCATTATTCCCTATAGCCTAGGGAAAACTTTATGCCATTTGTTCTTGTGTTGTTTTACTTGTGTCATTGCTACTTAGCTTAAGGGTCACCATGTCACCAAAAGTAACACCTATATTACACATGCATGAACAATTTGTATTTTACTTGTACTAGCATTATGATTAACCATTTTTTGTGTATTATTTATTTAGCTTTGTTTGTTTATTTTTGCATGTTTAGATTTATTTATTTATTTCACTTTGTTGTAGATTGTTTATTTGTTTTGATTGTTTTTTTTTTTTTTTAATATCTTTGTTTGTTTTGTCTTGTTCAATTGTTTTTTTATTTATAGTTGTTTGTTTTTTTTAGTTATTTTGTTTGTTTGTGTCATGTTTGTTTGTTTGTTTGTTTATTGGTGTTTTTTGTTTGTTGTTATTTTATTTTTTTGGTTTATTGGTGTTTTTTTATTTTGTTTATTAGTGTTTTGTTTGTTGTTATTTTGTTTATTTTTGTATATTAGTCTTTTGTTATTTGTTTTTATTTTGTTTATTGGTGTTTTATTGTTTGTTTGTGTGGTTGTTTTTGTCTATTTATCATCTTATAGTTTGTTTATAGCTTTGCTTATTATTTTTTTTATCTATTTTTTTTGTTTTGTTTGTTTATTAGTTTTGTTTGTTTATTAGTTTTGTTTGTTTGTATTTTGTTGTTTATGATTTTTATTTATTCTATTTGTTTGTGTAGCCTTATTTTTTGTAATTTGTTTGTTTATTTATTTTTATCTATTTATTTTGTTTTGTGTTTGTTTCATTATAGTTTGTTTTTTTTGTTTTTATTTGCCTTTTTTCAATTTTCATAAGATTATTACAATTTATTTGCACTTGAGTCTTGATTATCCATATCATGTGTTTCAGTTGTGAATGTTTATTTTTAGTCTTACACTTGGTTTATCTATTATATTTACACTTGAGATTTGATTGTTCATATCTTATTCCTAGGTTATTTATATTTAAATTTAAACTAAGTTTTTCATGATTAGGGTACATATTGTCATTTTAGTTGTTCATAAGTAGAGTGCATAATATCACAAGCCACAATAAAAACCAAGCATACAGAGACTGTCAGATCAATGCAATGGTAGTACTTCTTAGATATATCAAAACTAGTTAAGTACCTAAACACATGCCTAAATCCATGAGTAATAAACAAGAGTAAAAATGATTTATTATGTGTTTATACAAATATGCATCTCTAAATAAGCATACATATGAGTCATAAAACATAATCAGATGATAAATAGTAGAACATCTCATAATCATGACATAAGAAATAAATGAAAAAAAACATACATGAGCATAAACATCAAAAATGTTAAATATACATAATCTTAATCAATGCTAAACATGAGATAAACAACATAAGCATAACATCATGTGTGTGTGTACACACACACACACACACACACACACACACACACACACACACACACACACACACACACACACATACATATGTATGTGTGTGTATCTATATATATATATATATATATATATATATATATATATATATATATATATATATATATATATATATATATATATATATATATATATATATATGTATGTATGTATGTATGTATGTATGTATGTATGTATGTATGTATGTATGTAATGTTAATCAATGTTAAATATGAGATAAACAACATAAGCATAATATCACACACACACACACACACATATACGTGTGTGTGTGTGTGTGTGTGTGTGTGTGTGTGTGTGTGTGTGTGTGTGTATATGTATATATGTATATATATGTATATATATATATGTGTATATATATATATATATATACATATATATATATATATATATATATATATATATGTATGTATGTATATATATATATATATATGTATATATATGTATATATATATGTGTGTGTGTGTGTGTGTGTGTGTGTGTATATATATATATATATATATATATATATATATATATATATATATATATATATATATATGTATATATATATATATACATATATATATGTGTGTGTGTATACGTATATGTATATATATATATATATATATATACACACACACACACACACACACACACACATATTGACAAACCCAAAATTGAATGTCAATGTATCTCAAATGTAATAATATATAGATGATATATACATATCACAATGGTGTCTCAAAATACATCAATATGTTGATATAATAATTATAATGCCGTATGCCAAAATTATGTCAAATTTCATGTTGACCAAATTTGACCCCAAGTCAAATTTGGGTCACCCCCTATATATCCAAACTTGTCATGGTCTTGTGATGTGGTCATGTCATACTATATATGGTCCCTAGAGTCGTAATTTAACTGTGTTATCATGGTTTAAAGTTAGTTTGGAGAAGTTAAGGTAATTTCATATTTTAGTCATATAGTGATATAGGGGTGTCATGAGGAAATAAGTCATAGAAAAATTGTTTCATAGGTTATTATGGGTTAATTAACATTATTTTATGTCCTAAACATCTTTTTACAATGTTTTGAAAATTTCTAGAATGTATGAAGTTCATTTGGTATCTTAAAGGGGGTAAAAATGCATAAAAAATGATTTTTGGCTAACTATGATATGTGTCCAAGTTCCTTAAAGTAAAAATTCATACCACATGCATTATAAGTATTTGGTATTAGTTAATCAACTATCACATATATCAGAGGAATTAGAACAAAGTTAGTTTCTTAAAATTTGACACTAATTTGAGGAGTTAGAAGAAGTTGTACAGACTCTTGAATTCATTTGAAAATGAAAGCAACTCCATAATTTCCTTTATACTTATATAGGTCAATAAAAATCTTTGGAAAAAAATTCAAGTTTCAAAGTTACATATTTTTTCTTCTCTCTCATCATTCCCTTCACAAACTAGTGAAGGCCAACTTCAAACAGATGGTACAGGTCATACAGGAAGAGTTGGGAGATAATATTTGGAAAAAATTTGGAACCCTTAATGGATTTGAAGTTGTGTCATTGGTTATTTTATTGGTTCTCTTATATTTATGAATAATCGTTAAGATCCCAAAGTACTTTTTGAGAACTTGAAAACCCATAGGTTGAGTTTAAACCAACTCCAAAATAAATTGTGAATTCATGGTTAATTTAAATAAGTTATAGTATGTTCTTAAATGTATTTATATGCATTTCATACCTTCATTCATCATGGTGGCACGTTTGGATGTCCTTTTCACATGAAAAGTGGCTTTAGTACATAATTTGAGGTGACTATCAAACATTTTGTGTTTATGAATTCTCCAGGTGTTCATGTGCATTATAATTATTCTTCATGATATTATAAGCATATTAATAATCCATTCATATCCTATTAAGAGATATATATTTTTTATAAGTCTCAAAATTGGTCATGTCTTCATTCACATGGCAGACTATATTTTGTGCCTTCATAGTAATTATTGAGTTGAAATTATGTGAATATGTATTCAAAGAGTTTTAAGTTTCTAATTCATGTTTTATATTATGATTACAATGCTGACAATGGTCAAACCTTCTTAATAGTCCTTGTTGCACCTTTAAAGTTCTAAAATAGTGATTACAATCCTCACCACCTACCACTTATAGGTCTACAACTCCATGAAACTTAATGATGCCAATGTGTTTTTAAGTATATCTCAGGTATGAAATAACATTATGTATATTTATGAATAATTCATGAACTAATAGAGTTTCCAAGGAATTTAAAGCTAAAAGGAGTTAATGATAAGGTAGCCTATGATGGTCATTCACAGGACTGTGTGTGGGAGGACAATAAACACAAGGTATTGAAGAAGATTTGAAGATTATAATGGATTCCTTAATGCATGGGTAATTTCTTAAGATACCAATTATAATAGAGAAGATCTATTGTAAAGTTCTAGTGTTGGTGATAGTTATAGTCATAAAACCCATACACAATCAACTATTCAAATTACCACCTACAATAGGTTGAGAAATATTTTCCTTATAAAAGGTGAATAATGGTAAGGTATAATGATTAAAATTATTAAATATACTTAAAACACAATCACATCATGATAGACTCATTGGGATTCAGAGAAGGATAATGGAAAGTCATGAAAGACCAAGCTTAAAGACCTAATGTCAACTATAAGACTGTGACTATGTTGAAAATAAGTACAACATTGTGAAGTATTTTTATAATATAATGGATTTTAATTTAATTATTAATATAACCCTAATGACTATCATTCATCTTAACCTTTCATAATGTAATGAGAAAAGGCTTACTCAAGCAAAAACAGTTAGGTCTTCTTGATAGTTACCTATAGGACTGTAGGTGGAAGTGTAAATAATAGAGGTTGTTAACTTATTTGAGATGTTATGAACTTGGTAATTTATTTAAATTTAATTCTTGATGATGGTGTAGACACCATAAGATACCAATGACAAATTTGAATAAATCATAGTCTGTGACTACTCAATCAAAACTCTTTCAAATTACTACCTATAGCCAGTTGATTTTGGAATTACATAGTGATAATGGTGGAATATATGGTTATATTGATTTTTTAAGTGTATAATATATTTTAAGTGATAATACACAGCAACTTTAGAGTATTTAATATTGGTTTTGGAGGCCTAATCCAAGACTACATAGTCAAATTACCTAGTTGATCACCTAAAGCCAGCCCATTTGAAAGTTTGCCTTGAACATAGATGTTTATGGTGTTTTTGAGTATTAAATGGTCTTAATACATAATTTAAAATATATAAAATCCATTATAAATTTTTTTAAACTAGTTTGAATACCTAAAAATATCTAAACACAGTCAATTGTCCTAATTAACACCTATAACTAGTAGAATTTTGAGGCTTTACCTTGAGATAATATTGATGAAAGTATTATGTTTAAAAAGGTTTAAAATAATAAGTCTCATACATTTATTATAATAAAATGTCTAATAATTTTTAATGTTTCAAATATGACTCTTAGAACACCTAAGACTACAAACTAATGTTGAGTACATGTATAGTCACCTACAGTCATTTATAGGTATATCTAGGCAACTAAACACTCTCTCAAGTTTTAAATAGTGGTGTGGATGTGAGTTTTAAGATATTATTGGAAGTATAATATTTTAAAATTAATTTAAATAGATACCATATTCCATCATGAGACTCAAACATAAGTGTAAACTTTGGAACCCCTTGCATATTCAGCCAATGGCTGAAACAGTTATGCCTGTCCATGGGAAACATGCTTATAGGAAGAGTTGAAGGGAGACTAAAAAGATATATAAGGTAATTAAAATTATAAAAGGATAATTACATAAGATTAATTTAACACATCAAAACCTAAATCTCAAGCAAATTCTAGAAACACTGATAGAATTTGTTGAGTCCTAACAAACCTATTACATGCTAAGGCCTACTAGTCAGAGTTGAGAGAAGATGGATAGTCAATTTATGTTAAAAGAGACATTAAAAACATTGAGGAATATGTAAATATTATTGATATATATTCATATAATTCTATATATCCCTTATCTCAAACAACAATAAGTCAATAAACATGGTAGACCTTGTTTAGTCCTGTAGTCTTAAGCACATACACAGCCTGTACAAGATAGTCCTAAAAGGATGAAATGAAGTTAGTTGGAGAAAATTAGTGTTGTTTCCAAAATTAGCTTAGCTCATTTTTGAGAACAACCCCTTATGAAACTTGTCCATTTCATTTTTTGTCTCTCTAAGTTAATTTTTCGAGACGGATTTCAAATTCATTCTCATCTTGGCCTCGAAACATGAAAGTGGTTACAATCTCATCCCGGCCAAGTTTTCCCTCCCCCAGAGTTAGTCTTTTCTTTCTTTTTCCCTGCAGGGGTGATATTTTTTTCTGCCTCTGCATTTCCCTTATTTTTGTGCAAGGGTGGCATTTTTTGCCGCCCCTACACTTTTTCCTGTAAAGGCAGCCAAATTTTCTGCCCCTGCTCTTTGGCATGCAAGGGTGGTGAATTTCGCCGCCCCTGCAAGATAAATCGAAACATGCAAGGGCGGCAAAAATTGCCACCCTTACACGTCTTGATTTTCATGCACGGCATTAATGGCCACGTGCGGTGGGTGGTTGGGGTCGATTTTCACCCCATTTAAACCGATTTGAGCCTCATTCTCCTCATTGCTTCCTCCTCTCCTCCTGCTCTTCACATTTGGATCATTTGGCGATCGACTCAAAGCATGATTTTGTAGATTCAACCTTGTGGCACGTAGGGTTTCTCAGGTAGGTCTCATTTTTGGCATTTATTTTCTTTTATTTTCTATGTTTTGCTTAGTGTTAGGTTGTTATATGTTGTTTTGTTTATTTTTCTTCTTTCTCCTCCTTGCATGCATCCTTTTGCCTATGTCCCTCCTCTCCTCGCCACAGACGTTTATTTTTCCCTCTACCCACGGGTTTCCTTCAGAAACTCATGCGGGTGGCATTTTTTGCCACCCACATTTTTTCTTCCCCCTACATGTAAGGGTAGCTAATTTCACCACCCCTGCACGTTTCTTCCCTCTACGTGTAAGGGCGGCAAATTTCACTGCCCCTGCCTTTTCTTTCATGCTTGTAAGGGCGGAGAAAATTGCCACCCCTACATTTTTTCCCTTCCAACTGCAAGGGTGGTGATTTTCACCACCCTTACCCCTTTTTCCAACTTTTGCAGGGGCGGCATTTTTCACCGCCCCTGCATTTTTTCCTTTGATTTTTCTTAACTCTCAAGATTTTTTTCGAGTTGTCCCTTTCTTTCCCTTTCTCCTAGTTTTCCATTCCTTCTTCCATCCTGGCCTTTTTAAGTGACCTCCAGTAACCAATATCACTTAAATTACACTCTCCCTCTCTCACCCACTCTCCTCTCATCTGTGATCATGACTGCAGCATCTTCAGCAGACTCCTGCACACTTGCTCTCATCCAGTCAGAATCATTCCCAATGATGGAAGCATCTCCCAAGAAGGTGAAAAGCATGAAATATAAATACCAAGGAGTCTTCCTACCTACATCAGTCTCCTCAAATTTTGATGACATTCGAGACACTGAGATCAGCCACATGGACATGGCCGAGTTCTTGGTGCGAACCAAGGTGACAAATCCCAGCACTGGAATAAAGAGGATCATTGAGAGCAACATCCACCTGGTGGCTGCCTTCTCGATAGCAGTGCATCATGCTGAGTTCATCCTCTAATGCATGCATTTTTACAACAAAGAGACCAGATCAGTTTCAGATGCCAGCGGCAACATGATAATCTGGTTGGACCCCGATTTCATCAACAAAGTTTTCTTGTGCCCTCCAGCCACCGAAGTAACCCAAATCAACTTTGAGAATGCACAAAAGGAATATGATAAAGACCCTGAGAGGGCAAAGAAAGTTATAAACTATAAGTGGCTGAAGACCCCTAAGACTAGCCTCTCTAGATGGCCAAAGAACTTTTTGAGGAGTGATTTTGTCGAAGAAGTTGGTGACTTGATCACCCTTCTCAGCAGGGTACAGGGCCTCCCATCTTCTTCACAATTCCATGAATGGATGTACCCATTCATTAAGATCATCCTCCAGGGTAAGCAAACCATCTTTTGGGGAGAGCAAATCAGCAATGCTCTCCATGAACAGTTAACTAGGGTGCATACTTCCTTCAAGTTCTACATGACTTCGTACCTAGTTTACATAGCTACTACCATGTGGTCTTTCCCAGGATTAACTATAACAAGAGATAGAAATACCACCCCGGTCTACTCATATTATCCTCAACTAATGCTTCAGGGGTCAACACGTCATTTAAAATGAGTAAATGACGCATTCTTTGCCGTGTTTTTTGTGTCTCTTTGATCCTCAGCTCAAGCAGAAGAGAATATCATATGAGGCCTGGGTAGTGGTAAATGATTATGGCTGCATGTTCCTCCAGTTCCCCACTTTTTGCTATCTTTGGGTTGGTTTTTACCAAGGATACCCCTATATGCTTCCTAAGTTCCCTTCAGACAAATTAGTTCTAATGGAACTTTGCCGACAACTGGTTGTCGTGCATACTAAACAAATGGAACTTAAGAGACCCAATTTCAAGTTTCCAATCCAGATTGGTAGGTTTTCAGTTGCTACATCAACCAAAGCCAAGGTCATGGAAATAGAAATGTAGATGGTTACTATCAAGCCATTCAAGAGATAAGAGAAATTTGACTACAGGGGAGTCAAAGAAAAGATCAGAAGGAAAACTCAGTCCCACAAACCCATGATTGAGGATATCTGGGTGGACCTGAGGATGGCTGAAGAAATAAGGAAAATGGACTATTGCCGTCTAACACTGGAGCAAATAGAATACCTCGAGCTTGCAGAGATCCCATCTGGTCTAATTGATGATGGGAACATCATAAATAATAGGTATCTGGTAGAAAAGGTTGATGGTTCCCCTCTCCCTCCAATTTAGTGGTCTCAGAAGGAGCTGACTTCTCTGAGAAAAAGATTTGAACCAATATTGGCTAACACCAATGATTGGTTAGTATCCAAAGGGATCACCCTGAAAGAATTCATTACGAGATTAGAGGCTGACTACCAGGTAGAATTGAAGAGGAAGGCAGAGAATAGAACTAAAAATAAAGGTGACATCCCTTCTCCTTCTAGGCCTCACAAGCCTAGAATCATCTTCGTATCTAAAAAGCCTAAGACCACCCAAGGACCTAAAACGGTAGCTAAAGGAACCAAAGAACAAAACCCTCAAGCACAGGTAGCTTAGCCCATGGAGATAGAGGATCAACCATCAGAACAACCAAGTGTTGGATCTCCACTCTCGCAGGAATAAGCGCAGCTGATCCAGAGCACCTCTCCTTCTCCCCCTCAATCTCTTGTGGTGCCCGTTTCTCCTATCTCCCCAATCAGTGTTCCCTCTTCCAGAGCTACTTCTCCTTCCAGGGTTGTTTTTGGTGATCCTCAAGGTCCTTTCAGAGGTTCCCCTCACTCTTCTAGATCCATTCCAAGTCTGTCATCTCCTTCTTTCACCTTGCCAGCAAGCCTTCCACCCAAGCCAGAATTAGTAATCAGTGCAATTTCACTAGTTACTCCAACTGTAACTACTATCACCACTAGCAGTGTGGAAGCTACTACAGTAACACCAGTAGAGACAACCATTACCACAACAGGTACTTCTCTACCACCTTGGATGTCTTCTTTCATGTTGAAAAGAAAGAAGATGGCCATCTCACCAAATGAGTTTGACTTTGGCAAAATAGTGCCAGCGAAAGAAAAGGCTCCAAAGAGGCCAAGAATCCTCTCCAAATTAGTCGAAGAAAAGGGACAAAAAATTTTGGAAATTGCCAATCCTCCACAGGATGCAACCCTTGAGGGTTTCGAGATGAGCAGCTATTCCATCTCTCATGTTGAACTTGGCAAAGTTACTCACGAAGGTGCGAAAAGCGATCTTCACTCAGCTATGGACATCATGGTCCAAAAATTTAACAGAGAGAAGGAGATGAAGGATTATTACAAGGCCAAAGCAGAGCCGTTAACGGCAGTAATAAAAAGGTTCACTCTTCCTTCTGAAGCAACAACTCTAGAGGCCTTCTCTGTGGATGACTCAATCATTCAAAAAGTAGAAAAGACTTATTTGAAGGGGAAAGTCCTGGAGGACTATATCAAAAAGATGCATACTCAGGGAGTTTCCCTACTTACAGAAGTGGCAAAAAGGACAAGTAAAATGAAGAAAGTAAAAACACAGGTAGATGACTTCGTCTCCCTCATTTCTCAAGAGATTGATAGCTTGGAGAAAGATCTCGGTAGTTGGAAGGAAATGAAAAATCTCAAGAAGAACACCCTGATGTCTATCGGTGTCATCTCCAACAAGGACTCCTATATTGAGATCAAAGAATCGCTGGTCTTCAGAATCCAGGTACTCAAGGACTTAATTGATGATCTTAAAGCTTTCAAGGAAGCTAGTGAGAAGAGTGACCTAAACCTGCTAAATAAATTAGAAGAGTTGCCATGCGACTTGACCTCTAAGGACCATCAGTTCCTTTCGGTAGAGGAGATGATTCAGAATTTCAAGGAGATGATTCAAAAAGATTTTGAAGAAAAATCATTCTCAATGTCTTCGATGGATAGCATTTTAGATGCTCAGTTAACTTTGGAGAATATGAAATCTAGGTTAACTAGCCATGCTAAAGCCATCATAGCATTGAAGGATGCATTGATCAGAGTGAGAATCATCTCCAAGAACGTAGTTGCGCTAGATAGCCTAGGAATTCAGGCATCTATCACAATATATGATGCTCATCTAAAGAAACTTGGCGGCCTGAACTGAATCTCTCTCTCCTTCCTTCTTCTATCCTTATGCACTTCTATTTTGTGCAAAGTGCATGCAGTTTTGAAAAATGTAATTACATGTAAAAAGTTTATAAAAATATCTAAAAGTCAAAGATGAGTCATCTTTGACCAAGATATTTTGTATATTTTATTATTTTCTCTTTTTGAGGATTTTCTCCCTATATATAGTGGAGACCTCATTTGTAAAAGATCTTGGAAAAAATTAATAGCAAATACTCTACTAAAATTGAAGCAATCTTCGAGACTTTATGCTCATTTTTGTAACTCATATTTCATTAAATGAATGAGAAGCAGGTTCATTTCAAACTTTGTGTTGAGATTATCTGTGTTGTTTAGGAAACAGTTCTTAAGTCCTTTTTCCTGATAATATCTTGTTTATCTAATTTAATAAGCAAAGTGGGTGTGTTAGTATTATCTAAGGGTGTTTCTAGAAGGTAGAAGATAGACTTTATGCTGATTTTATCTTTAAGATTCAGTTATCTTTTGTAGTTTCAGGTGAAGACTTTATGCTTAACTTTACGGTTGCACTTGTTCTGAATCGGTGAAAGAAGCTATGGAAGACTTTGTGCTTGCGTGAGTGTTATTGTGGACTTTTTTACTTTAGGTGATTTCTTGCTCTCCATTTAATATCATTCTTGAAAGAAGAGGAGTGTTGTTAGCTTAAGGCCAGGATTTTCCCTCTTTTGTTCTTTGTATATTACCTCTGAAAAAAGAGAGGTAGATGTTGTTATACCACCCCCTGTGTTATTTTCCGCTTAATCATATACATTTATCCAGCACGTAAGTATTTATAGGGAACCTCCCCTTGATGAGAGGAGAGATTTACTTCATCCAGATCTGGTAAACCCATACTTTTCATGGTGTAAATCTCCCTATGTTGTGGCTGATATACCCATTCTGTCATCAGTTAGTTGACGACAAAATATTCACCCAACAATAAGACCTAAATAACCTTTAATATATGTAGAGGGACTTGAAAAAATATTCCATTAAGTCACAGAGTCATAATAAAGTGAGTAAATGAAAGAAAATAGTGAGATAGGGTATGGTAGTCAGTTTCAATTACAAACCCTAGTCCTAGATCAAAAATGATGCAAGGAGTTTGATAAAATATTGTGACCATGTAAAAATTTTAATAAGTCATCAGGAATGTATAAAACCTAATTAAGGTGATAAAATATCAAATTAGGTCTAAAACATACACATACAGACCTTATTCTTGCTCAGACCCCTCAAAATGTTTATTCTTCAACTCGAGGGTCATCAACTTTTGTTCACACCTTTCAGGAGGAGATGCATGGGGTTGAATGGTCATTTGAGTTTTTAAATGTGTCCCCTAACAAAAATCTTGTGTCATTAGGAGTGAGATTAGGGGTAGGGGGTGCTAATCTTTATGAATAATTGTTAAGACCCCAAACAAGTCTTAAACCTCTCTTAAAACCCAACTATGACAAATTTGTAGATATGGAATTCTAAAGAAAACCTAATTCCATTTTTTTCCCTAAAATCTCTTGGATATAATTCTATACTCCATGTGGCTCATCCACATGTACTTGAGTTGTATGAATTGTTGTATAAATTGCCATAAATGCACTATATTACATGTTTTTAAGCATTTTATAGGGATTTTGGAGAGATGGGAACTTTCCAATTATTTTAATAGGTCCCCTAAGACTTATTTCATCTCCTAAAATCAATAAAAAAAAATTTAACCCTTTTAAGTAACCAAACAAAATCCATTTTATAAGGCAATCCAAATAGGGTTGTGGAGGGCTTATTTTTGGGCATTTCATGGTTTGGATATAATCATAATGTTATATAATCCCAAAATTTACATGGAGGTTTTTATTATCATGGTTAAATTTAATCACATATGTCCTAGAGGTATCACATGTGAATGAGGAGTTTAAATCCAAAATCCACTTTTTAGGCCTAGAGGCCTAATTAGGCCTAATTGGTAGAGAGAAAGGGAAGAAAAGGACATCTCCAATCACTCTCAAATAATTAAATTAAACCTATATATTTAAATCCATAGATGGTACTATAATATTCCATTATATTCTCAGTATCCTCTATAATTTTATCTACACAAGGAGGTTTGTACAAAGAGGGGCTACAAGGAATGAGATCTAATTAAGGCTTTTGGTATAGAACAACTTGTCTGGGCTAGTTTGAGGCCTAAAAATGGTTTTTTAAGGTCTAATATTATGTAAATATTCCATCCATGAAGTTTGGATAAGATAAAGGAACTGAAACCAAGTTTTGACACTTGTGTGCAAAGTAGGCCTAAGGAGATGAAGAGTCCACTATACACCTTGCAAGAGAAAGAGGTGATGTGTCAAAGAGAAAATTTTGGGATCAGATGAGAGGTGTCAATATAAGATAAAATATGTATAATAAACTTATATTACCACCAAGAAGGCCACTTTTCCTTTAACATGTCAATAAGAAGAGGAGTTTCAAGAAGTTAATCAAGGTGTCAAGTAACCATTTCAACTCCCATGCCATTTGGATATTCAGATCATCTAAAGAGGAGTAACACATGTAATATAAGATGTATTGAGGCATTTACATAACTCCTCTCTTTTTTATAACTCACATGACACTTGTCTATCTTCTCTCTCCTACACTCTTATTCTCTTCTCTCTCACATTCTCTATAAATTAAACCACTTTTGTCTAAGTTGGTATCCTCCTCATAGGTATGGAAAACCCCTACCCATTTGTATGCCTTTTATCAATGATAAGAAACTATTTTACCTCCTCTTGTTACTATACTTAGTGTGTATATGAGAATATTTGATCTTTTCAAGTGAATTGACTTGTCTTCCTTGGCATGTTGTCCTTTTTCTAACACCTAGATATAATTTGAAAGCTTGTTTTTCAAGTCATGTGAAGTGTATGAGTGTGGTAAAAGAGTTGAGTGAGTTTGTCTATATTATAGTGGCATTCAATACCTCTTTTTTATTTCTCCTATCTTAATTAACCTTTAAATTGAAATACTTGTGTGAAAGATTTTAGATTAAGAGTAGTGTGTATAAGGTTAGTTTTCTTGATTTACAAGTGCACATGCAACTAGTTGGTAGTGGTCAGAATATATTGGTACATCACCTCATTAGAGTAGGTTTCTATCCCTTTTCCTATCAAGTGATATATTAGTGTCTAATCCTAATTGATTCATCAAGGGGAGTGATCCCTTCAATTTAGAGGTTTACCCCTATTATAGATAACCCATAGGTCTAGTGGTAATCCTATATTTCACCAAATTTAGAGAGGTCTAAACAACGTAGGGTGAAAAATTTGGTCATAAAAATTTTGATACACCTAGTGGGAAAAAGTTCCAAAAGAATGGAATAATTTTTAGTGTTTTTTTTACCTATCAGCTTTGGGAAGCATTCAATAAACACCAATGGTGACTATGAATGTAATCAGTTGGTTATAAGTAGCCCAGGTACTTTTGTGAAAGAATTTGATGATATCTTGTGTTTCATTTGACTAATAAATTTGGCATTCTTGGATATGATGAAAGTTTATACTATACACCCCCATACCAACCTTTTCATGACCCTAATTATGTGTCTTAACATCCCTATCAATATTTTTATCAGTCCTATGAGTCATGCCAATCCTATGGATATCATATTTCTCCTCTACATGACTATGATGTTGTATATGATCAAACTTTTCAAGATCAAGATGCCTCTATTTGTCACTCAAAACAATCCATTTCAATTTTGAATCAAAATCTCTTAGGTTATGAGAAATACATGTTAGACATTCATACTCAAAGATAACATGGTCAATATATTCCTACCCATCTCATTAATAACATGAGAGGCTCACTGTAGCTATTGAAAAGAGAATGGACACTTGTTGAGAGACCAAATTATCAAAGCCTCTAAAGTGAAATGTTGGATGTAAGTGGTCTCATTCAAAGCATAGAAGATATGTCAAAATTTCATGAAGGATAACAAGTCTAATTCTATCATCCCTATGTGTCTTCTTACACTCCATCTCAACTCTCATACATGCCACCCATTCTTCCTCAATAGACCTTTCCAAATGAATCTCCAACCATTCCAAGTCTTCTATGTGTTCCTCAAACCTTCCCTTACTATAATTCAACCTAGGAGAGTATTCAAAAATAAAATGAGATTGTTTTAGAATGACCTATTGATTCAAGACAGCATCCCACTTCTCCTCCTCAAGGAACTCCCAAGGATTCTTATAAAATTCCAAGTTGGAATCAAGTAGTAAAGTCTTTGAGTGGGAAAGGTGAAATAAGTATAAATTTGGGAGTTGAAGGGAAATATAAATTTGAACCTATGAAAGTCTCTCCCACCCCTCCTCAAGATATATCTTATACTCTATATCAACCTTCTTATGATACTTATCCTCATGAAGCCACTAATCACCTTCAAGAAAATATATTTCAATAGGATATAGGTATGCAAATCAAATAATTGGAGTTGAAGATAAAAGGAATTGAAGAGATCCAAGATCAAGAGATGGAAGACAAAGAAAACGTTGTGCCTAATCAATCCCCATTACCCTCTCCCCAAGAACCTATAGCTTGTCCATCTTGTAGGTCTATCCAAGATAGTATTAAAAACAACAATGAGATTCTAATTAAGAAGGTAGAAGATCAACTTGTAGATATTGAAGAGCCTCGAGAAGGCTATGAGGAAAATGAAGTTATTATTGAAGAATATGTCCCTTCCATTACTCAATTTAACTTATTATATTTCCAAAAGTTCTTCCAAAAAATAAGACATTCCCAAGCCCATTAATGAGCCCTTCATCACACCTCATACTCCCTCTCTAACCCATGAACTTTTTCACCACCTCCCACCTCATCCCTCCTTGAATGAGAACCAATCCCATGGGAGATAAGTGAATAAGATCATGCAAAAGTTTCAATTGATTAAGAATATGACTTAAGTGCCTATGATGAATAGTTCACTATAGGGACTCCCGTTGGTGAAGACAAGAATAAATCCATCTTACTGAGTGAATAAAAAGATGATCAAGATCAAGTTGTATCTATAAATGAAGAGTTTGATCAAAGAATGAAAGATAAGGTGCTTGAAAGAGACATCACATCAGCTGAGTTGATTGAGACTCATGAGCAACAACAAGAGGTTAGTTTTGAAAACCTAATAGAATATAAAGTTGATATTGAATCTATAAAACAAGATGATTTGTGGTTGAATTCCAATGAGATTTGTGAAGAATTTGAAGGCCTTAAAAAACTTACACCTCATTTTTTTAGAGTTGAAGACATCCTTGTAGATGCATTGCCTATTGAAGGACAATTTAATAACTTCCAAAGTACCAAACTTGAACAAGCTATAGCCAACCTTTAGGCTGAAGACTCTTTAAGAAAATGAGATGAATTTGATCAAGTACAAAATGAAAAAGAAGATGGAATTGAAGAATTTATGGTTCTTGAAGAGAAGAAAGATAAAGATGATTGGTAGCATCATACTGAACTCCTCCAAGAGCTTGAATGTCTTTGCAAGGTTGAAGATTATGTTCACAAAGAGATTGTTCAAGATGTATTCATTGAGGACAATGATGAAAACTAGGTTGAGTATGTTAAACTCATTGAATAGCTTGATGAGCTTGCATCAGTTGATGGGAAGCCTAATTTAATTCAAAATACCATGGAGGCCAAATAAACATGCTTTAATGAAGCATTATTAGACAAGGATGCAAATGAGGAGTGTCATGAGAAGATTGAGATTTTTGAGTCACAAGAATAATTCACCTTCATAGGCGATATGTTTACATTTATTTTTATTGCATTGGGGGTCATGCCAAGAAGATTGGTAAGTATGAAGGAGTTTAAGACATCAATACCAAAGATCAAAAAGCAACTTGCTTCATGCAATCTGTCATCTCATGGAGAAAAAGATAGTGCAAGCTTCCCTTTTGATCTAGGTGGAAAAAGTTTATTTTAGGTTATTTTGTATATAGTCTAGTTTGATTAAATTGTTATTGTGTTTTCTAAGTGTTTTATCACACATGTGTGTGTCTTGATTTTTTTTGTGTATTATTGCCTATGTTTTTTTTGTGTTTTTAGGGTAATCAGTTTGTTGTGTCATGTTCAAAGTCTATCCAGATCTAAAAATGAGTACTAGAGACTCCATTACCCAATGGATATGCATGGTTATTGGTCATATTAGTATTGTAGGCATGCAACCCCTATGAATCACCAAAAATGATGACCAAATTTAACTCGAAGACAAATTTGGGTCACCCCATAAATATTCAAACTTTTCATGGTCTTGTGATGTAGTCATGTCATACTCTATATGGTCCCTAGAGTCTTAATTTAACCTTGTTAGCATGGTTTAACGTTAGTTTGGAGAAGTTAATGTAATTTTATATTTTAGTCATATAGTGATTTAGGGGTGTCATAAGGAAATAACATGTGATAAATTTGTCATAGGTTATTAGGGGTTGATTAATATCATTTTATGTCCTAAACATCTTTTCACAATGTTTCATGAATTTTTAGAATGTATGAAATTCATTTGCTATCTTGAAGGGGATAAAAATGCATGAAAAAGTGATTTTTGGATAAATATAATGTGTGTCCAAGTTACCTAAAGGAAAAAACCATACCACATGCATTCAAATAGTTGGGATCAGTTACTCAACTTTCAAATATATCAAAGCAATCAAAACAAATTTAGTTTCTTGAAATTCAACACTAGTTTAAGGAGTTAGAGGAAGTTATATGGACTCTTAAAGTCATATGAAAGTGAAAAAAACTCCATAAAATACTTTATAATTATATATTTTAAGAAAAATCTTTTTTAATTAAGTGTAAATTTCTAACTTTGCTTATTTTTTCTTCTCTCTCTCATGGTCCCCTTCACAAGCTAGTGAAGGGAAACTTCAAGTAGATGGTACAAGCCGTATAGGTAGAGTGGAGGAAAAATATTTTGGAAAAAATTTGGAACCCATATTTTATTCAAATTTGTGTCATTGGTATTTGGATTTATTCTCTTAAATTTATGAACAATCATGAATAGCCTAAACTACTTTTTGAGAATTCAAAACCCCACAGGTTGAGTTTAGAGCAACTCTAGAATAAAATTTGAACACATGGGTGATTAAAATAAGTTGGATTGTGTTATAAATTTTTTTTATATCCATAAAATACCTTCATTCATCATGGTAGTACATATGGATGTCTTTTTAGCATGAAAAGTGGTTTTAGTGCATAGTTTGAGGTGAATATCAAACTTTATGAATTTTTTAGTTCTATAGGTGTTTTAGTGAATTTTAATTATTATTAATGGTCTTATAATAATATTTAAAATCCATTAATATCTTTTTACTAGATAGATATTTTTTACAAGTCTCAAAATTGGTCATGTCTTCATTCACATGGTGGACTGTATTTTGTGCTTGCATTACAATTGACTGAGTTGAAAGTATTTGAATATGTTTTAAGATAGTTTTATTTTGTTACTTCATGTTTGATATGAATATTATAATGGTGATAATGGTCAAACCTTATTGGCAGTCCTTGTTGCACCTTTAAAGTTCCAAAATAGTGATTGCAATCCTCATCACCTACCACCTGTAGGTCTGCAACTCGATAAAACCTAATGATGACAAAGTGTTTTTAAGGATATATTAGATATGAAATAAAAAAATTATATTGATGAATAATTCATAAACTAATAGAGTTTCCAAGGCATTTGAATCCAAAAGGAGTTAATGATAAGCTATCCTAAGATAATCACTCACAAGATTGTGTGTGGGAGGACAGTGAACCCAAGGGATTAAAGAAGATTTGAATGTGTTAATGGATTACTCAAGGAATTGGGAATCTATTAAGACATAGAGGATAATAGATTAGATCCATTGGAAAGTTCTAGTGTTGGTGATAAATGTAGTCATGAAACCCATACACAGTTAATTGTTTAAATTACCACCTATAGCAGCATGAGCAAGATTTTCCTTGGATAATGTGAATGATGGTAAAGTATAATTAATAATAGTATTAAATATACTTAATAAACCATCACATCATGATATATTTATTGGGATTTAAATAAGGTTAATGGAAAGCCATGAAAGACCAAGCATAAGGTCTTAATGTCAGTTACAAGACTGTGACTATGTTGACAGTAAGTATGGGGGTTATGAAGTGTTTTGAGAAGATAATTTAATTTAATTTAATTTAATTAATAAGATATCCCTAATTAATATCATTCATTGTAACCTTTCATAATTTAATGAGAAAAGGCTTACTAAAGCTAAATAGTCAAGTCTTCTTAATAGTTACCTACAAGATTGTAGGTGGAAGTGGAAAATACAGAGGTTGTGAAATTATTTGAAATGTTATGATCTTGGTAACTAAGTGAAATTTAACTCTTTATCATTATGTATAACCATAAGATACCATTTATAAAGTTGAATAAATCCTAGTCCAAGATTACTTAGTCAAAACTCCTTCAAATTGTTATCTATAGCCAGTTGATTTTGGCCTTGCATAGTGATTTTGGAAAAATATAGGGTTCTAGGGATTTGATAAGTGTTTAAAATATCCATTGTGATAATATTCCACTTGAGAGGATTGAATATTATTTTTGGAGGCCTAATCCAAGAATACATAGTCAAACTACCTAGTTGATCACCTACTGCTAGCCTATTTGAAACTTTACATTGAATAGAGATGTTTATGATGTTTTGGAGTCTTTAAGGGTTTTGAGACATCATTAAAAGTATATAAAATCCATTTTAAAGGTTGTTAAATAGGTTTGAATACCTAAAAATCTCTAAACATAGTCAAATTTCCTAATTGACACTTACAACCAATAGAATGTTGAGACTCTGCCTTGAGGTAATATTGATAAAAATAATATGTTTTCAAACATTTAAAAGAACCATTCTCAGCCATTAAATAGCATCAAAGGTCTGAAGATTTTCAATGTTTCAATCAGGACTATTATAACACCTAAGACTACAAACTAATGCTAAGTGCATGTACAGTTACCTACAGTCATCCATAGGTCTGTGTAGGCAACAAAAGACTCTCTCAAATATTGAATAGTGGTGTGTATGTGGGTTGGAATATCTGAGGAGAAGTATAATATTTTAAAATCATTGTAAAGAGATAAAATATTCCATTAGGACTCTTAGACATAAGTGCAAACTTTGAAACCAACCCCATACATACTCAACCAATGCTTGTAATAGTTATGCCTACCCATGAGAAGTGTGCTTGTAGGATGAGTTAAAGGGAGACTATATAAAGTTATTAGGTAAGTAAATTGATATAAGGATAATGATATATTATTAACATAACACATCAAAACCTCAAGCTCAAGAAAAGAGTGGAAACATTGACATAATCTACTCGGTCCTAACATACCTATTGCATGTTTAGGCCTACCAGTCAAAGTTAAGAGGTGATGGATAGTAAAGTCAAGTTGAAAGAGACTTAAAAAAATTGATTAATATGTAAATATGGTTAACATATTTTAAAATCACTCTATATATCCCTCATCTCAAGAAAAAATAAGGCAATAAACATGGCAAACCCTATTTAGTCTTAAGTACATACACAACCTAGACAAGATAGTTAGATGTAAAAGGATGAAATGGAGTTAATTTGAGAAAATGAAGCATTTAATAACCTTTAATATATTTATATTGAATTTATAAAACATTCCATGAAGTCCCAAAGTCCTAACAAAGAGATTAAATGGAAGAAAATAGTGAGATAGGGTAAGATAGTCAGTTTGGATTGTAATCCCTAGGCCTAGATAAAAAAGGATGCAAGGATTTTGATGGAATATTGTGACCATATAAAAATTTGAATAAGTAAAGAGGAATTTTTAAAACCTATTTAATCTCATTTAAGATCAAATCAAGTTCAAAACATACACCTACAGACCTCATTATTGCTCAGACCCCTCAGAATGTTTATTCTTCAACTCGAGGGTCATCAACTTTTGCTCACACCTTTCATGAAGAGATGAATGGGGATGAATTATAATTATAGGTTTTATATGGGTCCCATAATAATAATATTATGGTGTTAGGATAGGAGGATGTTCTTTATGAGCAATCGGTAAGACCCCAAATAGGCCTTAAATCTCTCTTAAAACCCAATAGTGACTAGTTTGTAGAGATGGACTTATAAAGCACACCTAATGCCATATTTTACTCCTAAAAGATATTGTATACTATTATATACCCCAATTGGTTGATCCACATGTACTTTATTTGTATGGACTATCGTACAGATTGCCATAAATGCACTATTTTACATGTTTTTTAGTGTTTTATAGGGATTTTAGAGAGATGAACACTTTTAAATCATTAGAAGAGGTAACCTGAGACTTATTTCATCTCATAAAATCAAAAAAAAATCTTAAGAAACCATATAAGTGACTAAAAAAACTCCATTTTACAAGGCAGTCCAAATAAGCTTATGAAGGGCTTATTTTTGGCCTTTTCATGGTTTGGCTATAATCACAATGTTTCAGAAGACCAAATTTGACATGGAAGTTTTTATTGGAATGGGTAAAGTTAATCACACACTTCTCAAAGGTTTCACATGTGCATGAGGATTTTAGATCCAAAATCCACTTTCTAGGCCTAATTAGGCCTAATTCATAGAGAAAAAGGGAATAAAAGGACATCTCCACTCATTCTCATAACATGAAATTGAACATATATCTATAAATCCATATAGGGTACTATAATATTCCCTTATATTTTTATGATCCTCTGTGCTTTTCTCTACATAAGGAGGTTTGTACAAATAAGGGCTAGAAAGAATGAGGCCTAATTTAAGCATTTGGTAGAGAATGACTTGTTGGGGATAGTTTGAGGCTTAAAATGGAATGTTTTAGGTCCAATACGATTTTAATATACAATCCATGAATTTTTTATGAGCTCAATTAATTGAAACCAAGTTTTGACACTTATGTGAAAAGTAGGCCTAAGGAGATGAAGAGTCCCCTAGACACTGTGCAAGAGAAAGAGGTGATGTGTCAAAGAGAACCTATTGGGATCAATTTAGAGGTGTAAAGAGAAGATAAAAAATGTAGAAGAAACTGATATGACCAACAATAATTCCACTTGTCCTTCAACATGTAAAGAATAAGAACAGTGTTAAGAAGCTAGTCAAGGTGTCAAGTAACCATTTCAACTCCCACACCACTTAGATAGTTGGATCATATGAAGAGGAGAAACACATGTCATATAGGACCTATTGTGTTATTTTCATAACTCCTCTCTTGTTTATAAATCACATGATACTTGTCTACCTTCTCTTTTCTACACTCTTCTCTCTCACATTCAGTACCCAATCATGGTGGTACTCCTCAATAATATGGGACTATCTCCAAATCAAAAATCATCTAGTCATGAAATACATATACCACCCATCCTAAAACCATTTCAAAAGATATGTGATTTAAGGCCTCTAAATGAAAATTTACGGTGTAAGATCATTGAACATCTGATGATAGAATAGAATATCCCTCATATGTCCATGCCTACCTACTCTTATATGAGCCTAGTCATATGCCAATGGATCTTATGGGTCCTATAATCAGCTTAGCCCTACTAGTCTCTCATCCAAAATGTGCTCCCAATCCCAAAACATCATAAGAGTGGAAGCCCCAATACTTCATCCACCATGATATGCTATCATATTAATATCCCTATAAATTTATGATAGGATAGTTGGCCCTAAAGTAAAGCATGTAGAATCATCAATCATACTCTGTATCACACCTCCAAGGCCCATATGAAAGTATCGACTGCTCTTATCAGGAAGTAGGATGTCATTAACAATGGCCATGTGAAAATTACCTTTATATAAACAAGATCTGGTGGTGATGGATTTGTAGTAGGTAAATCATTAAGTCATATATACATATATGTCTCTATAAGGTCTATATCAACATTCCCATAAAACATGGGGATACTTTAGTAACTGACCACATCATCAAGAACTATTGACTCTTATGATGGTGTTGTCTAGAATAATCATTGTCCCTACATCATAAACTTAAGGATATGCCATTTATCTTCAAGTGTCATGGTCACCTTTTTAGTATTAGGTTGTGTAAGTCTCATTATGCCATCGCTCAACAAATACACTCAAATATGTTTGATCTACCTTGATAACAAACATCTCTACCAAATCATTAATACCTAGAATCTGTAATAAGGAAACCATATACTTTATCCATACTTGAGGAGTTTATAGATAGTGTGAATGTCACTCCCAACATGTCAAGATAACTAGTCACTCTTTCAATCATAAAAAAGTTAGCATTAGCCTAATTATATGCTACTACCTAAGCCTAAGCCTAGCCTACTAAGAAAAATTGACCCTTTCCAAGAGATTAGACCCCTATTGGGTCCCTAAACTAGATATTTTTGGATTCTATGGTAAAGCCATTATTTTCCTAAATAACAAAGTCACAATTTAGGTGATGTCATAATTTTCATTTTCACAAAAAATGGTGACTTTTCCTAAACATGGTTGAAATAACCATTTCAATGATTTCCACCCAATTTTGGTGTTTCCACTATTTCTAAGAATGATAATTTTGTACAAAGTCACCTTCTCCTTGGTGAAGCCACTAATTAGCCTGGAATGCAAATGTTGACTTTACCATTTTCTAACATACAACTAGCATTAAATTCATGAAAATTGACATTAATGACAAGTTTGGTATTACTCATCAATGGTCCATAATGGGTTGGTTGTATGTGTTCTCTCATGTGCTCATAAATGTGCCATTGATCTCCTTTACAAACCATTTCTCTCAACTCACTGCATAGAAACTAGAGTAAAGGAAATCCAATTGTCTAGGGTGAAAATGAGTTATTTTCACCCTTTGGGTGAATATATAGCCCAAAAAAATAAATTTTTACCCCCTAAGGCTTATAGTTCATTTTTAATGGTCTAGGAAATGTATTTTTCACATTCGTGGTTCATTTTTTATGTCATTTGATCATACATTCCTTATTTTTAGGTCGTATTGTAATCAAACCATCTTTTTAGGCCTCTTCTAAGACCCATTTAACAACATTATTTTTATACCTATACATCATGTTTGTTCGAATGTGCATCTTTGATCTCACATTTAGGTTATAAATATGTTTTTATTCTATGTCAACTCATCATAAATCCATTTTTATAAATTTTTTCCATAAACTACCCTTGCCAATTCACCCCAATGTAGTAAATTATTTTTCAATAAATAAATGGTATATCTTGCCTTTCTAGGATAAAGTTCATTTTAAATCATACTATTTAAATGTCTGAATTATTATAACCACCTTTGGGCAAATAATTATCTTGACTAATGATTATAACCACCTGTGGGTAAATCATTATTTTTTGCATCCTATGTTAATGATTATAATCACCGTTGGGTAAATCATTATTTTTTCCACTTCATTTTCCCTATTGGGTTGAATGGCTACGTCCCTAATTATAACTACCTTTAGGAAAATTATTTCTCACATTTCATTAATGATTATAACTACCTTTGGGAAAATTAGTATTTGTCCCACTACCCTACTGAGGCAAGTACATGTGCCATTGTTTATAACTACCTTTAGGTAAACCAATATCACACCCTTTGTTATTGATTATAACTTCCTTTAGGAAAATTATTTACTCTACCACCATTATTGTTTATAATCAACTTTGAGTAATTCAATAATTCTACCCCTGTTACCACTAGATCATGTCATTTTCTTCATTTTGAGGGAGCGCTTGACAACTCTATTTTGCCACCCACTCCCTCAAGGGGGCATCAAGGGCGTATTAATCACCCTTTGGGGCATGAACCATTCATTTTAATGTTTTTTTCATTATTATAAAATACATAAATGTGCCCATGTCTCATAATGCCTTCTTAAACAAGGAAAAATTGTAGATATTTAGTTTTGGCCACTTTCATGCCTAAATTGGAATTCAGTTTAATGTCTAGCACATGATACACTTTAAGCCTATAAATGACTTGAGTTCAAAAATTTATCCATATAAGAGATTTAATTGATCAAAAACATGGTTAGGCTTACTTATTTAGGGTATTATCTTGTATGCACCCATAAACTAGTTTAGTTTCGACCCCAGTCAAATTACGACCTAGTAATTTGACACTTTTATCCTATCAAGCTATGAATTCAAAACAATTAGAACAATTACCCAAAATCCAAAAATCACTAACTAAGATCAATTAAATTAAAAATCTTAATTAACTTGCCTAAGTAAAAATTCTAAGTTAAATTAGTGAATTTCATTTATCTAAAAGGGAATTTTTAGCCAAATATGAAGCCAAAGGTCAAAGAAGCTAATAAAGTGATTTATTGATTCCTAAATAATCTAAAAAGGTGAGTGTTCTATTATTTTTGAAATATTGGAGTTATATTCCTAAATAATAAAGGGGTTGAGTAATGCAAATCAAAAAATAAATATGATTTTATTAACCTACTGATTTGTGTGAATAGATTATATTTTTGCCATTTTTTAAATATAGTAAAAAGTGAGAGAGATTAGAAATTAGCTTATTTCAACTAATTTGGATTGAGATAAGGTCTGATACTGGTGGAGAAAGACTAATAAATAGTAAAAAATAGGTCTTTAGACTTCATTTCTATATTAGACAGGAGTGCTGAAAATAAGATACCCTACTATTTGGTGATGTAGTCTTATTCTGGTGTTATTGTCCTAAGGCTAAAAGCTTTTTGGGTTCTATTAAGAAATCTTATGTTAAGATTTAAAAATCTTACTATCTCCTAGTGTTTGAACTTGAATGTGAACTTGGGAAAGAGAGAGAAGGGTTTAGTGTGTAAAAGATACGCTAGATGTATTTCACACCTCATGTGTGGGCACGGTACCTACATACCAATACTCTGAAGAGGGATCAAGCTAATGTATTTCTCCCATTGAAGTGTTTGGTATAATTTGTGTATGATAAATTCAACTATAATACAAAATTGGATGTGCTTCAGCTGGCTAGGGACTGGTGCAATGACTTGAGTAGGATTTGAATAATATTAGATGGTTATATGTAAAGAATGGGGAAGAATGCTTGAGTGTACTTACTTGTATTCTTGCATCTCTCTTAAAAATGAGTTTTAACCCTTCTAAATAGACTTAGAATGGACTTTTATAGGGAAACAGATGATTGTGGGTTTGAATTCATGTTAGGTCAACAAGGGAAAAGATAAAGAACTAGAAGAATCTAATTATTAGGATAAAAAGTGAACTTGGATAACAGTGCTAAAAATAAGACACCTTAAGTTCTAGCACTCTTATACTATTTTGGCACTACTATCTAGAGGGAAAAATACCTATGGGGATGGATCTATGCTCCAAAGGGATACCTAGGTCTAAAAAATCTAAGTTTGATAATATTTGGATGACTACAAATCAGTGAAGGAAGTAGACTAGAAGGGTTGTGTAAGCCAATAGGAGGTACTATGGATTAGGTGTCTTAGCCATAGTGAAGTTGTACATTTTCACATTTTACATGACTACATTTTCCCCCCTTTATTCTAGTGATGTAGAAAAGTGAAATACTAGGATAAAGGAAAATAAAAAGCATACCTGAACTTACTTGTAAGGGTGAAGCTCATGAAGGTTTGTGATGTTGGATGTGCATAGAGAGAGAACACTATGAATTATGAATAAGTAATGAAAACATAAAGTAGATTATTTCTTACTATATATGCCATATCTAAAATAATAATATATAAGATTTGAGTAAGAGAAAGATAAAGGGATAAATACACCTCACTGAGTACATGAACCAATATAAAACTTGTTATGATATTGGAATGTGCTAGATGATGTGGAGTGTGTGTTGAATCAAGATTAATATCACAAATAGAGTTGAGTGCTCAATTTCCCAAAAATTTAATGAATCATGCATGTGTTAATCAATGTCTAGACTGTGTGTCTAATCCCTCTGAATTGGTGGCTCAAGAATACAAAGGTTAGTTAGACCTTTGGATCCATCATTGCCCCATGAAGTGAATCTATGAATTAATATTGGTATATAATAAATGTCATGTGATATGGATCATGGAACTGATATATGTGCTAGAAATTTGACAATGTGGTATGAATAGCCTAAATGTGTGCTAGAAACTAGGCCACTAATCCATGTCAAAAGATGGATATTAGGCTTGTATGAAAGCCACTCTGAAATTGATGTATTAGGCTTATATGAAATCCAACATGGAAACTTGGGTACTCAAAAACATAAAATTGTATGAAATTTTAACTTAAATGTGATGCCAACCACCTGTAAATGGAGTAAGGCATGTAACTACTAAGAATGTTTGTAATAAACTGAACTTGGAAAGAAAAGAAGATCAATGTGTCATGCACATTTCCCCCAATCATTGATGTCTAGAACATGGATTCTGATCTAGAAGTTATGCCAACTACCTAATCTAAACTTTAAGTGAGAACCATCATGTTGTGCATGATAACACCTTGTATTTAAAAAAAATACTAAAATTGTTGAATCTAACTGATCTGGAAGTGCAAAAACTATCCCTAAACTGAACTTTTTGCCTATTTTTGGAAACCTTAAGTAATTTTATATTTAGGAGTGCCAAAATTTGACACCCCTATTTTTGGTGATATTATCCATTTTTGGCACTGTTGTTTGGTGTGAAAAATGACTACTGATATGAAATTATCACTATTTTTCTATTCTTATTTGACTAGTTTTACCTCTAAATTCTCTATTGAGTGTTGTAAATGTTGTTGTTTCTACTTATAGAAGGTTTGATCTCTATGAAAAAATCCCTATTTTATGCCCCCTCTTCTAAGGTTAGGAATGATGATGAACCCGTAATGACTACCCTCAAAATAAAAGAGTCTTTCAAGTGTGTTAATCTTAATAGATATATGATATAGCATCTAATATTTGATAATATGTTTCAAGATATAGCAATGTTTATATTGATAGATTGTTAGATCAACAAGGGTATGTCTAGATAGATATAACAATGTAAAAGCATGTCTAATATACTAAACTAGAACTAGAAAATTTAGATGTTAATTTTTAGTTTGTTAGTTTGTTAATAAGCATGGAGGGATGGAGCATGATGTCCACCATGACATCAAAAAATCAAGATAAATGCATGATTAGAATCATCGCATTGCACACAATGAGGAGCCAAAAAAAACAAGCATACAAATCAAGAAGCAAGAAGCATACAAGGGTGTCCAAGGGGCCATGCAAACAAAGGACATGGACACATGTCACTCAAACTAGAAGAAAAGCATGGAAGGCATGTTCAAATGCCACATACACATATAAGTGGAAAAATCAAACTTGGCACAAGGGCCACATGCAAATGAAATAGTACAAACAAAGGATAATTGTAGATGTCCTAAGGTGCACACATGAATAGAAGCAAAGGACATTGGTAGACGTCCTAAGGCACAAACAAAAGACAAGAAGGAACTAGAAATGTAATTACATGAGCTACACTAAGCAAGGAATGAAATCAAGAGTAAGAACTAGAAGATACAAATACATCTAACTAATCAAAGAAAATGTGAAAGTATGCAAAACATGTGTAGTACAAGACTAGGTATATTCTAAGAAATGCACAAGTGCTAGGTACTAATGAAATGTTGATGTAGTAATCTATGTAATCTAGTAAGGAATGTGCATCAGTATGATAAATCAGAGTGTGTAGTGTAGGAATGACATAACCTAGATGGTGTATTCATGTATAAAATTCCCCTAGTGGGTATGTATATTGGTGTGTGTATCGAATATAAAAGTAAAAATGCCCCCTTAATGGGTAGAGTGAAGCAATCAAAGAGCTAGATGTCACTATGCACACTCAAAAGAGATCAAGTGAAGCATGGTAGTGTAGATAAATTTACATATAATAACATGAAACAGCAAATTTAAATCCTAGAATGATAGTGGTAATGAAAACATGGGTGATGCATACAATCAAAAAATCATTTTTGGTGTTTTTGTAATTTTTGAATGTTTTTATATTTTGAAGTGTCAAATTGTTTTTGTATTTTTGAAAATATTTGAACTATCTAAAATCAATCAATAGATAATATGTACAATCAATGCTAGAAAAAAATGATACTAATCATTGAGTCTCAGATGAGACTCCCTGTCATGGTGTCATGTATCAAATAATGGGATCATGCATGATTGTGAGGCATGATGGAGTGTCTGAGATTATGTAGCTAAAATCTATGTGCATTGTAACTACTCTAAAATATTTGAAATATAAATTGAATGTGGGGTCCCCCTATGACTCTGAGAAGTAGATGAAACTATAGGGCTCTTAGGGACCCATCTAAAATTAGGAGAAGAAGCCATGGAGAAATGGAACTGGTGACTGGAAGCTAGTAGATAGCTCTAAAGTGGGGAGTGGTGACTCATAAGGAAATCCACCAACTGTAATAACCTAATTAGCATGAATGAATTTCACACATCTATGAACTATACAAGGTGTTACCTTGAGTTTTTGAGTCCATTATTGACCAAGTAATATATCAAAAACTCCTAAACTAAGAACTATAGTGAATGGTATGGCCACATATATAGGACCAACCTATAATGGAAATACTATCTCACCTAATGAACTCTGAATATGCCCAATAAAACCATTGATAATTATGTTTATCAGAGTGATATCTTGCTCTGAATAACCCAAATGTTGAACTAGTGTGAAGGTAAACATGTTAAGACTAGAATCATTGTCAATTACTATACTACGAATAGGTTGATTATGAAAAAGACCAAGGGGAATGGATTTGGGCTTGAAAGGGTTACCTGGGTCTAAAAAATCTAAGTCTAGAAAGCTTTGGATGATTGGGAATCAGTGAAGGAATTAGCCTAGAAGGGTTGTGTGAGCCAATAGGAGGACCTATGGATTAGGTGTCTTAGCCATACTAAAGTTGTACAATTTCACATTTTACATGACTATAGTGAGTCAAAGGGAATCCAATCCTGGCCACCTTATCTACTACTAATCCACCCACCCAATCACATCAACACCCATCTTATCTAGAACATAATGCATCCACATCCAAAACATGAATTGAAGAGAACCCCTATACTCCTCTTCCTATATCATTAGAATCCTTCTTCCACCAGATTTTTGCTAATGACATGATGGTCTATCCACCCATTTAACATCTTAATCTCACCAAGCCTAATCCCTCTTGGTATAAATCTAACCAATATTATGTATATCATCAAACCTAGGGGCATACCATTAATTGATGTCATAATTTCCAAAACTATATCCAATACCTCATCGATCATGGTGACATAAAAATCAAGAATGAATTAGATGAGTCTACATCCATGGGTAAACAAAAAGAGGAATACCAAGAGTCCATTCTTGATCATGATCAAAACCTTCCCTCTCCAAGCCAAGGTCAAGACACCATATCCATCTTCCATGTTCCCCCTATTTTTGATAAATATTCCATTGAAGATGAGTCTATTCCCCATGAACCTAGTCCTCCCATTTCTCATAATTCATTATTCCATGGACCTACCTTTATCAAATCCATTATCTCTATTTCATCAAATCAAAAGCCCCATGTTGAGAGGTTGCTTACAGTTGATGAATATTCTACTTACAACATTGCATCTTTTACATCAGATTTGATACAAGTTTTATTTGCATCAGGATCATGTTTGACATCAATGTTTAAATTAGATTCCTCATCAAAAACATCATCCCTCATAGATATTACAATAGATGATGACTATGCTCTCCCTTTTGAAGAGACCTCCAATTTGGATGATAATCAATCACCAAACATATATTTTGATCTCAAATAAGATAATAAAGTCATTAAAAAAAATTTACAAGGTTTATATATTAAATATAGTCAAAGTAGATCTAATTCTACATCGAATGCATGTCCTTTAGCTAGTCTTAGTGATCCTTTTGATAATCTTGAGGATATTTCTCCAATGTCAAAATTGGGTCTCCTAAGAACTCCTATGAGGACTATTCTACCCAATTACCACTCATTGAACTCATCATAACATCTCCCCCACCTTCATCCATAAAATATCCCTTTTTCCTATCAATGATCATTTAATCACCTCCCTCCATAGGAAAAAATAGGAACATACATTTTTGGTTCCTCAGGAAATATAATATGTGCCACAAATACAAAAGTCCAAGAACATATTCAAAAATTCATATATAATGATCAAATCACCTTTGATATAATAAGTCAACATCAAGAAAAATCAAATCATTAGCCTGATCAAAAAGTGTCTTCCCATAGTGAAACCTTATTTGAGTCACTAGGGGACTATAAAAATCAAAATCATCATCATTTATCAATTCAAAGATCATTCTCCTATGGTCAAGCCCAAAGTTAGACATTAGGGGGTAGTCGATATATAATAAAGTCTAAAAATCAAAACAATGTCAAAATTAGAATCAAAATGGTTGATAATCCTTCAAATAATTGGATCAAAGAAGAATTAAAAATTCAAAGTGTCTTGTATCTCCCCTAGTATTTTATCATATGGCACCAATCAAATATAGAATGTCCAACATCTCCAATGATGTGTGTGAATGTTAGTCCTAATCCTCAAATACCCATCACACCTCCTTATCATGATCCTATCATCCATTCAAGTCCTATACACCCCCATCAACATCAAGATATATTCTAATCCATACCTCACATCACCTTCATAGGAAATATTATCTCTCATAGGGGTGATGAAGACACTTGGTCTATATATTTGGAGGGGTCTCAATTAAGCATCAATGAGGGTGACATGGACATAAATACATCCATCAATGATAACATTATCTTAACATCCCATATATCCCTAATGGTGTTGGTTAAATATCACAAAAATGTCTGCATCTTACATCTCACTCACTTCTAATAAATTGAGATGTCATTAAAAATTCAAAAAAATGAAATACAAATCATTCATCCAATGGTGAAAACCAATCTTCTGGCACCTTAGGCAAGTATGAAAACCAATTTTTAGCATCACGATAAAATAATCTATTGTTTGCATTTTACCCCAACACTTAGGGGTAAATTCATTTCATCCATATCATCCTTGTTTATAGTATCCCTCTATCCATCACCCCTACCCATCATTTACTATCACATTTCATATCCTATTATGTCCAACCTCCTTCCCATCTTGAACTTCATAAATACATGGAATATGTCTTGAGAAATGTTCTAGAATCATCTTGGCATATCCTCCATTAGACACTCAGCCAACAAGATATGTGGTTCCTTCATGATGAGGTCATTGGCGATCCCTAGTCCATTTTTTATTGGTCCTCATTCCCTTTTAAACATCACTCTTATCCTATTATTTTCCCATCCATTCACCCCCATCTTGGTTTCTAGGATTGGTATTCCCTTTAATTGTACCCAATTTGTATAGTGTCCATACATATTTCAAATAACCCTTAAAATTATAAAATCCATAAAATCCTCAAAACTTCTAAGAAATATTATTTTATGTTTTGAGTATTTCAGTCACCTTATCCTAGTCCTTTTGTTTTCCATCTCATTATCATCCTACCTTGTCTTATCATATGTCATCTTGTCCTATGTCCTAAATATCACAGTTATCTTATTTAATGATCTTGTCTTATCTTATAGCCTAGTGGTCTTATCATTATCTTTTTCCACATCCTTATCTTCACACACAAGTCCTTATCTATATATTAATCCTAGTCCCTCATCTCTTCCAAATCCATACCCTTGTCTAAAATCTATAACCTTACTCCAAATCACATCATCTAGACTAACCTAGTCAAATTCATCCCATGATCAATCATCCTATCAAATCTCATCAAGACAATTAGACAAGACACAATGATATTGTATGTAGATACTTGTGTGTGTTACTTGTTTGTTCTATGTTGTTTGAATTATTTGCATATCTAATTGTCTTATGTTTTCTTTGTTAGTCTTACATTGTGTCTCTTTTTATCCATCAGGTAATGAACAAGGATGCCATGATGACACTAAAAAGTATATAATAATAGTTTTAGGTGCCCTCGATGATGTAAATTTTGTTATTACCTATACACTTTCGAATAACATCCTCTTGGTCATAATTATATCATAGGACATACTTCCAAGTGTTATATTTATTTTAATGTTTAGATTATGATGAGAGTTTGTCATAGTAATGATGGCTTGATAATATACTATAGTCATTATTTATCCTATCCTCTATCACTTTCTTAATCATCTAATCATCATCTTTATCCCATCATCGAGTCAATTATCCAAGTCCATTCATCTAATATCCAATCATTCCTATAAGTCATTTATTATCACATTTATATCCTCTAGTCAATCATCTATCCTCTCTCTAGTCATCAACATCTAACATCTGAGTCACATCCTTTATATAGAAACTAATATGTCTAACATCTATCATTATCATCATCCCTACCTAGTCTATCTTATAATATATCATCAACATCCCAAATATCATCATCTTATAATCTAGTTATAACTAAATAATCTTGAGGTCTTGTTAGACTATGTAAACATTGCTCGGTCACATGGTGTGCCTAAGGTCAACTCAACCACTCTCTCATATTTCTCCTCACATTTTTTTTATAATTTAAATACTTGAGTTATAATATCAATCATTCATCAACTAGTCTATTTATCAATCACCATCCTCATAATCATCTCCCTAATCTTTTTGTCAATCTCTTGCACCTATCGATTGGGCCTAACAAAATCATAAAATCCATATTTTCTTCCATGATCACTAATTAGTCAATTCATCATTTAGAGTTTATTATTTCTTCCTTTAATTAGGGCATTACTATAACCTTAAATTTATTATCATCTTTATCTCCCTGGCATGTGTCTTTACTAGGGGCATCATCGTTATTAATCATATTATGGCTCATTGAGTTAATGTATCACACTAACCAATTCTTACCCTTCATATTTTGGTCACTCAATAATATCATTTTATTCTCTTTCAATTCTTTAGTCATATCACTTGACTTAATATTTAAGCTACACCCATCATTAATCTTATCAAAACATTATCTTATCTTTAGCCTGATGCTCTCCCAACATGTGTCCTTACTTCGGATATGTTGATAAATCATGACCTTTATCATATTGGTTTGTATCTCTCCCTTATAATCATCCTTGATTGGGATATGTCAAAAACTTACAACCTCTTATCCTATAATCATCATGTTATGGTTGATTCCCCCTTGAGATGTGTCGATAACCATGAACTAGTCATTTCCCCTCCCTATACATATGTCTTTGCCAAGGGCATCATCAACTTAAAGCTCATTGCTCATTTAAAGTTCATTATATTCATCATTGATCTTCTATCTAGCATCATATCCCCTTTGTCTATTCATCATATCCCCTTAGTGACCATATATCTCATTATTCCCTGCATGTTCCCTTGGGGGGGCATCATATCCACTAACATCATTTATGAACACCCATCCATGAAATAGTTTTTCTTTGAAAGACCATTATTGATTCTAAATCATCCACTCATAATGTCATTTCAAAGAGGGGAATATGTATACACATAAATTCACTCACTTCATTTATCTATGCTAATATTCTTATTACTCAACATTAATTTTACCTGTCACATCTAATATTATTTATCTCATCTAATTCTACACTAATATTACCCCTTCTAGTCATTTATCTAACACCCCCTTCATTATTCTTCATCCATTAACCTTATCTCTAGCTCATAAATCAATTAATTCACTCAATCATATATTATCCACTAACTAATCCCACTTATCCATTATTTGGTGATTTAAAATTCCCATGACTCACATACCCACCTACCCTAACCTATTCCTAGGCTCTCCTACATCCCTGGTCCCTAATCACCTATCCTAATCCCCTAATAATCATGTTTATCCCCTAATGGATTCTAGAATTCTCCAATTATAGAATCCTCCAATTCTTGAATCCTAGATATTAGTCCCTTTTTCTCCAAAATATTATATTCTAGAGGCTTCCAAGTAATTTTTAAATTCCTTGGATAATCCTCCACCTTTGATCTTCCAAACTCAACTTTGAATATTGGCCATTGATTTTACCTCCATGGCTTATTTAAACAAGCCACTCCTCCATGACCAAATAAACTAAAAGATAAATATTGGCTGAAATTGGATTACATATAAAACCTTTGCCTAGGTGTATCAGGCCACTCTCCTAGACCATTTAATGACATTTTGACTTCATGATTAGTCTCTTTTTAGTCATGATTTGATGATGTAGTGTAGTATTCTAGAAGGTCTTGGTGTGGTGTGAAGAGCTATGTAGAATCCTTATGTAGTGTATGATCCAATGGTGGAAATATAAAACAAACTTTATGACCCTAATTCACGTACCATGTAAGCTTTTGAAACACTTTAAGCAAGTTTTAAGGTAAATTTGGAGATTTTAAGGAAAAGGCCTAGAAACAAGTCTTGAACTACAAGTGAAGTATCTAGCTAGTTTCTAGGGTGTTTGGGAATTTAGGGGAAGGAATAAGGTTTTTATAAATCATCATTGATTCTAACAAGTTAAAAATGATGTCTAGAGAGGCTAATTTGCTCAAAAGACCCCCAAAAGTGCATTAGATGACTTAAGGGGATTCTAAATAGAAATTCTTAAGTGAAAAAGTGAATTTTGAGGCAGTAAAACTTGTTTTAACTTATATACACCTATTTATGGAATTTTCCCCTATTTTTACATGTTCAAGGCCATTTCAAGTCATTTGGAGTGGAGGAGAAGAGTTTGGGACCAAAAAGATGTATTTTTGAGCCTTTTGGAGCTTTGGCTAAATAGGCATTTGAATTTTTTGCCTAATACAGGGGGGAAAATATCATATTAATTAATCCATTGTGTCCCTAATATCCTCTCTTAGGCCTCTAAAATCATATCCAAGCATAATAACCAACAAACGTAAAGAAAACCCATTAGCTACAAACTAGGCATGAAATAAGCTTTTTGCCATTAATGGAGGTCCAAGAACTTCATAAGGTTTTAATAAGGAATTTGAGGTCATTTAAATTATAAAAAATATTTCCCAATTTTTTATTTCATATGTAGTTTTTCATTTCTTTATGCTAAGGAAAAATTATTTTGGGCAATCTTGAACAGCTCTAGGAGAGCCTTAGGTTTTCACTCAATATAGTCAGGACAAAGAGAGTTGGTCTAGAATATTTTGATAATTTATAAGGACCCTAGTGTCCCTAAACTTTTTTAATTTTTTTTATGAATCATCTCCCCATATTTATGAGTGATCATTAACAATGTGGGGGTCTCTAGATGGCATGTACATCTAGATAGGGTCCAGGTTTTCTTATGTTTCTTTGCTTTAGGATATCATGGAGAATAATGATTTTGAGAATATTTTATAAAATTATTTTATCTAAATTTAATGTTTTTTTCATTTTATAATTAATATATATGAGGATGTTTGACTTGAAAGGAGAAGGTCTTAGTGTACAAGTTGTTTGGATGAATTCTGTTGCAAATCTTGTTTTCTCTTCATGGTGGTCATTCTTAAAAGTTTCCATCCCTCCATAAATCATAGATAATCCTTAAAAGTCAGGTAATTCATATTTTTTATTATAATAACCACCCTTGATCTATTTAGAGTCAATATTTAATGGAAAACATGATCCAAAATGGCATTTTGAGCAAGTTTTTGGAGTGTGAAAAGAAGTTTTAGGTTTAAAAATCAACCTAACATGGATTGGGAGATATAAATCCATATTTATAATGTATTGAAACCAATAATAGTGTAAATTAATTCATAAAAACCCATGATATCATCAAAAATTATGGGATATCATCAAGAGCTTCTGATCTGAGCAACATTCCAAGCAACAATTGGGGTGATGGTTCTACCCCAATTGGTGGCAGGACTTCTGGGAGCCATAACTTTTGCACTGTAGCTCCAATTGACTCACCATTTGAACCATTGGAAAGATAAAAATGAGGATAACATGATGAGATATAATTTATCTTTTATAAATATATTTTGACCCATAAAAACCCAATGGAAGTGCCCTAAATTTTAATTTTAGTAGTGGAGTCTAAAAATAGTAAGTTTCTAAAAATAGTAAGTCCTCAAATTATGTATTGTTGTAAATCATGGAAGTCAAACCACTTAATATCCCTCTATATTTGTGACCTTCCACATCCTCATCCTACCTTCAAAATTTTTATAAATGAATATGTAACCTGAAATGGAAATCAGACATCTCTTCTCAGAGATAAGCATATGTTTGGATCTACAAATTTTTATGAACAAAACATCTCTTCTCAGAGATAGCATTATTGTTATTGTGTTGTTCTTGTTTCTTGAATTTATTTAAACCAAATATTCTAAGTTTTGGATCAAATTAAATCTCAACACATGATTAAGTATAGTCTATACATTGTCTATACATAAGAGGATAGGTGTGAAGAGAGCTAACAAGGTTTGATGATTGGTCTCATATTCCTATAGGTTCATTAGATTTCAATTCAATTAGTGAAATTTTCTTGAGAAGTGACAAAGGTAAGTGACAATAAGTTGTTCTCAAATGTTTTCAATGATCTAGTAAGCACTTACAGTAGTACAAGCTTCATATCAAGATGCAAATTATCTTGATTGATCATGGAAATTCACCTCATATAGGTTCAATGATCCTAATTTAAGGACTATTCAACAGGTCAACATGGACTAATATCATCCTAGTGTAAAATCAATCTTGGGAGTTAGGTTGAGAGAGATAAAATAACTTGGTTCCTCTTATTATTATTAGTTAAAGTTGTTTTTGAAGATTAAGGTAATTGACGTTTCTTGGTTTCTTCTCCACTCAATAACTCTAGTAACCCAATTCAATACTTTAAAATAAAAGTAGAGTAAATAAGGGGTATTCATATCTTTTATACATGTTCAAGTCAAGATCATCCTCTTAACTCCTCCATAGTCCATACAATGGTGAAAATAATCACCTATAATTGAGTATAGAAGATGATCTTAAGGATGACAATGGTAAAGGGATATTTTGACAACTAGGGTCTTGGTTAGTAGAGGAGGTTTTTAAGGTGAATTAAACAAGTCTCAATCTCCAATTAACCTTATCAATCTTCCTCAAAGCTTTAAAACTTCTCACATCATGTTGTACCCTACTACAATCCATATAGTGCAATTTATCAAGCTTCTTAATGATTGAGTTGTGAATTAAAGATCAAGGTCTTAGTCTTAGGTAAGATAAATTAGTGTAATGATTTTAAACAAGATGGTGAAAGCTCAAATAGTGGTATGTAAGTTTGATATCCAAAAATTTTTGAAGAGGGTATGTGGGGTATTGAATAAGAATAAAGTGATCAATTAAATATAAATAATTTTCTTCATATACCAATGGTTACTTAACACAAACAATTAATTCCCCAATTAACACCTATAACCAAGCCAAATGAGCAAGTACAGTAGCAAACAAGAAGGTAGAAGTCTAAGATGTTGTGAAGAAGGATGGAGGGGGTGTCATGTTATTCATGGACTAAGGAGTAGTGAAGGAAACTTAGATGGGATAATAAGGTATATTAAATTAAAAATATATTATTCACCAAGTCCCTATATACCACTATCTCATTAGAGGTTAAATTAGACACCTATAGCCATTAGTTGGCTTAGATAGTGAGGTGAAGTTGAGGAGAAGTTTTGATGTAGTCAATAGAAGGATTATATATAACCTTTTTCAAAGATAATTATTAAATGACATAAATATATCAATAATACACCTAATTATTATTGACACCTTGAATAATTAGGCCACTACATGAATAGGCCTAGATACCATAAATAACAACCTATAATATGCCTGAGTAGATGATAATTAGACCAATGAAGATACAAGAAAAGTAGGTGGTAAGGATCAAACCTAATACACTTATATGTTTTACATGATACCATGGAGATCATGAAAATATTATTGGAGAGTCAGTGACATGCAAAAGGGCTCCAATACAAGCACCTATAACCAACTTTTTGAAGTTTGTCATCATGAGGTTATGTTAGGTGGGAAGGAGATGACTATTATATATTATAAGTTTGTGGATCAAAATGTTTATTCAAGAAGGTAAGATGTGGTTAATAATTATTAAATATATAATAAAATCTGAAGGATACTAATCTGAGGCCTAAGAACAAGCTTAAACTCCCAAACAGAGTGAAAATGATGACCTGTAGCCATGGTTTTGGCCTAAGTCTATGATATGTGAACAACGTAGAGGTAAGAGACAATTGATAGGTATATAAAATATTTTTGAGGAGAATAAAATTATATAAGGGCATAAATTTTTAAATACACCTTATGAAGGTACCTTATACAAGGTAACAGCCTTAAACACAGTCAAAATGATGACCTACAACAATCTTTTTTGCTTGGACGGTGGCAAGAGGTTGAGGTGGATTCAAGGTTATTGATATATGAGAATAGAGTCATTAAATATTTTTAACCAAATTTAAATAAATGAATATATATAAAACCAATAGAGGAATTTTTTCTCGTCTATAGGAAACCTATGCTCAAGGTTTGGAGATGAATAATGAAGACAAAGTAGTGGAAGAGAACATTATGTGAAGAATAAGAAATAGTTTGGATTAAATAAGGTCTATAAATGGTTTTGGAATATTGATGAGGGAAATATATAACTTTTATAGGTATTAATTTGGTGTGGGATGATCTATAACTAAAGAAGTGGAGTTTAAACATTACTTTTTCTAACACAGTCTTGTAAAGAGAGTACAGATTCATGAGTTTTGCTTAGTTTTGGGCATGTGAATATTGTTCAATGATTATAACGTATTTTTAAAGATTTAGGATGTTAAAAAATACATATATATGGTTATTGGTTCCCTTGAAACATCCCCAAACTCAATAAATTTATTTTTGAAGGCTATCATCCTTTGCAAGCCTACACATTTAGCCTAGCTAGGATTTCTAACCAAAAAACCCTAAATCTCAAGTTTGAACTAGTTAAAAATCAAAAAAAAATGTAATTACGTATATTTAATAATTTTTAAATAGAATAATATGGTTTTGGTTTGATTTCATATGCTATAGTATATATTTGAGATCTAGATAAGTGTGATAGGGCTTAAGAGGTCTAATTAGAGGTATGCTAACAAAGGAAGTACCTTCTAAACTTGGATTCAGACCTTGGAAATTTATGTAAGGTTGTAAGGATACAAATAGTGGTTTAAAATGGCCTAAAATCATTAGGTAGGTGGATAGACTCTTCAAATAAGTATAAAAACCTCAAAAAAGGGACACAATGGCTTGGTGGATCTAAGGAGGGTGAAGAGTGAAAATTCATGGTGTGATGAACTTACAAGGATTAAAGGGTTTTTAAAAAGTGTGATATGATCAATAAATATCATACAAGTTGCTTTATTTTCCTCATTAAACCTATAATGAGATTTGGTATGTTAAACTAGGAAAAGAGATAATGTAGAGTGGCTAGTGAATGAAGAAAGTTAAATGAATGGAGTAGAGAATGGAATAATGGTGGTTGTATCCTTTATAAGGATTAAAATTAAAAAATCACTCAATATTATACACCAACAATATTTTATATTCATTTTTTAAGAGGTTCTCAAATTTCAAATAAGACACGATATAGAAAACCAATATGGGATTGGTTTTCTAACTCTCCAAGAATGAAGGGAATAAGAGCAAGGGACTATGAAAGAGTTTCATGTATTAAAGATCATGAATATGAAATAAAGGTTTTATTTAAGCTATATTTTGAAATTTTAATGTCAAATAAGGGTATCATGATCAAGATCAATCATGAAAATTAACAACTACAATAATTAAGGAGGTTCTTAAAGCATACATACATATTGTGTCACTAGGACTACAAGGTGTTGTTTGATTATTTGGAACCAATAAGTTTTTTACCATGTTTGGGGAATTATGTATGGTTCTAAGAGTCTTTTTGGTCTATGAACTTCAAATGTCACCAAAAAACACCCATGCACCTTGTAATACACCTATAGTAATGAAGACATAGGTCTACATCCAAGCATGAAAAGGATGAGAGCATAAGAGTCAATGGAGGAGTTATGTGATCATATGAAGGTTTAATGAGAGAAATTAAGATGATATTAGAGTAAAAATAGTTTAATTATCTTCCAGTCAAGATTCACTCCATGATCAACCTTGAATGTTCACACACAACCATGTTAAGGGTCAATTGCATTGATTCATTCATACCCTAAAGGTGTACTTTCAAGATACATAAACTCAAGGAGATAAAATTTTCAAATCACCCATGTTTAAAATGATGAATTTAAATCCACCAATATCATGAGATCTATTACCAGCTCATCAAATCAAGTACATAAGCATGTATGTTTTTGGACCGTGTTAGAGCCTATAAAACATCTTTGTGGAGTAGAATATAAAAAATGGAGATAAGTGAAAGGTTTCAGGTATATTTAGAGGTCTAAAATCACCAAAATATGATTAAAATGATACCAAACATTTAAAATATCCTCAAATCACCACCTACAACAATGTTGGCATAGGCTATTGCTTTAGAAACTTAGCATGAGAAATGGTGTTTTGGTGGGACATATAACATGAGAAATGACTGGCAAGAGGTTGGAATGATTAAAATAAGGTATTTTATATTCCAATAAAATATTATAAATAATTATTCATACCAGAATACAAGTTTAAAACATGAAATCATATTTTGTTAACATGAAAATACAGTCAAGTACAAACACAGTCAGTGATAGAAGGTAGTTTTGAGAGATTTTGAAGTTTTAAGGCATCTACAGGAGGAATCAAGACCTAAATTTTGGTAAATAAGGTCATTTTTACCTATTATATCCCCATATAATTTCAATTTTTCATGAAAATCAAGGGAAATTTCTATTATTTTATCTCGAATTTGAGGCACTCTCCATGAAAATTTAGGTAGCCTACAAGTAAGTTTTGGTAAAAATCACCTATAGGCCTTAATATGCATGATAAAAGAATGAAACTTGGTGTATATGTTCATAATTATTTTATATACCTATAAATAAAAAAAATTATTCCAATATAATACAGAAACTACTCATTTTTTTGTGGCAGTCACCCACATGTCCATTGGCAACCATCATTAAAGCTAGGAGACATTTTTGAATTCTATAAGTTGGTGGAGGGTTTTAGACATCATGAGGGTGTTTTATAAGCTTAATATTATTATTATAAGTATATATACACATATTTATATCTAAACACACCCTAATTTCAATGCAAACCATGCCCTTTAGGGTTAAAACAAGCAGGCAGGTAGTCATTCCCATAGGCAATCTTGAGAGACCATGAAAACAAATTGAAGATTAAGAATAAAAAGGAGGTAAAAAGGGATGTAAATTAATTTTAAACCATTTTATTAACCCTAATATACTCCTACAACTACTTCAATCCCTGAAACATAGTATTAAATCTTGAGGCCTAGAATGCCTACACCACATGAAGGCACATTTAGACCCTATAAATGCAAGATGGAACCTTATTGAGGTATGATGAGACGTTTCAAGGCATTAATGAGGTTATTAAATAATTTGGGAAAAATGAAAATTTCATTTCACTCTCAAGAAGAATTTTGAACTTTTTAGGCCTAAGATACCCAATTTGAGCCCTCTTCAAATGCTCATATATTTCACTACATAGGGAGTTGGATAGAATGTTTTTAGTGTGTTTTTATTACCCATATTTAATTTAAATTAATTATGTATTAATTTTGGTTAAGTTTTTGAGTTTTATTAACAATTTTTCAGACTCTAAGCAAGCCCAAAATGCATGTAGAACCCCATAAGCAAACTTCTTACATACTTATATTTGCACACCTTTCACTTGGGAACCCAATCTTTTCAAGAAATTTGAGGGGGTATATAAGATAAATATTAATGAAAATAATTTTTATAATTTAGGTCTATATTTTATTAATGAGAATTAAGAAGGTAAGCCTACTTGAGCTATTAAAAGAGCCTTTTTGACTAGTTTTGGGTTTTTGAACACATAGGTCCATGAGATGACCTATAATCACATGTAAATCACTATTAAAATTTAAAGGACTCTCTCAAGATCATTTTTAACCTATTTTTTGGAAAATTTTAACACATGTGGGTGCCTAAGAGGTCCAAAATGGCCTTAAATGCCTATTTTTATAGGTCTTTAAAGAGAGTGTTGGGTTTTTGTATTCATTATTAATGTTTCAAGAACTAAAGTGTATCCCCAATTAGATAGCATATTATACCTTCATGCAATACTATGGTCTTCACACTCACCTAAATCATGTAGCTAGAGACCAACTCATGTGGGTTATATTGTGCAGTAACATATTAGTCATAATCTTTGGGTTAAGACTTATATTTGATTATAAGTTACATATAAAAATAAATACACTAATTTTATCCTAGTATAATTACACTCAATAACCATAATTACGCAAATAAATTCCATGAAGTTTAGAGATTGTTACTGATAAAAATTAAAAATTTACATAAAACTCATATTAAGTATAATGATAGTACTCAACACAAACCTACTACATGAATAATAATCAATTAATTAGAACAAGAAAATCAAAAATGACTATAATATCTAAAATCATTATATTATGCTTCAGTAAAATTTTATCCAAATGTGTCACCTTACAATGCTTTCATACAAGGGTAGTTATATTTGTCTATCCCTAACTAAGTAGTTACAACATAAATGACATGAGTAATTGGCCAACAAACTCTCTATGAATTGAGAGTCATGGTAGTTTATTAACTAGTGTCTCTTAAGGACCTAGACCTTGATGTCCCTTATATACTCATTCTATGCTAGACCCTCACTACCATGTGTCTATCTCATGTGTCTATCTCCTTGTGGGTTGGTAAAAAACTCTCAATGGATAAGATTTGGGTGACCCTTGAGAATCATTCCTTAACTATATCCCAGCTCCCATGCACTCCCTAAGTATTTTATTATTATTTTGAGTCTTATGCTCTTAGGTTCCTCATGGTTAATTCTATTTTTTGATTAGGTCTTCTCATACTGGTGCTTCTACACCCTTATTCTTTTATTCCTCATTAGTTTTGTGATATAGTGGTTCTTTGCCAATCTATTTTTGCACCCTACTATCTCCTCACTATAATCCTTCCATGTCATGTTGGTTCCATGCAAAAATACTTAGCTAAAATTTTCATTCCAACATCACCCCACACTACACTCTTAGTCCATCCTAAACTAAGTTTTGGTGGTTTCCTCCACTAAAATTTTAGGCCCCATCTATTCAATCTACTTCTTGACATTATCCCAATATGATAATGTGTCGAGCAGCTTTATAGTTATTTCTTCAATGATCACTTTAGCTTTCTTCATATCCTCGGGTTGGTCATATGTCTCATTGGCCTTTTTGACCAATTCATCCAAGGAAATGTTGGCATCCTTATATACTTATTCTAATTTCAAGACTTCACCAACAACCTATCCTTAGAGGGTTACAAAATTGGCATTCAATTGTTGTCGACGCACATTTATTTTCTCTTCCATTATTTCCACATCTTTGAATGATTTTATGTACCTAACACAATTCCTTATTAAGAGGGAAACATCAGCCATTTTTTGCCTTTGGGATTCCTCTACATGGATTTAATCCTCCAAGATTTTATTTCAGTGCACTAATATTTCAAAAAATCCCATCCAAGTTGGGGATGACTTCCCCAACTCTTTTAAGGGTGCACTTGCACACTTCTACCACCTCCATAAATAATTCTACTAGTACCAATGCCTCATTCATTGACAAAAGATGCTCTTTACATTTCTTCAATAGGAGATTCACCAAGTTCTCTAGTTTATCTATGGCAACCCCATCAAAAAGCACTACATCTACTAGTGCAAGATTTTATCCCAAAATTGACTTGCACAAATTCAATGTTTTAACTTTGGCCTCTGTAGCCTACTTTACTCATTGTTTTAAATCAATCACTTCTTCTATGAGTGCCTTCCAAGTGACAACTTATTTTTCATACATGGCCACCACCTGGCTATGTTTCTTCTCTACATCACATGCATCAGAGTCTAATAGTATATTTTGGCATGTGACTTCAAAATCCATCTTCAAAAATGTAGCACTAGCTTACAGAGGGGTGATATTTTGGGGATCAACCAATAGTGGTTTTGGTAGTGTTATATATTTAGGACCTAGGAGGAGGCTATCTTGAGGGAGCTCAAAGTGGCACTCCTCATTATACAAGTCTAATAGGAAGTAAATTTGCCACCTTGTATCAAGGGTTTCATCTTGGGGAAATAAGTGTAGCCATAAATAGATCATCCTATTAGGGACACCCATTTGATAATAGATGCATAGATTGGTGGATGCATCAATGGAAGGTTCTTCTTCAAACTTGATAGGTTCTTTCCCTTTGTTTGGGTCATGTTCTAATATATTGGCCTTTGTATTGGTAGCTAAAGAAGTGCTACCGATAGTCATTCCACTTATCTATTGATCATCGCCATCACCTTCTTTACCATATGAACCCCCAATATCCAATGGTGAGTCTTCAAATTTGGCCTCTTCTTTTCATGCTAGGGATGGTTTCTTCTCATAATTGGTGTTTAACTCTTCCTTTTAAACTATAGGTTCTTCTTTCTTGGGCTCTTGCTTTGTCATTATTTGTGGTATAACTCCTAATGGAAAATATACATGTGAATTCTTAAGATGTGAAGGTAGGGGTGGAAAAATGTATAGGAGAGAAGGTGGAGGTGAAGGGACATGTAGAGGTGTAAATTTAGGTGGAGAAGGTTAAGGAGGACAAGGTTGAGGAGAAGGTTGAGCAGGAGAAGGTCTAGGTGGAGAAGGTTGAAGGAAAAATGATCTAGGTGGAGAAGGGATAGGCTATACTGATTGGGTAGTCCTCTACCATTTTAAAATAAATTACTATAATCTTATGTTTGTATCATTCCTATCCTATTTCTTATTTTTTGAAGGTACTGGTGGGAGATTTTCTCATGTATGTTCTACAACCTTTAAACTCCTATTCTTGGACCATAGCATGTAGAATAGATTATGCACCTATTCTCCCACCAATATTTATTTGACCTTGATGTCAGTTTGTTTAGTCTCCTTCTTCTCCCTATAGGCCTTCTTACCTAGATAGATGTACATCTTCTAGAAAGTATGAATCTCCAAGTTAACTTTGTCTACCTCCAAAGTGATAGGCTATACATCATATATGCAGTTTATTGATTTGATAAAGTACTACACCAAAAAGGAATAAGGTAACTTTAGCCACATAGAGAGTTATCTAAAAGGGACCATCTTGATGCACACCAATGAGAAGTGTTGCTTTAAAACAAATTGAGCTTACTCACTAGCTAGGGTTGGCAAGTATTTTAGAATTCACCATTCATTCATGAATGCCTCCTTCATTCCATCAAACCAAGACTTAATTTATATTTTACAGGTAGGGTGATGTGCCTTAGGAAAGTGAAATCTTTATAGTGTTCATTAGGGGACTTATTCCTGGGTAGGTATGCCCACTTTAGCACTCCCATGGTGTAATAAGGTACACCAATCTCATCAAACACAATCAATAAAAAAAATACTCCCCATGGAAACATATGACTGGGTATTTGATGGGTCTTCTTTACATCCTCAATGATTTTGTGGCTAAAGTACATTCCCAAATTATACTTCAAGCCCTTGATAATGTAGTGTCATTGTATAGGTGGGCCATATCTACCTCTTTCTAATCATCGACACCATCGATCTTGTTTAGTATAATGTGTATCACAACCCAGAGGGAAGGATCTTGTAGGTTATTGATGTGCATGGTGTAGCCCTATTTTTGATATATCAGCCTCATAGTTATCTTTCTCATCTCATTAGAGTCCCCTAAGCCATATGCTACATCCAATCTTGAATACAGTAGCCCCAATACCTTACTTATCCTCTTAGGTGTGATCTTCATGCTACACCTAGTGAAGTAGAGGAGTCTTAATAGATGCATGAGAGTAGGAACTTGATTACCTCCATGGTTTTTCCAAAGTAAGGTAGATTGAATAATTGGAACAACCCCATAACATTTACAGCATTGAATATATTAAGATCATACACCAATTAGTTCTTGATGTTTTGGCACTCAACCCATTAGTCATTCTACAGCTCAACCTCATTCCCAAATTATCGATGGTTGTAATTAAAAATTATGAAAGTGGGTACCTTTGATACCTAGTTCTCTATGCACAAAACCATATCTAGGTACTACATTTCTTCAATCATAAATGATGGGGTAGAGATGATTATGTCTTCTTTGCCTAACATGCCATACTACCCTTTTATTCTTCCATGCATTATGCCCATTCTTTAGGTGTTTCTTCTCTGATGAATACTACTTCTCCACCAAGTGTTTCCTCTTCTTCTAGTATCATTAGCAATGGATCTCTCCTTAAGGCCTTTTTTTTAGGTCATATCACCCTCTGAGGATCCTGAAGTTTGAGGTGTAGTTGTCTAATGTTCCCAAAAGAATACATTATTGTTGTGTCAATGAATCTAGCTTTTTGTGCTTTGTTTCCCTCTAATGGCATATGTATACCCATATAACCTACAAATACAATTTTTCCATATCATAGTCATGTCTCAGAGTTATCATTGTATTTTGATTGTGTAGCTTGATGCTCAGATCAATACCTATTTATAGACTCATGATGATTGTTTACTCACTCTATAGTCACTCTAGTTTTCATCACTCTTAACTCTATAATCACAAATGGAAGCAAAGCTGAAATGTAAAAATGATCTAACTTGTCTTTTTATAAGCTTGAGGGGGTTAACCCATATTTACTACCCCTTTCCTTTCATCCATCACTTCTTGTCATTAATGTAATTTTAACTGCCATCATTCTTTGATCATTATTTATCATCATAAATGCATTTAATGGTATTATCTTGTCATGATGTTAGCACATTTCTCACAATCACTATTTTTTGCATTAATGACATCCCATCCCTTGCCTTCCTTTGAAGTGGAAGATAATTATGTCATAATATTTTCTTTGGAATGGAAGATAGTTGTACTATTTATATTAAATTTTCAAACTATTTGGTAGGAACACCCTATCTTTGGGTTATGTAGTTTTTGTGTCTTAAATAACTTGTGTGCCTTAAGTAACTTACACATCCATCTTTAATCATGCACACATGTACATTTTATCCCACATTAAAACTGTGTCGTGGTCGTCCATGAAAATACAAGTATAAAAACTCAAGCTATTTTACATTTAAATAAATGTTGCATGCAACAAAGGTAGTGCTCTTACTAAAAATAGGAAATACTAGACTAATGGCATAAGCCATATTGTTACAAAATCTAAACTATTCAGAGGTGAAATACGTCTAAAGTTGACTTCCATTGTAATGCCTAAGAAGGAACTGGTCATCTAACCTTTGTAATCAATAATCATCAGTAGGTCAAAATCAATGAATTAAAAAAGGATCATCATAATTAATTCAAAGGCAAAGAAATATATGAAGTCTTAGCGAGGTGAATGCAAGGATGGAGTAATCTATGGGGGAGAAGGTGGAGGGACCTACAGAGTTGGAACTTTAGGTGGAGAAGGTTGAGGAGGAAAAGACTGAGGAGGAAAAGGTTGAGGAGGAGAAGGTTAGGGAGGAGAAGATCTAGGTGGATAAGGGATAGGATGTAGCATTTGGATAGTCCTCTTCCATTTTGGAGGAACCTACTATAAGATTTTACTAGCATCATGCCTATCCTTCTTCTTTATTAGAGGAGGTATTGGTGGGAATATTTCTCATGTATGTTCTATACCCTTTAAACTCTTATTCTTGGGATGTAACATGTAAAATAGATTATGCACCTATTCTCCCACCAATATTTGTTTAACCTTGATGTCAATTTGGTTAGTCTCCTTCTTCTCCCTATAGGCCTTATTTCTTAGATAGACATGCATCTTATAGAAAGTGTGAATCTCCAAGTTGACTCTATCTACATCCAAATCGATAGGCTATGCTTCATATATGTAGTTTACTAAGTTGATTAAGTATCACATGAAAAATGCATAAGGTAACTTTAGCCATATAGAGATTTATTCAAAAGGGACCATCTTGATGTGTGCTAATGAGAAGTGACGATTCATAGTGAACTGATCTTACTCACCATTCAGGGTGGGCAAGTCTTTTGTAATATGTCATTCATTTCTAAATGCCTCCATTCCATCAAACCAAGACATCATTTTTAATTTATAAGTGGGGGTGATGTGCCTCGAGAAAGTTAATGCCTTGTAGTGCTTAGCAGGGGAATTTTTCTTAGGTGGGTATGCCCACTTCAACACTTTCATGGTGTAATCAGGTACACTAATCTCATCAAACACCATCAATAACAAAAATACTCCTTATGGAAACCTATGACTAGGTATTTGATGGGTCTTCTCTAAATCCTCAATGATTTTATGGCTAAATTACATATCCCAATTATACTTTAAGACCTCATTAACTTGGTGGGTGATGTAGAGGTGGGCCATATCTACCTCTTTTCAATGATTGATGCCATCGATCTTGGTCATTATAATGTGCAATGTAACCCAGAGGGCAAGATCCTATAATTTCTTGATGTGCAGGGCCTTACTTTTCATACATTAGCATTGTAACTATCTTCCAATATCATTAGAGTCCCCCAATTCATACACTACATCCAATCCTAAACATTGTAGCTTTGACACCTTACTTATCCTCTCGAGTGTGATCTTCATACTGTACCCAATTAAGTAGAGGTAGTCCTAATAGATACATGAAAGTAGGAACTTGATTACCTCCATGGGTTTTCCAAAGTAAGGCAGATTGAATAATTGGAACAACCCCATAACATCCAAATCATTAAATATCTTAAGATCATACACTAATTGGTTCTTGGTGTTTTAGCACTCAACCCAGTAATTATTCTACAACTCAACCTTATTCCTAAATTTTCAATGGTTATAATTAAAAATTGTGCAAGTGGGTACCTTTGAGACCCAATTCTCCATACATAGCACCATCTTTGGGTACTAAATTTCTTTTACCATCAATGGTGGGGTGGAGATGATTATGTCTTCTTTGATTTGCATGCCATACAAGCCTTTTCTCCTTCCATGTGTTATGCCTATTGTTTAGGTGTTTCTTCTCTGATGAATATTGATTCTCCCCCTAGTGCTTCTTCTTCCTATGGTATCATCAAAAATGGGTCAATCCATAAGGTCTTATTCTTAGGTAGCATCACAATCTAAAGATCTCAAAGGTTGAGGCACAGTCATCCAACATTCCCAAAGGAATACATGATTATTGTGTTGGTGACTTCAAATTTTTGTGCTTCATTACCCTTTAATGATGGATGTATACCCCTGCAACCTATAACTATAATTTTTTCCTATTATGGTTGTGTCTCTTAGTCTCTCTTATGTTTTGATTATGTAGCTTGATGCTTGGCTCAATACCTATTTATATACTTTTCATGATTGTTTACTCACTCTAGAATCACTCTAGTTTTCATCGCTCTCAACTCTATAATCATAAATAGAAGCAAAGGTTAAATGTAAAAATGAGCTAACTTATCTTTTTATAGGATCAAGGGGGTTAACCCACATTTATTACCCCCTTTCCTTCTATCCATCACTTCTCATCATTAATGCAATTTTAATGGCCACTATCATTTGACTATCACTTCTCACCATAAATGCATTTAATAGTATTATCTAATCACAATGTTGGCACATTTCTCTCAACCACTATTTTTTCACATTAATGACACATCTCATCCCACACCTTCCTTTGAAGTGAAACATAGTTGTGTTTAGTGATTTTTTTTGGATTGCAAGACAGTTGTTCTATTTATGTCAAATTTTCAAATTATTTGGTGGGAACACACTATCCTTGGGCTATGTAGTTTGTGTACCTTAAATAACTTGCATGCCTTAGGTAACATACATGTGCATCTTTAATCATGAAGATAGATACCTTTTACCCCACACTACAATTATGTTGTGGTCATCCACAAAAATAAAAGTACAAAAACTCAAGCTATTCTATATTTAAATACATGTTGCACACAATAAAGTAGCACTTTTATTGAAAATAGGAAATCCTAGACAAATGGCATAATTCTTATTGTTACAAAATTTAAACTATTCAGAGGTGAAATATAGCTGAATTTGGCTTCCATTGTAATGTCCAAGTAAGAACTGGGCATCTAGCCTTTGTAATCTATAAGTGTCGATAGGTTAAATGCTATAAATTAAAAAAGTACCATCCCAATGAATTTGAAGTTTTCTATAATGGCATGTAAACTTAGAGTCATATAGTAAGACTTTCATTCTAGGGGTAAATGTTTTATGTTTAATGTGTCAATCATGCCATGATTTTTGTTTGCGCTTCTCCACATCTTGACTCCAATGATCAAATAAATGGGCCTCATCTATTTGTATCAAATTATCCATGCTTGCCTTTAAGAATGACTCCTCATCCAATTATCCAATATGCACAATACAAAGATATGGTACTAAGATCTCAACTGGTAGGACTACCTCTTTGTCATATATTAAATTAAATGGTATGTTCTTGTTTAGGTGATTATAGGTTGTTCAATAAGCCCAAAATACCATAGATGATCTATCATCCCAGTCAATTCAACAAATATTCCAAATTTTTGTCAGTGTTGTATTTAATATTTTATTAAACACCTCAATAGTTCCATTGGCTTGGGGGTGATGGTGTTGTTTTATGATGAGCAATCATGAACTCAGCAAGTAAGATGTTAATAGTTTCATTTAAGAAATGGGAGTCCTGATCACTAGTAAAATTTAGTGGGCATCTAAACCAAGTTATGATATGTTCCCAAATGTAGTACACAGTAATAGTCATAGTATAGTCCCTTGTTGGTATAACTTAAACCTAGCACATGAAATAATCAGTTGTTGTGATGATATACTAGGAACCTATTTGTCATCCAGCTAGAGTGATGGGGCCAAAAAAATTAATGACCCATTTTTAAAATGGTTCTTGAGATAGAATTGGATGTAAGGGCATGGCATATCAATGATTTAATTTTCCCATGCACTAAAAAATATCACATTGTTTAACATATATCTTGGCATTTTGAAACAGGGTAGGCCACCATAATCCAGCTAGTATAACCTTACATGTTGAAGCCTCTCTAGCATAATGTCCACCTACAGTGCCTTCATTACCTTCTTGAAGTACCTCAAAATGTTGGTGTTTCATAACATAGTGCCAAATAATTTCATCTTGGCCTAGCTTATAAAGGTCCCCTCCTATGAGTTCAAAGGGTGCAACATGGACTATGAATTATTTCTTAGCCTATGGAGTTAGATAGTTAGGCACTGAGCTAGTAGTTAAAAAGGCTGAAATATCATCCAACTCCTCATGTACATGAGTAACATTAAAGAGTTGAACATGAGGGAAATCACCTTTAATAGTGCATAGGGGTTCTTTAGAATCAATTCAAGATAGATGGTCATGGTCAAAATTAATTTTTCTAGGTTTGACCATTACAAAGAATTGAAACTCTTGAAATAACACTATCCAGTGGTAGATTCATCCATGCAGCACAGATTTTTTGACTAGATACTTTAAAGCTTCATGATTTTTATAGAATACAAAAGGAGTTGCCAATAAGTATTATCAAAAAAATTATAGAGCATAGACCATTGACAATGTTTCCCACTATGTGGTGGTGTAATTTTGCTCGATTAGAGTAATTTTCCTACTAGCAAAGTAGATCAAGTGATCAAGGTGACCTTCACCTAGTTGTGCAAGGATTGCACCAACTAGAATTCCAGAAGCATCAACATGGAAATGGAATAGTTTCGTCTAATTAGGGAATTGGATGACTATAATGATAACTAGTTTATCCTTTAAGGTCTCAAAGGCTTCTTGGTAGGAGTAAGTCTATATGAAGTACTCATTATGTTTTAAGAATTCCTCCATAGGCATGGAAATCTTTGCATATCCATAGATCAATTTCTTATAATAACCTATATGTCTTAGAAAAGTGTGAACCTCATGCTGAGACTTGGGCATTGGAAGGTGAAGAATGATAAATACTTTTTTTGAATGCACTAAAAGTCCATCTTTATAAATAATATGTCCTAAAAATACATTGAAAGGTTTAGCAAATAGACACTTCTTCAAATTCAATGATATTTGTAAGACTCGATAGTGCTCAAGCATGAGCCATAGATTAAAGCAATTGTCCTTGACCAAACCATAGACTATCCAATCATTCAAATAGACTTGAAGAAACTTATGGATGAAATATTTAAATCTTTCAATGGTTATACATGAGAACATAGGTGGTGTATTCTTCAACCTAAAGGGCATGATAATATATGAAAAAAATCCCCATTCAGTAGTGAACATCATCTTGGGTTGATCCTCCTCAACAATATAGACCTAATGGTACACTAAAAATCCATTTTTGAAAGTATATATTTCAAACCTAGTGATGCCTTCAAGTATTTCTTCTATGAATGGTGTTGGGAAGGAATTAGTGATGCAAGATGCATTTAGTACCTAGTAATCAATGCAAATTTTGATGCATCCATATTTATTTATACTTATCACCATGGGACTGAACCACTCATATTCATCAATTGGGGTGATTAATCCAGCATGTAGCATACTATCAATTTCTTCCTTTACGCATGCCCATAGATTAAGATTCAACCTATATGGCATTTTTCTAATTGGTTTAGCATCATCAACTAGTTTAATATGCATCTTACCTAGGGATGGATGAGCTCCTTTCATCTCACTATAAATTCTTGGAAATACATATTGGTATCCTTTTAACAACTCAAATATCTTTGAAATTTTAGTGTTAGTCTAGTAATTACCTACTATATCTAGTTTTAATTCTTGCTCTATGTTGATGTTACACTAGATAGTTTGAATTATCCCAAAGTAAGGGTGGTCTTTATTAAGACCAATATCACAAAAAACTCATGTTCCATATTCCATAAGATCATCCAAATGATTTGAAAAAGGGTCAAGTGGGTTGGACCCTTCACCTTCTTCTACCTGAAACACTAGCTTCTATTTTCCTAGATGTATCTCTTTACATCAATCTCGATCAAGGATTGGTTCTATCATAGAATCAAGTCGTGCCAATGGTTTTTTGAAGATAATTATACCTTATTATATTACATAATGGATATATCTTAGGTGACCTTCAATGAGAGTAGGGTCACCAATAATTACTTCACGCATGGCCTAGAGAGTGAGGTGAAAATCCATTCTTGGAGAGGAATAAGATAGTGTCGAGTTCATTTTTTATTTTAGTATATGCCAAAACTAGGTACCCATATGTCATTATTCATAAACATACCATGCTCATACCTAGGTTCATAAGGTTTCATAGAAACTATGTACCCATAGGTAATCTAGTAAGTAAGACTATTTGGCTTTCCACATTGATTCACAGGCCTTTATATGGGGTTTAGGGGCTTATACTCTATTATATCTGATTATTCCCTTGACTAAGTTATCATGATGGCATCATTGATATAAGGTAAAGAATACTTGATCCCACTAGAGGAGTCACTCATTATGGGTTCACCACCACCTTGTAACTGTACCATCAAATAGGTGAGCCAAATATCATATATGATCATTGTCAAAGTTATAAAAGTATTTAAGGTATTAGATAAAGTCACGTACTTCCATTTGTCTATGAAACCAAGGGGATTCATTAAGTCTTTATAAGGTTGCATATGTCATGAATCCCCTCATGACTTGGATAGTAAGAAGGTGAACAAACCTATGACATTTATGATACTAGCATAGAACATTCTCTTGACTACCAATGGCACTACACACTCTTCTAGTGAGCTCGTAGTCATGATGGACCCAATAATTACAAGCAATGCTTGTAGTATCATAAAGGGATTGAATGTCCATCCATCATAGGATGCCATTAGGAGTTAGATCACATTACTCACCATCTCTGGTAGTGACATTATAAAGGTTTTTAATAACTTCTTCCACATTAATAGGTTCTATGTATGGGGGACCATGTGTTTGATCTAGGGGAATAACAATGCATCGACCAGTATTCTCAAAACTATTGTGTCACTTTTTGAAACTTAATTATACATTGTTTTCAAAACACCAAGATCACCCCAATAGATATGGGAAGTGATTGGCCTCTACTAACTTGAGAACTTTAAAGTCAAATTTGAAAGGTATTCTAAAATAATCCGCTGTTGTATTATTGAGGATATCAATCGATAGAGAACAATTTTTATTAGCCATAAGCAATACATGTGATGAATACTATAATGTCATAATAACCATTTTACACCATACATCCTTATTAAGGATGTTAACTTCAATTCTACTGTCAACTAGGATGTCCCAAATTACCCAACCATCGATGGCAGCATTTACTAGTATTTATTTATCTTCTAAGGGTAGGAAGAATATGCTTATCTTACTATTGAGAATGATTTAAGTGAAAATCCTTAGTCTACTAAGTCATTTGTGGTTGAGCATAAATTGGATCTTATGCCTAATTCTTAATCTAAATTCTTAATTATGAGACAATGTCTTTGTCTAGCATACATTTGCAAAGCTCTTAAAAATCATCTTGCACCATGTTTTGAGGCTTTGTTGCCTTCTACATATCAGCACATTGTGTTGCTTCCTAGTCCTTAAGAATTTAATTTCCCCTTTTAGGTCTCATACCAACATTATAGTGTCTTGGAGTACATCCTTATTTTGATCGACATCAAGATACTTCCTCACTCGAGGCTCTTCACACTATACTTTCTCAGTAGGAGTAGATGTAGATTGAGATTATCCTCCACTATGTATAGTGATATTCACCTATTGAGCTATTAAAGTGCTTGATTGTGCATTCTAAATGGTTTCTCAATGCAAATCACACCCTCACCTTTTTCATTTATCTCCTTAGTGATGGTTGTATACAAGTTAGGACATTCTTCCAACTAATGGTCCTTTTTATAAAAAAACAAATGTAAGGTAAACTAGACAATCTCTTTGATAGTGTTTAAGGGATCCACACTTATAACATGTTCTTGGTCTGAAATAACCACATCCTCATTCTCATCCTCTACCTCAAATTTGATAGCCACCATTATCATATTTTTTGGACACAAAGGCTTAGTATGTATCATGCACATGTGCTTCGTGGATGTCATTAATCAGTCGATAATAATTTGTGTCATGGGTATAGGTATCGCATATTTTACAATATTTAAACACCTTAGAATGTGTGTATCACTATGAAATAGGACTAGAGAATACATCATGCTCTTCATGGAAGATTTCACATGACTAATTCAATACAGTGTGGATGTTTTTTTGTGGGAAATTGCTTTAGTTATGTCCTTTATACTCATAATTTGTGCACCAAAGACTAATATTAGTATCATACACATTGTTTATAGTTAGTTTTTCAATTTATGATTCCATTAAAGCTATTTTGGATTCCATGAAAGGGATAATCCTAATGTCAATACTACTAATAGCTTTAGCACAGAAGGTGGATTTCAAATATTATTGTGGGCCTATGAAGGTCTTTTGGGATAGTGTTCATCAAATGGGGAGTAACAAACCTCCCATGAACCACTGTAAATGATAAGTAGCATTGATTTCAAATGATATATTTGATATAAGTGTTTTAAATTGTGCATCATATTCCCATGCACTTTCATTAAGTTCATAATTTATATCCTTCAGTGCAATAATACTTCATTACTCAAATTTGCGAATGTCAAATTCTTGAAGGAATGTTATTTTGAGATAATCATAGTTAACCATTTCTTATTGAGGGTCAAACTTTATATACCACTTATGTGCTCTCTCTAAAAGTTTAGTCATGAATTGTGTGGCTTTTCACTAAAAATAAGTGATGTTTCATACCTTCCAAATAAGTTTATACTTATGGACATGTTTTGTAGCATTCTCCACACTTTGATATTTAGGTAGGTGAAGCATCATTTCATAATATACCATTGATATATGAGGTGTTTGCATTTGTGGTTATTGAGAACCCCTAAATCTTGTCCCTTGAGGGAGAAGTCTGCCACTTCCTCCCGTGCCACCTTCTAGTCCACCTCCAATGCCTCCAGCAGCAATGCATGTGTCGTGGGGTGTGGTAGTTAGTTAAATAATAAGATTTGGTCCTGTATTCTATCCAATTTGAATTTTAGGTCCTCCAATCATCCTAAATTATGCCATGAAATTCCCTTGAAGAGGGAAATAAAGTGTTAATTATGTATTAGTTACAATTGGCTTAGTTATAATATCCCTTATAGGATCAATTTTTTCTTCCACATTATCTATATCCTAATTATGTATATGCATTTTTTCTAATTCAAAATCATGAGCACACATTATGGTTAGGGAACTTGGTTGGTTAAAATTTGGTTCTTCAGTTTCTCTTGTCTTGCTAGTTTTTCTTTCATATGATAAAAATGGCATGGGGCATGGTTTGAAAGTGATAGGGTCCTCTTTGTGTGTTTTTTCTTCCCTACAGATCCTAACAACACTTCTTAAGTTCTCTCAATCCCTTCTTGTGTTGCTTACTCCTATGATCCTCTACTGAACTTCATCATATTTCCTCTTTCATAATGCCCACTGACTGGCTACCATTCTAAACCTAAAATATTTTACCAACTCTTTTCTATTCCCCCTCCCAAATGTGAATCTCATGCAAAGAGATATTTAACTCTTCATTGGCATAGTTTCAATCCCACAGTCAATAAACAACTTCTTGAATTATAATGAGAAATGTCTAATATATTAGCCATGTGGTTCTCTGAGGAACTAGAACATGGCTTCTTCAAGACAAGAATAAGTAGTTATAAAATACTATAAAAGGTAGCTATTCAAGACTCCTCTCCATTAGATGTTAACAGCCCATGTACAGGGTGTTCTAAGTAATGCTAAAGCTCTTTGTCATTATAACATCTAAGACTATCTTCTCCAAAAGTTTCATAATCAACCTTGAGCATATACAAATAGCTAAGTATGCAAATGAACCAAGATTTCAACAAATAAAGTTTCATATAATACATTATAGATATTTTATTTTACCCACTGATGTATAGAAACTCCTGGTTCAAGGTAAGGAATTGTAACATTATCCTCAAGCCCAGTAATCTATTGCTTAATACTCTAAGGGGTGATACACTCAAATATCTTCCATTATTGTACAAAAAGCACTATAGGTCCTAGTAATGGAACCAAAATGTTATGTTTTTTATTCATTATTAATGTTTTAGGCACTGAAGTGTAGCCCCAACAAACTAGTAGACTGGACCTTTATAAAAGACTGTGGTCTTACACACTCACCTAAAGTGTGTAGCTAGAGATTGGTTCTCACGGGTTATGTTCTGTAGTAATATATCAGTCATAATCTTTGGGTTGACTTATATTTGATTAGAAATTACATATAAAAATAAAAACACTACTTTGATCCTAGTATCATTATGCTCAATAACCATAATTATGCAAAGAAGTGCCATGAAGATTAGAGATTATTACTTAGAAAAAGTAAAAGTTTGCCTTGAACTCATATTAATTATGATGATAATACTCAATGCAAACTTACCACATGCATAATTATAAATTAATTAGAATAGGAACATCATAAATGACTATAATATCTAGAACTCTTATATTATGCTTCAACAAAATGTTATCCAAAATGTGTCACCTTAAAATGCTTCCATAGAAAAGTATTTATACTTGTTTATCCCTGACTGAGTAGTTACAACATAAATGACATGAGTAATTAGCCAATTAACTCTCTATAAATTGAGATTTATGGTGGTTTATTAACTAGTGTCTCCTAAGGACCCAGGCCTTTGCACCTTTATATACTCATTTTATGCTAGATCCTTGCTTCCATGTGTCTATCTCCTTGGAGGCCAGTACAAAAATCTTGATGGATAAGGTCTAGGTGACCCTTGATAATTTTTTCTTAACCATATCTTTCTTCCCATGCACTCCCCAAGCCTTTCATCATTTTTTTTATTCATATGCTCTCATGTTCTTCATAGTTAATTCTACTCTTTCACTAGGTCTTCTCACACTAGTGCTTCCACTAATCTGTAAACTGAAAATGCAAGTGTGGCAAATTTGAACAACTCACTTTTGCATTTAAAAGATCTTTCTATTTTTTGACTTTCTTATTTAAATTTTGAATAAATAAATTATAACCATAATTTAAAACGAAGATTAGAATTATAAAATAGCAAATAAAAATTAGAAGAAATCACCAGCAAATTGATAATGGAGTTCGGCTTCAATAGCCTACGTCTCTAGGTCCGTTCGAAGTGAGGACCATTCTCATTAATTTTATGCAACAAATGGCTTCCAAAATATATACAGGTCTTCAATTCACCATCTCTGATCTCTGCTTGCCTGTAAATATATCTCTCAGACCTGAAAATAATGGCCCAAGGCCGTACAAAGCAAAAATAAGACTCTAATCTTCTTAAAACTCCTTACACAGTCAACTTTCTGTGTCTATTAAAGTAGAAATTAGTCCCTTTTATAACACTATGACCTCTATGGTTGAAGTGATTAAGGCATTAACCTTTTGGGTGGCAGGTCACAGGTTTAAAATTGTCGGCCACCTTTCTAGGCGCTTAGCATGAGATTTGAAAGTTTTGCCCTCCTTTTTTGGCACCTTTGACTTGTCTTTGTCCCACATGCATTTGGTATGACAGTTTAAATGCTTAAAATAGCTAAGTTGAGGACCTTTTCAAATTCTAAGACTTTAGGTGCCAACTTAGGCTACACTTTGACTTGGTCTTAGCATGATTGGTGGGATGACATGGCAGTTTGGCCTTTAGCACCTTTAAACGTTTGAAAATTTTAAATAACATGTGAATAAAAAACACCAAACCAAATTTTTTTGCACCTAATTATTTTTCCATGTGTCAAATGGCTATTGGTCCACTTGGCATATTTTAATAGTGCCACGTCACTTTCAACACCCCTTTTTTTAACCTGTTGCAATATTTATTCAACTGGCTATATCTTGATCATCCAAACTCCATTTTTAGAACCAAAAAAAGTGCTAGAAAGCTCTCAATGAATTATAAAATGTGAAAATGATTTGAATAGAATTTGAAGACTTTGAAAAATGGAACGGTACATGGATCCACCTGGATCATTCCTCCCCACTGGGAACTTTTGGACCTCTGAAAGTTGAAATTAATTAGTAATGAGGTGAGGGTATTTTTCCCTCACCTTTCTAACTTCCATCCATTTGGCCTTACTTGGGTGCATCCCTTTGAGACCAACATGAGGATATTCAACATTACCTCTTCACGAAGTTCGCATATTCCTATCAAGTATAGTATCAACCTATAATTTTGTTAGATATTCAAGAGAAAAATAATCAACGAAAGAAATGGATACACTTGCATCATGATCAATTATCATTGGAGGCTCATACAATTTCAGATTTTCCACATTTACAACTAAATAAATCTACATGTAAGATGGTAAATCTAATCGAAAAGCATTTGTGCCAATTTTTTCCATTATTTGAAAAGGACCATACCAAATTGGTTTCAACTTTTTACCTTCACCTGTCAGTCTTTCCTTACTATTTTGAAGCCATACCATATCACCTACAACAAATTGGTGATCAATACGATGTTTGTCATACCTAGCTTTGTACTTGGCTTGAATTTTCTCCAATTTAGTATGAGCAGTCTAATGTATGAGTTGTATTTGTTTAATGAACTTCTTGGCTTGAATGGCTTCTTTTGGTTCACCAACAGTTGTATCATGTCCATAGGAAACATCTAGAGGAGATTTAGGCAAGTATCCATAACAAACTTCAAATGGAGATTTCATAGTAGAAGAATGAAGTGCCCAGTTATATGCATGTTGTATGTAACACAATTATTCATCCCATAACTTTGGATTTTTATTGCTATAACCTCTAAGCAAATGTACCACAGTGTGGCTCACAACCTCTATTTGTCTGTCAATTTGTGGATGAAATGCAGTGCTCTTTTTTAATTTAGTGTCCATTAGTCCCCACAAAGTTGACCAAAACTCCCTAATAAATTGAGAATCCCAATCATAAATAATCAAAGTAGGCAACACAAAATGAACCCATACATGTTTAAAGAATAACTGTGCAGTGCCTTCGCCAGTAATTTGCTTAGTGCAAGGAATCAAAACACACATTTTGCTAAATCTATCCACAACCACATATAAATAGTCATGTTTTCTTTGTGTCATAGGTAACTCCCCCACAAAATCCATGGATATACTTTCCCAGGGGCGATTAGGAATAGGTAGAGGAGTGTAAAGTCCCAATTTCCTATTACTAGGTTTACTTGTGGCACAAAGAGTACATCCCTTTATATAGTTAGCAACATTTTCTTGCATACAAGGCCAATAACAATACATCTTCAAATGTGCAACTGTTTTAGAAACTCCAAAATGACTAGAAATAAGAGAAGTATGTGCTTCTCTAATCATGTGCACCCTCTCATTTTGAGGAATACATAGTTTACCCAAATGATACAAAAAATCATTGTGTACATGATAGTCCAATTCTTCTACTTGTCTACTACTCATCAAGTCTTTATACACATCCTGAAAAGCAAGATCATTCACATATTATTCTTTATAACTTTCATGAGATAAAGAGCCATGTTGTAAAAGAATAGACACAACAACCATAGGACGCCTAGATAGCATATCTACAATCTTATTCTAAATTCCTTTTTTATACTTGATCACAAGATGAAATTGTTGTAAGAAACCCATCCAACGAAAATGTCTAGACTATTTTAGCTTAGTTTGTGATTGGAGATATTGTAAGGGCTGATGATCTATATGTATGATTTTTTATTTGCCCATTAAGTAATGTTTCCATTTTTTAACACTTTGAACCAATGCATACAATTCATTATCATAAGTTGGATATTTTCTTACTGCACTTGTAAAGGTTTTAGAATGATAACAAACTAGTTTCTTACCTTGCATTAAAATAGCTCCCATAGCATACTCACTTGCATCCGTCTTGATCTCAAATGGTTGTTGTATATCAGGAAGTTCCAAGATTGGAGTAGTACTTATCTTTTCTTTCAAAGTGTTGAAGGCTTTTTGATGTTTACCTCCCCACTAAAAGACCTATTTCACACTTGTCAAAGAATGCAAAGGTGATGCAATATATGAAAATTGAGTAATAAAATTTTGCCAAAACTATACTACACCAAGAAAAATTCTAACCTCAGTTGTGTTAGTGGGTGTAGGCCAATTAACAATGACTGCCACTTTTGCAAGATCAATTTTCAATTTACCATGTCCTACAATGTAACCCAAGTATATCAAAGAGGTCTTGCCAAATTCACATTTTGACATTTTTAGATAAAGTTTTTCCCTTCGTAATGCATCCATGACTTTCTTAATTTGGATCACATGCTCTTCCCATGACTTGCTAAAAATCAATATATCATCTAAGCAAACTATAACAAAATCATCAAGGAACTGTCTAAAAACATCATTCATCAATCTCATGAATGTAGTTGGGGCATTACACAACTTGAAAGGCATAACAAGCCATTCAAACAATCCTTGTTTTGTTTTGAATGTGGTTTTCCACACATCACTTTCATTTATTCTTACTTGATGATATCCACTTCTCAAATCCAGCTTAGTGAAATAATTAGCATGTTTTAATTGATCCAAAAAATCATCTATACGAGGAAGAGGGTAATGATTCTTAATAGTAATTTTGTTTAAAGCATGAAAATCAACAACATTCACCAAGTGCCATCTTTCTTTGGCACCAAAATAATTGGCGAACCAACAGGAGATTAACTTGGACAAATAACACCTCTATCCAATAGATCCATTACCTATTTTTTGATTTCCTCATTTTCCACTACTAATAACCTATACATGCCAATGTTAGGGAGAGGAGAATCCTACAATAGCTAAATTTCATGTTGAACTCCCCTTTTAGGGTGTAAGCCCTTAAGATCTTGAAATACATCATCGTAAGTAGAAATGATTTCAACCAATTCATTCTTGTGTCTAGGATCACACTTTTCCAAAGCTTGAGAATATTCTTTTTCCTTAGACTTAATCAACATGAGACAAAAATTCTTTCTTGAATTAACTAGTCTTTTCATTTGCCCTATTGTAACCAAGGAAAGACTTGTTCTAATGTGATGTGCTCTAACTATATATTCAATGACATCCTTAACAAGCAAGTACTTATTCTCCCCTCTATAGAAGATTGCTTTTCTATCATAAAGATATGGGCTTCCCAAAACAATCACACATATGTCCAATGGAACAACATCCAACTCAACCTCATCTACAAACTTGGATGTGATGGCAAACCTTAGCCTACAAGTTTGTGAGACTTGTAGCTTCGCATTGTCACACACCCAACCTAGTGGATAAGGCTTCAGATGGGGATTAGTTTGCAAGCCTAGCTTCTTAACAACTTCTTCAAAAATTAAATGTGCTTGTGAACCACTATCAAATAGAGTGTCAATCTTAGTATGCTTTGAAACAACTCTAATGTGGAAAAATTCATTTATTTTCTTATCAACATGCACAAAATTCTATTTAGAAGAAGATGCAATATTAGTGCTAGAAACTGAAAGAGAAAAATCATTATGTAATCCCATAGCTATAATCTTAGTTTCATCACCTGAATCTGGACCTAAGTCTTGAACCATATCATTAGCCTTCTTTTCTTTCTTTTGATACCTCTTAGGCCTTAACTCAGGATGTAGTTTCCAACACTTAGACTCATCATGATTTTTCTTGCAATGATTACAAAATGGTTTTCCTTCTTATTTTTTAATAGTATAAGTGGATTTATGTTTACCCTTTCCTAATGAACTTTCCCCTTTAGATTGTTTAACATTATATTGCTTACTTTTTACTTTAGGAAAAGATTATTTTGATTGTTTTCCTCTAGTCTCTAAATGAGTGGCTTGAACACATACTGCATCTAAATTAGTGGGATTGAACATAAGAATCATATGTCTTAAGTAACTATGCAACCCACCTATATATTTTAGCAGTGTTTCTTGTGTGTATAGAGGAACATTCAAAAGTAAAGCTTTTGTCTTAAACTCTTGTGTATAATCTTGAATACTTTGGCCTTTTCCTTGTCTAAAACTTTGCCAATCCATCATGGCTTGTTACATATAGCCTAAAGGATAGAATTTCTTTCTAAGTTCTTTAATAAATTCATTCCAAGTAGAAATTGAGTTACCTTTTTGAAGCTCAGCTTCCTTCAACCTACTCTCCCACCAGATGAGAGTTTTGCCTCCCATACGAAGAGTAGCCAAATGAATTTTTGACTCATCCCCTATAATCTTTTGGACCCTGCAATAAACTTCAATCTGCTTGACCCAATTATCCAATTTTTTGGCATTAACTTCACCATTAAACATTGGTAATTCAAACTTAGTATCCAATTTTAGTGAAGGGAGAGATTCCATAGTTTTTTTACCATCATCTAATGAACAAGGTTTTTCAGTTTCTTTACCTTTTGATTCTCATGAATCACCTTCTTTTTCATTATTAGATTTCCTTTGTTTTTCATGGTATAGTTCCTCAACCATGCTTCTCATGTCCATGAAGGATTAGCAGAAAGCTTGTTCAGATTCCATCTCTTCTTTAGCCATCCTTAAAGCACACCTTGAACCAATCTCTGGATTATACTCAATGATTTTTCCTTCACCCTTTTGGGATTTAGACCTTGTCAACATACACTAGCAATCACTATTAAATAACAACTGCTCTGATACCAAAAATCTAATCTGTAAATTGAAAATGCAAGTGTGGCAAATTTGAACAACTCACTTTTACATTTAAAAGATCTTTCTATTTTTTGAATTTTTTATTTAAATTTTGAATAAAGAAATTATAACCAGAATTTAAAATGAAGATCAAAATTATAAAATAGCAAAAAACATTAGAAGAAATCACCAACAAATTGATAACAGAGTTCAGCTTCAATAGCCTACGTCTCTGGGTCTATTTGAAGTGAGGACCGTTCTCATTAATTTTGTGCAAAAAATGGCTTCCAAAATCAATACAAGTCTTCAATTCACCTTCTCTAATCTTTGCTCACCTATAAATATCTCTCTCAGACCTGAAAATAATGGCCCAAGGCTGTACAAAGCAAAAATAAGACTCTAATCTTCTTAAAACTCCTTACACAGTTGGCTTTCTGTGTCTATTCAAGTAGAAATTAGTCCCTTTTATAACACTTTGACCTCCATGGCTGAATTGGTCAAGGCATTAACTTTTTGGGTGGTAGGTCAAAGGTTCAAAATTGTTGGCCACCTTTCTAGGCGCTTAGCATGAGATTTGAAAGTTTTTCCCTCCTTTTTTGGTGCCTTTGACTTGTCTTTGTCCCACATGCATTGGGTATGACAGTTTAAATGCTAAAAATAGCCAAGTTGAGGACCTTTTCAAATGCCAAGACTTTAGGCACCAACTAAGGCTGCACTTTGACTTGGTCTTAGCATGATTGGTGGGATGATGTGGTAGTTTGGCCTTTGGCACCTTTAAAAGTTTGAAATTTTCAAATAACATTTGAATAAAAAACACCAAACCAATTTTTTTTTCACCTAATTATTTTCCATGTGTCAAATGGCTATTGGTCCACTTGGCATATTTCAATAGTGCCACATCACTTTTGACACCCCTTTTTTACCTATCTCAAGATTTCTTCAACTGGCTATATCTTGAGCATCCGGACTCCATTTTTCAAACCATGAAAAGTGCTAGAAATCTCTTGATGAATTCTATGATGTGCAAATGATTTTAAAAGAATTTGAAGACTTTGAAAAATGGAATGGTACATGGATCCACCTAGATCATCCACACCCTTATTCTTTAGCACCTCATTGGTTCCATGCCACAGTGTTTTTGTGCAAATCTAGTTATACACCTTGGTATCTCCTCACTATACTCCTTTCATGTCATGCTAGTTCAGTGCCAAAATACAAAAATACTTAGCCAAAATCTGGGGTCTAATAGATAAAAATGGTATAAATGCATGGAATAGGCCTAATGGGATGTGAATCACCATTCTATCACTGAGATCCCTTCCCATGGGTTTTTAGGGTGCCTTTTTGAGCTAAAGGGTCAAAAACCCAAGTTTTTTAACATTTTATGAAGGTTTGAAGGTTTAATGGTGATATCCCTCATTGTTTCATGTCTTGAGTGTGGTCTAAATCTTCATTTTCTTCCTCTTAAGAATGTTATGGATGTCTAAAAGCCTTGTACAGGTCCAAAAGTGGTTCTCATGTTGCCAAATAGCCTTAGGAGTAGGTTCCAAGGTAGTTGGTTGAAGGTGGTTCAAGCTTGAAAACCTCCATCAATGGAGTCAAGATATTTTTAGGTTTCATGGAGTTTTTGGAGGTTTAAGGTGTAATTTTGAGTTGATAACAAAAGATCACATCAAAAATAAAACACTCAAACTTAACCTTCACGGTTAGTTAAGCATAAAGTACCAAGATGACTAACCATCATGTCAAGTGACTTTTATAAGCCAAGTGGAATGGGGCATAGAATTTCAAGTGGGAGAGTTTAGAGATTGGAGTAAAATTTTGGAGCATTCAATAATATTTCTAGTCTTTAAAGACTTTTCTCTAAGATAGTGGAGTGTGACATCATCATCCTCAAAGATTTTTTTATTCTAGTGCCTTTTTAGGCCAATGAGAAGCCTTGAAGTCCCTTTTCACCTTTGGAGGTTAATTTTATGAGAGAGGATCAGCTATTAAATAATCTAAAATGTTTTTGAGACTCCATAGAATGTGGTTTAGTGACATTTATTGAATTCTAAGAGCTTTCTTCTCCTCTCTTTTCCCTTTTCTCCTATATCTCCCATTTCTTCCCCATTTTTAAGATATACTCTCATTTGACAAGGAAAAATAGTATTCAAATTTTGTAAAATATCCTTTGAAGTAATAATTCATCATATTTTGACTATCTCTTACTTGAATCTAGTGCTATAGTCAGTTTGTGTATGATTGCTTTGTGGAAGGGTGTCTTTCCTTGGTAATTATCCATCTTTTTTACCTTTTTGTAGGTATTCCACCATTGTTACAGGATTGAACTTGTGTTTTTTTGTCATTAGTGAAGGTATAGTGTGAGTTTTATACTCGTCCATGCTTCATCTCTTGCCTAGTGGACCTAATTTTGGAAATATTGATGCAAAATGATTGGTAGGGGAGATTTTGTGAGTGAAGGTTATCTTTGAACTACCTTAGTGTTGGTTTTATAAATTTGGAGTGTCCTTAAGTTTGGTGCATCACCTTTTTTATGTTTTTTAGTAATCCATTGAAACCCTTATATCCCTTTTCTAAGTCGAATCATTAGTTTAAGTGAGCTACCAAGAGGAACTAACCTTCTCTAGAGGTTTAAACCCATCACAAGATACCCACAACCTAGGGTTGATCCCATTTTGTATCTAGGAGTTAGAGAGCTTGAAGAACTCTCTAAAAAGGGTTTAATTCTATACTATAATAGTTATAAGAATGCTCAATGGGACTACATTCAAATAAGATTGATTGAGATTGATGTTGGTCTTGGTCTATGTGTAATATCTATTGCATCCACACTCTCAGTATCTGGTGACTCTGAAGACCAATCAACATTTTGGTGGTAGAGCAGTACCTATCTTTCATGCCAAAGGTGACTACAAGATTATCTTATAGAGGTATTCCTTTTGAATTTGTTGAATTACCATTTAACTTATCAAAAATATTAAGGTTTGCAAACACTCATCCCTACAAAGGGAACTTTATTCCTATACCAATTTCTAAGTCTACCTCTACAATAATATCTTTATTAGGACCTTTCACTACCCCTAGAGCTTTACCTTTTATGGATTTAAATGGTTATAGTCCTTTAGACCTCAATTAGTATGATCCTATTCCAATGGAATCCCTTAAGAGTATACCTTTCTTCATAGAAGACAATTTTATAACCCCTTATAAACATATCAAATATATAGTGAACTTTTACAATATCAATGATATCAATGAAGAAAATGTGGCTATCAGGTTATTGGCCATATCTTTCAAGGGAAAGTCCCTATATTGGTATAGGAAACTTGATCCTAACTCCATAACATGGGACCAGTTAGGTGATGCTTTGTGGAAGAGGTTTGAAGATAAGAGTGATCACTTGTCACTTGCTAAACAATTGACTAAAATCAAGAGGGATCCTCAAGAGGTAATGCAGGATTTCAATAATAGGTTTAAAAAGACATAGGATAGGATTCCAATCTCTATTAGGCTTACTCCTAACTATTCCTTCCTCTACTATCTAAAATCTCTCAATAGTGATGATACAATCTATGGGGGAAATACACTACTAGATGCTTATGAGGTGGCAATCAAAGCAGAGAATAGTCTAGTACATTATGGAAAGATTACACCTAGGCCACATATTCCCTTCTTTTCCAATATATAACCACCTCCTATGTTTACTCCTCCCCTTTTTTCCATTCCTCTTTTTCCAACTCTTACTTCCATACCTACACCAAAATAGGAAAAGGCTTCAACTAGTCAGTCTAGTGACTCCTAAGAGCACAAGAACATCTAAGAACTCAAGAATATGTTTTAAACATTGGGAAATGAATTGGTAAATGTGAAGATGTATAAATATCAACATAATATTCCTTATCATCCCTCATATTATCTTAATAGTTTAACCAAGCTAATAGGCCACCCTTCAATGGAAATTCTAAGGACAAGGACAACCCAACTATACTAGGAAAAATAATTACAATCCTAAATGTAAGTGATTCTAATACCTTAGTCCCTATTCATAAAAAAATTTCAAAATAAGGTGAGGGTTTTATGCCTTGAAACTAGTCATTCAATCAATCCATTATTCCAAACATTGAGTTCAATCAGGGTTTCAATGATCAGTGGTAGTAGGGTGCTAGTTATGGATTCATTCAAGCTCTCATGACTCAGAATATAGAAATACTTATGATGACAAAACTAGAAGAGACTCAACAAGGCCAAGGGCCTAATTAAGGACCAAACTAGGTGGGTTTTATAATGGTTAACTATGAACAAGAAGAGTGTTATGCTTTCAATTAACAGGCTAGTTCTAGCCAAGTAAACATTCCAGTGGCAACCAACACAAGGTTCAAGAGAAGGAACATGAAGAAAAACCAATAAGTATTTGAATATCATCATACTCTTAATCCATTACTATCAAAACTAATTGATCCTATTTCTTCCCCAAAATTTATAATAACTCAAAAAAATTAGAACCACGAAAAAACCTTTGTATCCTAAAACTCACAATTTCAAAGCATGGTTGTGGATCCCAAAGCATAAGAAAAGGTTAGTGGTATACACATAAACATTATTTTAAGAAGACCAATGTGAGCGTTTCAATTTGGTACATGCTCTTTATCTCTAGTCAAGTGGATATCCTTCAATAGGGTTTATCAAAGATCAATGTTTCTGAGAAGCCACCAAGCAAGGACAATGTAATTATCACTAGTGCAACCAAAGGAAATGAAGTAAAATCAAACAAAGGTAGTTAAACCTCCTCCCTTATACCTTTATTTAATCATTGGTAACTCCTTAGTACATAATTACATGGTAATTAGTGGAACAAGTACTTCAATGATGCCAAAGTCAATAGCAGATCAACTTAGTTTGAAGTATGAACCCCAAACTAAGGGGGTTTTTTAGCTTGATGGATCTTCTACCAAACCAGCTAGTATTATCAAAGGTCTAAACTTGACCCTACATGCTTGTCCTAGTGTTTTAGTGGCTCAAGATGTATTGGTTCCATAGGTGCCTCCTCACTTTTCTCTATGCTTATCTAGAGACTTCATAACCAAAATTAAGGGTTATCTAGCAATAGATTGGTCCTATATGGATTGTAATACAAGGTAAGGGACCATGGTGTCTATCAAGTTTGAGACTATTTTCCAATTCCACACTAATCCTTATTATCCAGTTATCCCAAACATCAACTATACCATTCTATATGAAGAAGACCACCTTTCTAGTCAAGAACTAAACACTCATCTTGAGGGGATACCTGATATGTTCTTAGATGATTTATTGAGTGAGAATCAACTACTTGATCCTTTGGGATGTGTTTAAAAAATAGACATGCGATTTTATTACTTGCATGAAGAGAATGAGTTCATGCCATCCCTCACTAGGCCATAAGAGGATACTATTAGATTATGGAAGATGTTATTTGATGGATCAAAGAGAAATAATGAAGTAGGTGTAGGTGTAATTCTAATATCTCCCTCTAATGGCAAATAATTTTCATCATATAGGTTCCAATTTAGTTGTTCTTATAATGCAGCTAAGTATGAGGGCCTTATCCATGGTCTTCAATGGGCCAGTAAGAGGGAAAAAAAGTAATTATAGGTGTATGAATATACTGAGCTGATAGTAAATTAGGTGAGAGGTCAAAACATAGCCAAAAAACCCTTAATGAAGTCTTACAAACATAAGGTATTGTTAGGTTGTGGAGCTAAAAGCTTCAACTATGCAGATATTGAGGAGGTTGCTAAAGTTCCAGAGACACCGGCATCAACATTATAACCGACGTCGGTCATGATGAATGCAGAAGGCAACCGGCATCAGTAGGGAGTCGTCCGACATCGGTCAGCACCAGTCAGACAGGGACTGACGTCGGTCGCCTGTGTGTTCTAGAACTATTCGTTGCATGAATAGTTAGTTTGTTAAACTGATTGTTTACATGTAAAGGCTATTTTGAGTCTTGAGCTGCATGTCTATTATTAGTATACTAAGAGTCTAAGTTATTGTTTAAGTCTAGCATCTATTTATAGACCCATTGGCATGTATTGTAATTAAGGCAAGAAAAGGATTTCTTCCAGTTGTAAGATCTTGGTCAGCAAGTGTGCAAGGCCATGTTTGAAGATCTACATGTGTAAGTATGATCATTTGAGTTGCAGGTTTTTGCAAGCTTATGGGAGATCTACTTGAAGTACTTGGAGAACTTGTGTACTGGTAGGGTTATTACTAACTAGCTGGAGGTGAACACCAATTCTGTGTGTGAGTTGTGTGTTGGGACCGTTTTTGGTAGGAGAGTGAACTCTTGAAGAAAATTATTGAACACTTGAGGTGTGGGAAGCTTCTGAGAGGTGTGGAGAAGAGGTGGTATCTTCTTTATTGTATTTTCTTTCTGGATGAGTATTAATACAAGATTGTGTATTGTCTCTCATATTCTGTGTTATTTGTGAATTCTAGTTACTTGTACTTCTGGTTAATTCTGCATGTTTAATTGCTTGTATTTGGTAATCATATTGTGCTCTTTCTGAGGAGCAAGATCCTAACAAGTGGGATCAGAACAGGTGTGTTGTTCTTGGATTCCCCAACAGGTATGGGACATACTTGAAGGCTTTGAAGCCTTCAATATTCAAGCAGTGTTAAGAGAGAAAACTTAGAATGTTAATATGTTGGTAGTTGTAGGAGCTCAATTTTACATCCAAAATGATTTTAAAAGGTCTTAAATATATCCAAATGTCAAAGTGATAGTGATACCATTAGTTTTAGACAATGAAGCTCACTATAAAGTCTGCTATAGTGACAAGTAGATTGCTTCTTTTCTACAACAAGAGGCAAAGTTTTCCTCAATGAACTAAACTAGACCTTTACAAAAGTATTAGGAAAAAATTATTTATCTAAAGTCATAAACTTACTGAAGGGTTGTTTACCCTTGAGGGTCTTTTTCATGATGGATATCACATGAGGAAAGATAAGGTAGTGATGTCTATTGATGAATAAAAGTATGAGAGATTCCTCATTTTCAAGGACAAGCTTATCAATCTTAGAAAGATGATAAATGAGGTATAAAAGCATGCATTTATTGAGATTTGTAGGGATTAATTAGATGTATTTACTTCAGAGTACAGTGATCTAAGAGGTTTTAAAACCAAGCTATCCCAACACACCATAGAGTTAGAGGCCAATGCCAAGCCTGTTAGATAGAAATAAAGGCCAATCAACCCAAATATTGAAGAGTGAATTAGAAAAGTTTTGACCAAGTTGATTGAGTCTAATATCATTTTTTCTATCAAGCACTCCTCATGGGTAGCTAACTTGGTGCCTATGAGAAAGAAGAATGGTGAGATATAGTTATGTGTGGACTTTAGATACTTGAATAGGGTATATTTGAAAGACCATTACCCCTTGCCATCCATGGAGCAACTCCTTCAAATGGTTATTGGTTCATAATGTTTCTCTCTTTTGGATGGGTAATCAGATTACAACCAAGTGCTAATAAGAGAGGAAGAATAATACTAGACTACCTTCACCATAATGTGGGGCACCTATTCTTATTAAAAGATGCATTTTGGCCTCTCAAACATTGCAGATACTTTTCAAAGAGCCATGGATATAGATTTCTAAGGTTTACTCATTCAAATGGTGCTTGTGTACCTAGATCACATAATGGTTTTCTCTAAGAAGGCTAGTGAAAACTTAAACCTCTTGAGTTTGATCTTTGAAATGTGTAGATACTATGGGATCTCATTAAATCCCAAAAGTGTGTGTTTTCTATCCATGAGGGTAAACTCTTAGGGCATATTGTCTCAAAGTAGGGACTAACCATTGATCCTAGAAAAATAAGTGAAATCTTGGCCTTGTCCTTGCCCAAACATAAGAAGGGAATTTGGAGTTTCCTTGGAAAGATAAACTTTGTGAGAAGGTTCATACCTAGTTTTTCAATTTTGGTTAAACCTATCACTTCTATGTTGAAGAATAATTAGGTGTTCACTTGGATAAGAGAAGGAAAAGTAGGATTTGAAGCCATTAAAAAATCCATTGCTCAAGCACCTACATTCATGAATCCTAATTACTCAAAATATTTTATCTTGTATGTTTTTACCAACATTGATAACATATCAACTATGTTGATTCAAAAGAATGAAGAAGGGCTTGAACAACCAATTGCATTTTTTAGTTAAGGGCTTGAAGGGTATGAGAAAAGGTACACTTTCATAGAGAAACAAGTCCCAACTATGAGAAATCTAAAAACATTCAATCTTATGTTATCTAATATCAAAATATATCTTATGGTGTCTCATTCTAGAGTGAGAAACTTCCTTCTTAACAAGGACCTAAATGAGAAGAGGGATGGTTGGATTATAAGAGTCATGGAGTAGATGTAAAAATTAAAGTCACTAAGCTAGTAAGAGGTAAAGGCTTATTTCAACACATGGTTATTATCCTTCACAAAGATAAAGAGGTTATCTTGGTGATACAAGATAACTTACAAATAGTTGCACCTCCACCTCACACTATTTGGGTCTAGGATATGACAAAGTTATTGATAGTAGGTGAGTATCATCAAGGTATGGATAGATAAAAGAGAAGATACTTTAGAGTTTAGTCCATACCTTATGACTATATTGATGGTATTATCTTTAGAAAATACCTCAATGGGGTGTTATTCATATGCATATATGATGATCAAGTGACTAGACTCTTGGAGTAATTCCATGATGGACCTGCAAGAGGTCATTTTTCCCCAAGAACTATAGCTAAAAAAGTGATGAGGGTTGGTTATTATTATCCTAGCCTCTTCAAAGATGAACATACATGGGTGAGAAAGTGATAAAAGTGTGCTCTCGTTTTAGGAAATCAAAGGTTGACAACCCTTCTTAATCTCATTCAAGTAGAGAAACCCTTCATGCAGTGGGGCTTAGACTTTATAGGAAAGATCAATCCACCTTCCAGTGGAGGACACAGTGTTAGGAGATTGGTGGTAGTGATGTGTTGTCATTTATATTAAGTGGCATTGGTGATGACAAAGTGGTGTGAGAGTGCTCTTGGTATAATATGAATGAATCTTAGAGAGATATAATTTGATATGTTCTTGGTATGATCCTAGCAAGAGAAGTCTTCTCATATGGTCTTTAGGTGGAGTGTAAGTCATCTTATGCCTTGTGGGCTTGATCATGTATGGTTGTATATGGAGGTAAGTGTTGTATGAATTGTATGTTTTTATAGGTGATTATAGTTCTTGTATTAAGTGAATTGAATATATCTAAGGTGTTATGAGCTCAGTGGATAATTTTCCAAGTACATTCAAGAGCTAAGTTGGCCTAGTGGTTCTAGGTCTAATAGGCAAAGTAGACTAATGAGGTCCTTATGAATAGTCATGAAGACAATCCAGCTTGGTAGAGCTTAGTATGCTTTTCATATGCATTTTGGACATGTATAGGATGTTGAAAATTTAGGTGTATGGTTTGCAAGAGGTAGCTAGTGGTCTGCAAGATAGTTTGGCCATTGGCCTAGTTGGCCTAGGTGGGCTTGGGAGGCCTTGTGAAGGGTCAAAGGGTATTTTTAGGATGATGAAGCTTATTATTTCATGAGAGATGGTTATGAAAGTTTTCCAAGCATTTTTATCATGTTTGAGGTTAGATACTGAGCTCAAAATTTATAAATATGGTTTAGAAGCTTCAAAGAAGGTTCGAATGGTGCATTTTAAGCTTGAGAGGAAAGTTTTAATGTTCACTAGCTCATGTAGACTTTGCATGGGGACATGAGACTTTTGGGAGAGGTGGCACATGGACCTAAGAATCCTTTCCAAGTATTTTTCATGTATTTAGGGATAGAGCTTTATGAACATTCATTAAGAATGTAAATAGGCCAGAAACCCTTTGTAAACCCTCATAACAGAGAGATTGGAGAGATATTGCAAGAAAGGACCTAGAATGTATTGGTTGACCAAGTTTGATTATTTTAAGGTATAAAGGACTCCTCTAGAATCTCTAGGTGGTATTGGTGTGTTAGGGTAGTGAGTAAAGGTACAAAAATATGCTTATTTTTTAATATTTTAGTGTTACAAGTACGGTTGACTGAGTCAATGCATAAGAGTTATTAGAGATTGAAGAAAAGGACTTGTTCTTCAAGTCCATAAATTTTTTTTAGAAATAAAAAATCACTGTGTCAATTATCTAAGTCAATTAACATGACTATTCGCTAGAGTGGAAATGGAGTAAATAGTGAACAAAAGCCAGTCAGAGTGAGAACCTATTTAAGGATTAATTTTAGGTGTTAAGGTATGGAAAAAAATGGTATTAGGTCTTAGTTAAATACCTATCCCTCCTATTTATTTTATTTTTTATTGTTTATGGTGCTTATAAAATAGCTATAAGGAGCTCACAAAATGAATAGTCTATGTAAGACAAAATATTGGAACCCATGACAGTGAGAATGGTTTGCAGTAGCAAAGTGGCCATTGAAGCATATGAATTTTATGATTGGAAATGTTCTAAGGTTGTTTAAGGATAACAGTAATACATTTGAATATCAATGAAGTGTCTTAAAAAGTGTTATATTCCATGTTCATCATGATCAGTTTTTGGAGTTTGTAGGCATTCTGAAGTGACCTATTTGGAGAGGCTAGTTTGAGTTGTTCCTGAGTAGAGTTTGAGGTGAGTGAGACCTTGGTGGTATTATATGAGTGTAAAATATTTATTAAATGTATTTTTTATTCATATTTTGTCTCTATTTTGGTTGGAGCCTTCAAATATCTTTGACTGAGTTTCTGGTGTGCATAACCAGTTTGAGTAATCAATTTATTTGAGTTGGTTTGGACCTGTGTGAGCTATGTGAAGGTGAAAAATGTATTTGGCTATGTTTTTTAAGTCATTAACTACCTGTACATGTTTTTTTTATGTGGTAATTTAATAAAATTATTTTATGCTTCAGTTCTATATGACTTTGGTTTATGGGTTTCTAAGCTTATTAGCGAGTAGTCTAAAAAGCTTGGTTCAAGGTATGAATTAGAGTTACATATGTTTTTAACCCATGTAGGAGTGATAAATGATCTATTAGAGTCAAATTTTATTTGTTTAAATCATTATTTATGGATATTATTTAAGGATATGGTCATATGTGGTGAATGACCTATAAGGGCTAATGCATTAGGCCTAATGGAGATCTAAAGGAGGATTGAGCTTGTTTTGAAGTATGGATGGCATATGGAGGTTTTGAGTTGTCTCCATGACATGTATGAGGATATTTTATAAGGGTAATATAAGTATTTGAAGTATCTTGGCTAACCAATATGAATTAGATGATGGAGTAATATATATACAAGGTCAAATTAGCCTATTTGTGGAGGTGTGAGAGTGTGTGCATTAAAGTGAAGTAAAAATATAAGTCAAGGAGTAGATATGGGTCATTGAGGGCCTTCAAAGGGTAAATATAATTATTAATGTTTTATTTATCATTTCATGAGATAGCAAGTCATTATACCTAACAGTCTAAATTGTGACTTGGTTGAGCAAATGGTTTATGAAGGGGATTGCAAGTGTTAGAGCAAGAGAAGGTCATCATCAAGTGTATAAGACATTAGAGTAATGGTGTAAATTATAGTAGATTTGGTTGATTGGGTCCTTAATCACCTATGGATTTGTATCCTCCTTGTTAGTTGGAGCTAGTTAAAGGTCTAGTTGGAACTAGACTAAATTAAGGGGTGGATGTTCCTTAATCAGTCGGTACTGGTCTAAAGTCACTTGTTTGCTTCATCTTATAGGATAGTAGTCCATTATTTTTATAGGATTGATAGTGTATTTTCTCCACCTAGAGGGTTTCCCACATAAGTGATGTGTTCATTTGATGTATGCTCTTATTCATGTTTTTATGTATAGGCTTTCATGTTCATGTATGATAAATGAGTTTAAGGAATTGAAAAAGAATTGTTAACTACTGATTCACCCCCCCCCCTCTCAGTAGATACTCTCAAACACACAAGTGGGTACTCACTACCACTAATTAATTTACCAAGTGGATGGAGGTAATTACTCTAAAATAATCCAATGAAATAGTAGTTTTGGATTTCTATGATAGTATAGTGATGAGGTTTGGTGTACTAGCAACCCTCATTTTAGATAATGCCTTTGAATTTGTTGGCATGAAGATGAGTGAATGGGAACTTAATCTAGGCATATACCTTATTACATCCTCTAATTACCACCCCCAAGGCAATGGACTTGCAGAATCAATGAATAAGATGTTGATTAAAATAATTAAGAGGACTTTGGAAGAGAATCAGAGAGTGTGGCATTCAATGTTAAGCATATCCTTATGGGATGATAGAGTGAATCCAAATGTTACCATTGGTAACTCACCATTCATCTTAGTATATGGGAGGGAAGCCATGTTTACCATCTCTCTTGAGTTATCTACCTTGGACCTATCCCATCAGCTTGAGTTGATGGAAAGTAACCCTATGAGTGTGAGGATGGTAGATCTCATGGAGCTCAAAGAAATGAGGGATATTGTAATGAAGAGAATGGAATCACATTGAGCTCAAGTCAAGAAAGGATTTGCCAAGAGATCCATAGCAATATATTTTAAGGAGGGTAATCTAGTCCTCAAATGGGATTCAAATAAGGCCAAGCAGGCAACCATACTAACTTTGAAGCTTGTGGAGTGGCCCTTACTTGATCCATGTATGAAAACAACATAATGATTTTTAGCTTACCCATCTGGATAGAGATATATTACCCATCATAGTCAATGGGATTAATCTAAATCCTTGTTACTAAAAGGAAGTTGTAGCCTTGTACATATTAGAGTAAGGTTTGTTGTTTTCCTCCAAGTTTTTTATGCACATTTCCTTTTTGTTGTGTTTTTCCCTTACCTAATTACTTTGATCACATTATTATTTTGTTTTGAGTTTTATTTTCTATTTTGAGATTTCCAATCAAAATTTTCAGCCTTGTGATTAGTTGAAAATCAATTTGAGAAAGACTTTTGTGACCTTGTGAGCCCAATGGATAGACTAAGGTAACTAGTCATTTGCATAGGTAGGCATGAAATCCTAGGAGGTCACCATAAATGTTGGCCAAAATTGGCCTACATATGAAACTTTTGCCTAAGTGGATCAGGCCACTCTCTTACACCATTCAGTGACCTTTTGCCTTCATGACCAGTATCTTTCTAGTCCTAACTTGATGATGTAATGTAATATTCTGAAAGGTCTTGGTGTGATGTGAATATCTATGTAGAGTCCTTGTTTAGTGGATGATCGAATGTTGGAAATATAAAACAAACCTCACTACCCTACCTCACATCCCTTGCAAGCTTTTGACACACTTTAAGCAAGTTTTAAGGTGAATTTGGAGATTTTAAGGAAAAGGCCTAAAAATGGGTCATGAATTGCAAGTGAAGGATCTAACTAGTTTCCAAGGTGCTTTGGAATTTATGGGTTGGAAGGAGGTTTTTAAAAAGTGTCATAGATTCTAATGAGTCAAAAATTATGTCTAGAGAAGCCAATTTTCCCAAAAGACCTCCAAAAGTGCATTAGATGACTTGAGGGGCTTCTAAATATAAATTCTTAAGTGAAAAGTGAATTTTAAGGAAGAAAAATTGTTTTTTACTTCTATCCACCTCCTTATGGTATTTTTTCCCTATATAGACATGTTCCGAGCCATTTTAAGTCATTTGGAGTGGAGGAGAAGAGTTTGGGAGTAAAAAGATGCATTTTTTAGCCTTTTAGAGCTTTGGTTGAATAGGTTTTAGAAGGTTTTGCCTAATACATGAGATTATATATAATATTTAAGAATAAATTGTGTCACTAATATCCTCTCTTAGGCCTATGAAATTATATCCAATCACAAGAACCAATAGAGGTAAGAAAAACCTATTAGCTACAAACTAGGCATGAAATAGGTTTTCTACCATTAATGGAAGTCTAATAACTTCATAAGGTTTAAAAAAGGAATAAAATATAATTTGAATCATAAAAAAAAAATTCTAGGTGTTTTATTTCATAGTCAGGTTTCAAGTTCTTTATGCTAAGGAAAACCCTTTTTGGTTAGTCTTGGATAGCTCTAGGAGAGCCTCAAGTTTTCACTCAGTACTATCAAGAGAAATAGAGTAGGTGAAGAATATTTTAGGAAATTATGGGGACCCTAGTTTAATTCAAATTTGTGTCATTTGTTTTCTTATTCATCTCCCCATCTTTATGAATAATTACTAATAATCCATGGTTGTTTAGATGGTGTTTTCATCCAGATAAGGTCCAGGTTTTCTTCTATTTCTTTACTTCAGGATATCATGGAGAAGAATTATTTTTATATTTTTTTAAAATTATTAGATAAATATTTCATGGTTTTTTAATTGTCTAATTCATCTCTATGAGGAGGTTTCACTTGAAAGGATAAGTTCTTAGTGTATAGGTTGTTTGGATGAATTCTATTGCAAATCTTGTTTTCTCTTCATGGTGGTCATTCTCAAAAGTTTCAATCCCTTGATTAATCATATGTAATCCTAAAAATTAATTTAAATCACATTTTTTATTGTAATAAACACCCTTGATATATTGAGAGTCAATAAGTAATGGAAAACATGATCTAAAATGGCATTTTGAGCAAGTTTTTGGAGTGTGAAAAGATGTTTCAGGTTTGCATATCCACCTAACATTATTTGGGAGATCTAAATACATCTTGATAATTTATTTACACCAATAATATTTTAAATTAATTCATCCAAGCCTATGATCTCATCAAAAAACATGGGAGATCATCAAGAACTTCACTCTCAACACATGATTAAATACAGTCCATACATAAGAGGACAAGTGTGAAGAGAGACAACAAGGTTTGATGATTGTTATCATGTTTCTAAATATTCATTAGATTTTAATTCAATTAGTGTAAGTTTCTTGAGAAGTGAGAAAGGTAAGTGACAATAATTTGTTCTCAAATGTTGTCAATGAGCCAAATAAGCACTTACAACAGTTCAAGCTTCATATCAAGATGCAAATGATCTTGATTGATCATGGAAATACACCTCATGTAGGTTCAATGATCATAATTCAAGTAATATTTAATATTTCAAGAAGGAATAATACCATATTAGTGTAAACTCATTCTGGGGAGTTAGGTTGAGATAGATAAAATAACTTGGTTTCCTCTTGTTAGCATTAGTTAAGGTTATTTTATGAAGAATAAGGTAATTGATGTTTCTTGGATTTTTCTCCACTAAATCACTCTAGTAACCCAATTCAAGAATTTAAACACAAATTATACTAAATAATGGGTATTTGTTTCTTTTAGACATGTTCAATTCAAGATCATCCTCTTAACTCCTCCACAGTCTCTACAATGGTGAAAATCATCACCTACAGCAAAGTATAAAAGATACTCTTAAGGATGACTATGTAAAAGGGATATTTTGACAACTAGGGTCTTGGTGATTACAAGAGGTCTATGAGTTGAATGAAAAAATTATCAATCTCTAATGTACTTCAGCAACCTTCCTCAAAGCTTTAAAACTTCTCACATCATGTTGTACCTTCCTACTGTTCATACAATGCCATTGCTCAAGCCTCTTAATGACCGAGTTGTGAGGTAAAGATCAAGGTCTTGGTCTTAAGAAAGATAAATTAGTGGAAGGGTTATAAAAAATGTGGTGGAAGATTCAAAATTTATTATTTTATAACTCTCTCTAACTCCCCATTTAGACCATTGTCATATTCAACTTAAAATGAGCACCTACAACCATGGTTTGGCTCAAACAATGGTACGTAAATTTGATATCCCAAATGTTTTGAAGAGGGTATGTGGGGTTTTGAATAAGAATTAAGCATTCAAGTAAATATAAATAAGTTTATTTATAGACAAATGGTTACTTAACACAAACAATGAATGCAATAATTAGCACCTACAACCTAGCCAAATGAGTAATTATAGTAGCAAACAAGAAGACACAAGTTTGAGATGTTATGAAGAAAGATAGATGGGGTGTCATATTATTAATGGAGTAAAGAGTCATGAAGTAAAATTATATGATATATTAAGTTATTTTCAATTAAAATTACAATATTCACTACTAAGTCACTAGATATCACTATCTCATTCAAGGTTAAATTAGACACCTACAGCCATTAGTTGGCTCAAACAATGAGGTGAAGTTGAGGAGAGGTTATGATGTAGTCAGTAGAAGGAGTTTATGGAAACTTTGTAAAAGATACTTGTTCAATGACATTAATATATCAAGAAGACACCTAATTCCTAATGACACCTTGAAGAAGTAGGCCATTAAATGAATAGGGCTAGATACCATAAATAATAACCTACATCAGGCCTAAGTAGATGATAATTAGACCAATGAAGATACAAACAGAGTAGGTGGGAAGGATCAAACATAAGACACTTCTATTTTTTACAACCATGTATATCATTAACATCTTATTGGAGAGTAATTGACATGCAAAATGGATCCAAGACAAGCACCTACAACCAGCTCTTTCAAGTTTGTCATCATGAGGTTATGTTAGGTGGGAAGGAGATGACTATTATATATTGTAAGTTTGTAAATAAAAATGTTTATTCAAGAATTTAATATGTGGTTAATTATGATTAAATACATCATAAAATCTTAATGATACTAATTTGATGCCTAAGAACAATATTAAACACCTAAACACAGTCAAAATGATGACCTACATCCATGGTTTTCATCTAAGTCTGTGATACATGAACAATGTGGAGGTAGGAGATAGTTGATAGGTATCTAAAATATTTTTGAGGATAATCAAATTATATAAATGAATAAATTTTCAAATACACCTTATGAAGGTACCTTTGTCAAGGTAGTATCCCTAAACACAAGCAAAATGATGACCTATAAACATCTTTTTGGCCTGGATAGTGGTAGGAGGTTGAGATGGACTCAAGGTTATTGATACAAGAGAATAGATTAATTAAAGATTTTTAATAAATTTGACACTAATGACAATATATAAAACCAATATATTAATTTTTTTTTGTCTATAGGATACCTATGTTCAAGGTTTGGAGATGAATAATCAAGACAGAGTAATGGAAGAGAAGATTATGTGAAGAATAAGAAAGAGTTTGGATTAAATAAGGTTTAAAAACGGTTTTATAAGATGTATGATTGAAATAAAATCCTTTTATAGGTATTATTTTGGTGTGGAAGGATCTAGAACCAAATAAGTTGACTTTAAACCTTGGTTTTTCTAACATAGTCTTGTAAAGAGAGTATAGATTTGTGAGTTTTGCTTAGTTTTGGGCATATGAAGATTGTTCAATGATTATAAACTATTTGGAAAGATGTATCATGTTAAAATATACCTATATATTATTTTTTTCCCCCTTTAAACATCCCCAAACTCAAGAAATTGATTTTTAAAGGCTCTCAGCCTCTATAGGCCTACACATTTAGCCTAGTTAGGGTTTCTAACCAAAAACCCTATATCTCAAGTTTGAACTAGTAAAAATAAAAAATAATTGTAATTAAGTCTATTTCATCATGTTTAAATATAATCATAGTGTTTTTTTAATTTCTTATGCTATAGTATGGATTTGAGATTTAGGTAAGTGTGATAGGGCTTAAGAGGCCTAATTAGAGGCATGCTAACAAAATAAGTACCTTATAAACTTATATTCAGACCTTGGAACTTTATGAAAGGTTGTAAAGAGATAGAGGGTGTTGGCAAATGACCTTATTTCCTTAGGTAGATGGACAGACTCTTCAAATAAGAAGAAAAACCTCAAAAAAGGGTTACAAGCGCTTAGTGGCTCTAAGGAGGATGAAAAGTGAAAATGAATGGTGGAATGAACTTGAAAGGATTAAATGGATTTGAACAAGTATTATATGATAAAAAAATCTTATCCAAATTGTTATATTGTCCTCATGAAACCTATAATGAAATTTGGTATGTTAAACTAGGAAAAGAGCTTGTGTAGAGTGGCTAGTGAATGAAGAAAGTCAAAAGAATGGACTAGATAATCGAATGACGGAGGTTTTATCCTTCATAAGGATTAAAATTACACAATAAATTAGTCTTATACACCAAAAAGAGGATAGAGTCATTATTTAAGAGGTTCTCAAAGGTCAAATAAGACACCATATAGAAAACCAATATGGGATTGGTTTTCCAACTCTCTAAGCATGAAGGGAATAAGAGCAAGGGACTATGAAAGAGTTTCATATCTTGAAGATCATGAATAAGCAATAATGGTTTGAATGAGTCCATATTTTGAACTTTTAATGTCAAATAAAGGTACCATCATCAAGATCAATCATGAAAATCAATACCTACAACAATTATGGAGGTTCTTAAAGCATACATACATACTATGTCACTAGGACTATGAGGTGTTATTTTATTATTTGAAACAAATAAGAATTTTACCATGTTTGAATAATCATGTATGGTGTGAATATTCCTTTTTGTATATGAACTTAAAATGGCACCAACACATACCCATGCACATTATAAGACACCTACAGCCATGAAGACACAGGTCTATCTATTGAGGTCAGCATACCCCTATTTCTATAAATTGGGGACCCTTATGTTAAATTTGTGAAAATTGTACTTTAAATTTAAAATTAACTTGATAATATTATTATTAACATGTTTTCACATTATTTGTATTTGAAGTTCATCCACACCATGTATTAGTTAGTCTATCTATTCATAGTTCTACTTCAGCTTTGCCTAATATTTCTAACCTTTGATCTTCATGTTTCAAGTTACAAGTTTAATAGAACCCTTAAAATAATATATCATGCATGGGGTTTTAAAATTCAACCCCAACTTGGGTTTTTACTAGCCTATGGTCTATGGAAATCCAAGTTAAATCTATGTTCAAGCTTCGTGAAACCCTCATTTAAAATTCCTAGCTTAGATCCTTTGATTTAAATTTAATTTTGGCGATAGAAAAATTGGTGGGAACACTTTTAAAATGCTAAGGATTTAAGGATAATTTTTATACTAAGGTTTCATCATGTTTCTCAACATGACCAGACCTTAGCCTAAAAATTAAAAACTTTGTCCCCTTTATGTCCCCCCTTTATCCTCTTTTATTTTAACATGGTCTAAGTATTTTTTGGATCCCTTTATTATGTTCCTAGCTTGGTTCGAATTTATTATTTGCAAGGTATTTTTCCAATGTTATTAACTTAGATTAATGTCTTAGCCTTAAGGCCCCATTCATGTTTATTAACACAAGTAAGACCTTAGTCTTAAGACTTTATCCTAAGTCTTATATGGTCCTAAGATCACTTGATCCCCTTATGATTGTAGGATCCAATGATGTCCAATTACATGGATCATAATCAACGGCCCTCATGTACTCAATCAAAGTTAATCAAATGGAATACATTAAATTGAAGTGTATATGGGACCCTACTATATTGTGTGAGATTAAAATTGGCATTCACATGCCCATCATTTGAAGTCCATGAGACCGTTAAATTTTAGCTTAGGAACCAATCTTGATTAGAGGAATGAACATGTTTTTATTTATGTTGCAGGATCAATGGAGTCTCATTTGGAGAATAAAACATGCTTATGGTTCCAAAATTCAATGTCAAAATCAATTATTTATCAACCTTTGACCTATCATAGACTAAATAAAATTGTGTGGGAATAATTCTATACACCATAAACTTAGCTTAAATATTATCCTAAGGTTGAGTCCTATTTTTTAAACATTTGACTAAACCTTAGTCTAAAATCTTATGCTTGGTACCTATATATCCCATGATCTTTTGGTTTATTTTAATTGGCTCAATATAACTAATGTAGCATCTTATGGTTACAAAACTTAGCTGAAATCTTTACCTCAAAGTTTTGTCATGTTTATTCATATTATAAAACCTTAATTTAAAAGCTTACATTAAATCCCTTTTATTATTTGGGGTTCCCCTTTTACTATGCTTAGCTTAACTATTTTATCCTAAGGTTTATTTCATGTTTATTAACATAATATAAAACCATAGTCTAAAATTCTTAGCCTAAATTATTATGTATCCTGACCTTAACTTAAACCTTGTGCACCTTTGTAAGATTTATGGCTTGCATTCACATGGATGAGATTGATCAAATAGAGCAAGGTCAAGTCAAAGTTTAAATGAAACCCCCAAGATAGTGATAAGGTGACAAGTGTCACTAGCACAAACAAAGAACAAAAGGTAGCCAATGTTGGTCCATTCCATGGATCATAATCAATGGCTTGTGTCTAATTGAACAAAGCTAATCAAATGGAGTGAGATGAGGATTAACTTTTTAACAAAGCTCAAGAGACCCATGTTAAATTTGATCAAGGAATTTGACAAAGAGAGGAGGTTAGATCAAGTGTTAGTCAATAAAACCATGAAATCAATACACTAACTTACTAACATCTCTAAACCTATATCTTAAGGGGTCTTAATAAACAAACAATAATTGAAAAGCCAACTGCAATGCAAAGAAAAACAATCTTTACCTTCCTTGAGATATCTAAATTATTTATTCATGTGGCTTGCTTAGATTATGCATAAGAAGTCTTCATCAATGACATATGGCTAACATCATCTCCTCCATGCACCATTTTTTAATGCTTGGCTTGATTGATATGGCTTGGCTCAATTTCAACCTTATAACACTAGGCTTTTAGTTTCATGAATCTATTCCTAAATTATAACTCTACTTTGATTGAGCTCCCAAATGAAGAACTCTAGGCTTGATTTTATAGACTTTCAAATCCCTTGGACTGGGTTAAATCTGACCATGGTTGAGTGTATTAACTTTGGTTGAGTTTGGCATATTCCTAGGAAATCCTTTTAGATATTTTCCAAAATTGACAACTCACAACCATGGTTGAGTTTGGCATATTCCTAAGATATTATTTTAGATATTTTTCAAAATTGATAACTCACAACTATGGTTGAGTTTATAACTTTGGTTAAGTTTTGCATATTCCTAAGATAATCTTTTAGATATCTTCCAAAAGTGAAAACTCACAAAGGTAAGATGTTCTTGAATTTATTTTTTAATAATTGATTTAATTGATTTATTAGCTCATGGGTGAACTCAATTAGGATTTAAAATTGATTTAACTTGATAGCTAATTTTGATTAGGGTGTGTAAGTTAATTAATTCTTTTTAGGCATTTGGTCATTTATTTTATTTTGATTAATTCAATGTGTGTATTTACCTTATTTAATTGATTTAATAGGTCAAATTGATTTAATGCAAGGTTATGAAGCCAAATTCAAGACTAATATAAATTTTTGAGCTAGATATTCAATGATTGACAATAATTAAACTAAAGTTAGATATGAAGCCATTCGTGGCCAAATTTAGTTGTCTATAGTTTTCTCCTGTTTAGGAAGATGTTACAAGCTATAAGCATAGTAACATCTTTTCAAAGAATAAAATGGTTCTTTATGCTTACAACTGTAATGATAATGATTGAACTATAGCTATCCCCTTAAGGGAGTGGTTGGAAAGTGGGTTAACAAATAGTTCCTTGAAAGAAAGAAGAAAAATAAGGGGACCAAACAAATGAATATGATCGGGTGACAACATAATGATTTACCCAAAGTTAGGCAAAATCACTGAGAAATGCAAGTGAGACGGTGTACAATGGTTTTCCAAAAGGTAGGTATAAGCATTATACCCTGATTGTGGCAACATGGTATGATAACATAATGATTTGTCCTAACAATCAATATAATCATTAAGAAGATGGACCTACCCCAATTAGGATAGATAAATAAGAAAGTACAATTGGTGATAACATAATGATTTTCCCTAGCAGATGATATAATCATTGAGAATACATGTGGGATGGTGTATAGTGTTGATACAGTATACCTTGATTATGAAAAATATGATTAATGTTTGAGGATTGATAAGTTGATACAGAGGATAAATATTAATTAGGATAACTTGCTAATAGGGAGATTCTCATCTAAACTAGTAAAGTTTGAAATTCTTTCATTACTTAATTACCCTATTTGGGATATGATTGGGTATTGGATTGGGATTGTTATTGATTTTGGTGTCAAGGAGATGGTGATGTTGCATTGATGTTGTAGACCTCTCAAAGCTGATTTTTTTTGTAGAATTTGATGGTAGGCCTCATGATAGAACACCATGGGGGCTTGGCCAAAATATGCATATGGACTGACTCTTGATATTTGATACTCAATGGAAAATAATTACACTGATGATAAAAACCATGATGATAATGTAGACATTTAAATATGGATAGATTCAAGAATAATATACAAGGAATAAACCAATGAACACAGATAGACTAAATCATGGCCACAGTGATGAAAGCAAATAAACATACAAACAAACAAAAAAATAAACAAACAAACAAGATAAAAAAATAAACAAACAAGTGTTAGTCCCCATGTTAGTATAAGCAACATGACAAACATTACCCCTAGAAACTAGGTCACAACCGAACCAACAAACAAGATGGGAGAAAAAAAGAAAAGGAAGGGGGTGGTTGAGATGTCTCTATATGTGCTAGGCAAGTGGATGCTACCTACATATTTTCATGGATATGATTATCCAATAAAACATTAGGCCAAATGTAGTTCTCCTAGGAAATGGGAAGAAAATTATGATTGATAGAAAATATGATGGATGTGGTAGAATAATAGAGATGAACTTACAAAATGGTAAAGTGTAGGATAAAAGGCTAAAAAAGATGGGGAAACTAATGAACAAGTGATTTATTTGTGACTTAGTGAGGGTTCCTAAAATCCTTAAGGAAAAGAAGTGGTCAACAATTTTGGTTTTTCTAAACAATTTTCAAATGTTTTTGGAGTTTTTAAAGAATCTCAAATCAATAGAGAATGAGAGTGTGAGAATTTGAAATGATGCTCATAAAATGGTGAGAGCATGGCTAAAATGGGATTGAGATGAGCTCAATGTGAATCAAACATGACTCGCATAGTCTCAAAATAGTTTAGCTCATAGTAGTTCACCTCACAATAGAGTAATATAACTAGCATAGTAGCCAATTCAAACAAGATAGGCACAGTTGGTATGATGGCATAATACAGCATAGGAATGGCTAGGTGATATGTCAAGGCACAATAAACATATGTTACCCCTAGTTTTCCCATAGGTGGTTATAACTAGGATATAACTAATAGATCAATGATACCAATATACCCAAGTAGGTGATATAATTAGTATCAAGATCGGTGAACATATATTTGCCCCAACAGGTGATATAATCAAGCTCACATAAACAAACTTGATAATAAAGGAATAAGAAATGAAGGATACAACTACCAATACTTCTATCATACTACTCCAAAATACTACCTGTATCTGAAATGCTTGAAACAACTATTAAAATTGGTCTAATTATGTATGTTGAAAATGTGAAACTAATAAAAAAACCAAGGTTAAATGGGCTAGGTTGATAGGAATCAAAACATGTTTGGTCAAGTAGGAATGGAATGGTTGGATGGTCTAGTTATAATGTCAAAATGATAGGATGTCATGGTTTTACTTTAGGATAATGATCATTTTTGATATATTGAATAAAAATGGTAAGAAGGTTACCCCCAAGTGATGGGGTGAATGGATGGGTATAAAACAATGCCAAAAGGAATGGCAATTTGAAATGGGATGGTACATGTTTGGTTTTGGATTGGGTATGATAAATGATTCTATTCTTCCTATTAAAGTGGAGTTGCATGTCTTAATCAATAAATGATACAACTAAAATAGTCAATCATGTAAATTACTAGCCCATGCCTCGTTTAAATAGTTGCCCTATCAAAAACTTGTTACAGATTTGGATGCAAATGATTTTGTTGTGATCTTCATTGGTTATTGATTTTATTTCCTTAAAACTTCAAGACAAGGTATCTTTATAGCCTCTACAAAGGAAAGTGAGACCATGGATGGTAAAAATGGATAAATTTTGGATGATAGGTTTGATTTGGCAATGTAAAGATGGAGGATAATGGAATGAATAATGGTGTAGAAACAAATAAAGATCAATATTTTTAGGCACACACAATGTTTTTGATTCTATATTTGACATAGCTTTGGATGTAGGGTGAAAAACTTCTGAATATTCTCTCAATAAGACCACCAGATTCTTTTGTTATTTAGGTATGAGAGTAGCTACCATCTGATTAGGCTATAGAGTGGAAGCTATTTTGATTTGATCTTTGATAATATCTTCACTAAGTAGTAAATAATTTTTTTTCTTAGCCATTGGCACCTTGAATAAGTTTCTACCAATGAATTTGTCTTGATTGTCCCATAGCACCTTCAAGAAGGTTTCACTAAGTAACATGGACTTTTGAATTTGATTGTCCCCTAGTGCCTCTGAAAAGGTTTCACTAGAAGATGTTGGGTTATAACTTTGATTGCCTCCTAACACCTTTGAAAAAGTTTCACTAAGAGAGTGTTCTTCTATTTTATGATTATGGTCTTGGCCTCCTTGCTTTTTTGCATCTGATATGTCACCATAAATGCAGTTTAATATGGTATGATTATGTTAGTCCCAATTGACACTTGTGGGAGATGGAATGTCAATGATATGGCTATGATGGTTGGTGATAATGGTGGGTGGAATGGTAATGGAATGGGAAGAGGCTACACAATCCTCATAGAAGATACTAGGAGAATTTATGTCAATTCCAAAGTAATCATCCTCAAAAAATTGTAGAAGGATTACAAATATATTCAAATTGATCTACTAGGCATGTGTAACTAATGTTGTAACAGTCATGAACATATTTTATATCTGAATCTTATTATAACTCAATGGACTCTAAATTTAATGTGAATATTGATGTTGATTTTGATTTTGATGTTATATCTGATGTCAATTCAATAATAGAACCTAACTCTAACTCCAATTCTTTATCTGATGGGTACTCTATTATAATAATGTCTTGTTGAATGTTTGTTATTGGATAAGTAATTATCTATGATGGTATAATGGGATCCACAAATATTGGTTTGTCATAGTGAGACTCTTCTAGGATGGAAAAAAGGTCAAGAGACAAATCCTTAGAGAATGGCTTGTCAACAAGAGGCTCTTATAAAATAGGCATATATTCAAGGTAATAATTTACCCAAAGGTAGTTATAATCATTAAGAAGTGACTCAACAAATATTGGCTCATCATAATGAGACTCCTTGATAATAGGTATAGGATTGAAAGGTGTTTCATCATAGGTTGACTTGTCACAAATGGTTGGTTCAATAAAAACATCCTGGATCAATTGGTTCTCTTAGCTTTGGTTTCTAATGAGTTGGAAAGTACCATTTTTTATCATATTTTGGTCCTCAAATGATTGGCTTAGTTGGGTAGGTACTGATTGGACTGGTTGAGGCTTTGGTTGGATTGGTTGGGGTTTTGATTAGATTGGTTGGAGTTGAGGCTAAATGATTAGATGAGGTTGAGGCTGAATGATTGGATGAGTTTTAAGCTGAATGATTGGTTAAGGCTGAATGATTGGTTGATATTTAGGCTAAATGATTGGATGATTTTTAGGTTGAATGATTAGTCGAGGCTGAATGATAGTTTGTGATCATGATTGGATTGGTTGATAGTTGGGTTGAATTGGCTAGGGTTTTCTAAAGTGGGGAATGATAGTTACTAGATGAGGAATGTCTTTGGGTTGGATAATGGGTGGGCATTGTGGAGCTTGATTTCTCACATAATCCAAAGAATAAGGTCTTGGAATAGAAATGGTAGGGCATCATGGAGCTTGATTACATGTATAAGCCAAATCATCCAAGTCTTCTGCATAAACCTTATCATCCCAATCAGGGTCTTGAGTTGGATTATAAGCTAGTCCTTACCTTTATTCTCTATATTGATTATTATAAGGAGAGTACAAATTTGTCACGCATTCATTTTCATCATAGAGCTCTACACCCAATGCCTCCTCACCAAATATATCATTCCAATTGAGGTCTTAACTTTAGTCCCTGATTTTATTTTTGTAAGGTGGATAAAATTATGTCTCATAGACCATGTTATCATCAAAAAGGTCTTGAATAAAGCCATTTTGTGTGGCCATTCTATCTTAATTTGAATTATACGTGACTCTACCATAAGTGTAGCTAGACATATCCACATCAATGAAAAAAGCTCTGAAAATAAAAAGTCTTAGAGTTTTGCAAACTCTAAAAATTGTGTCCAAAGGATAAATTGTTCAAACTTGGTCTAACTTAGTCAAAAAGGTGGAGATGTATCTCCAACATGGTCTAAAAATAGATTTGTATCTCTAAAATATTTTGTGCTAAAACTTAGCATAAAATAGTTTAACATCAAATATCTAATGTCAAATTTCATACACACAAAAGGTCAAGCAATGAATAAAAACTAGTATGTCAAAGTCTAGGCCAAAGTGTTCCAAACAAAGTCTAAACTAAGAAAAGGAAAAGTTGAGTTGTTAGATCTTTTATCCAAATATGGAATCAAAATCTAGGCTCAAACAAACATGATCTATTAGGAATTTTGACCAAACATGGCTTCAAAACCTAGACTTGAAACAAAATTTGATTTGATTTGATTTGATTTAATCTAAAAAGGTTGAAACAACTTTGACATAGACCTGACACATGGAATTAAATATAGACATGATCAATTGGTATAAGCCATAAGGCAAAAGGCAACTATAAAAAAGACTATGTCTTCTCAAATAAAAGCACAAACAATGATAAAGATATGCTAAATGAACAAATAAGGGATAGTTTTCAAATTAGGGAAATCAATTAACCTAAGTTACACAATCCAAAAGAGAAAGATCTATGTATTGACCCCTGTGAAGCGAAGACTAAATATAAATCAATCAATGTTTGAATTCAAACTTGGAAAGATTAATTGAAAAATCAATGGTTGAAAACTATGATTGACTAAACAAGCTAAATAAGATTGGACAACATGATGATGCATGAATAAGGTTTAAATGACATACATGACATGGTTTGAAATAATAGTTTTTTATACAAGGTAAACATGTATTAAAATAAACTGAGTAGCTTAATAGCATTAGCATGCTCTAATGAGGTGATCAATATTTTATTTCAAAGACTCTAAAGCACAAATTTGATAATGATTTGGGCAGCATAACATTGTCCATATTAGTCAATTGACACACACATATAAGTTTAGCAAAAATTCGAAAGTATAAGTGTGGTGTAAAATGATTAGTATAACACCTCTTTGATCAAGGAGTGATGTATAAAAAAACTAGTTTTTGACATGGTTTATAAATAAACACATTAGTTTTTGGTCTCAAAACACCAAGCAAGAAAATGATAAAATACAAGTAAATCATCGAAATTTCTATCAAGGGTGTGTCAAAGTGGGGTTAACTAAAACTAATTGGTTTTTTATCATTATAGATGGATTAATTGCAAAATGAATTTCATGCCAAATAATGCAAAAGATTCACACTTTAATTGGATGTCTGAGGTCCTTGGCTTGTTGCAAAAAGGTTTGCCTTTTCTGTAACCACTACATCTGTCACTTGCTCAGTGTAATGTGATGTCCAATGTGCAGATACATTCTAGTGCTTAACCCCAACACTAAAAGGTGATTTAACCACTCAAACTTTAATCCTAGTGGGGGTGATGAAGTTGATGCTAGAAGATGAAACTCTGGGTCAAAGCTTCCCTAAAGAACTTGTGAGAGGCAATGAAGTCCCCCTCACAAGCCAAGATGCATGAAATAAATGACATAATAGAAATACTTTATGTTCGCCTTAAGATCAACCAATACTATTACTAGTTTTTGGGGAGGGATTTAAATGACATTATTTCCATGTCTTGGAATAGGCTCAAAGTGTGATGAGATGGTGTTTTTGATCCCAAAATATCCATAAAGAGGATGAATGGGAGAACATACATGCACATCTCTTTTCACTAAAACACAGAATCAACAAACAAATTTAAAAATAATTAAAGTGAGGTTAATTTCATTACACCAAATTGAAAGTATTTGGTTAGATTTTTTATTATTCCCTTGCATTTAAGAAGTGCAAATAGAAATAATTATAAACGACCCAAAAAGAAGTTGGCATTTTTTATCCAAAAAGTTTCCTAAAGGGGGACGGATGAGAGAGCATACACTCACAACTCCTTATTTACTTAAAAAATATTAGACTAAACAAATAATGAAAATAACTTGAAAAAACTTTAAAGTGTATTCAATTTTATAGCACTAAACAAAATGTGTGGTAGTGTTCTTTTAGGCCCTTGGCTTTAAGTTGTGAACTTTGAAAGAAACCACAAAAACTTAACAAATAAAACACCTTTAAAAAAATCTTTAAAAAACAAAATGAAGGATTCATAGTTTTTTTTAGACATCCAAATGAACTGTGAAAATATTAATTTAGATTGAAATAGTTTTCTCCAAATAGGTCCTACAAATAAATGGTCAGAACTTCATTTGGCCTTGAAGCTTATTTATCAAATGAGACAAGCAACTTTGAAGGGTTAAATATGTCGATCCAAAGGTAAAACCCAAAAAAAGCAAACCTGTTAGGTTAGGCAAAGGTTATCAAAAATCTCAAAAAAAAACTTTAAAAAAATAAAATACCTATGAAACATGCAAACAAGTTAGAAGGTAAAAAATAAGAAAATCAAACACAAAAATCATAAAAACCTACCATCAATAATTTAGCTATAACTTTTAAAAATACATCCATTTGTCACAAAAAAAATGTAAAGATATTTATATGTCTAGGTCACACCTCTCTACAAAAATTCAGGTCTAATCATTGAATTAAAAAAATTAATATCTCTGTACTAACTATTTTTACTATAAAATTAAAAAAATAGAAAGTAACAATCACTAAAAGAGTTATAACTTCTAAAATATAAGGAAATTTTTTTTAAAATTTTCATAGAATATCAATAACATATTTATATATACTAATAAAAAAAATAGAAAAACTAATTAATTAAATAAAAAATTATTAATTCTTTATGGACCATTTTTACTCTAGCAAAGCAAAAACAACAAAAAAAAAGAATTAAAACTTTGGATACAAAAAAAATATGGGTTGCACAATCATGTAGATGGTCCCACCAGGCATGCCATTTGTGAGAAAAGAATTTAAAAAAGAGATGAGGTTATATCAAGTGTTATTCCGTAAAACCATGAAATCAACACATTAACATACTAACATCTCTAAGCCTAGATCTTAGGAGGAGCTTAATGAACAAACAATAATTGAAAACCCAACTAGAATGCAAAGAAAAACAATATTTACTTTCCTTGAGAGATCCAAATGATTTATTCATTTGGCTTGCTTGAATTATGCATAATAAGTCTTCATCAATTATATATGGCTAACAACATCTCCTATATGCACCATTGTTGAATGCTTAGCTTGATAAATATGGCCTTGCTCAATTTCAACCTTATAACACTAGGCTTTTAGTTTCATGAATCTATTCTTGAATTATAATTCTACTTTGATTGAGATCCCAAATGAAAAACTCTAGGCTTACTTTTATAGGCTTTCAAATCCCTTGAAATGGGTTAAATCTGACCATGGTTGAGTTTATTAACTTTGGTTGAGTTTGGAATATTCTTAGGAAATTCTTTTAGATATTTTCCAAAAGTGACAACTCACAACCATGGTTGAGTTTATTAACTTTGGTTGAGTTTGGCATATTCCTAAGATATTATTTTAGATATTTTTCAAAATTTAAAACTCACAACTATGGTTGAGTTTATTAACTTTGGTTGAGTTTGGCATATTCCTAAGATATTCTTTTCGATATCTTTTAAAAGTGACAACTCACAAAGGTAAGATGCTCTTGAATTTCCTCTTTATTAATTGATTTATTAGCTCATGGGTGAACTCAATTAGGATTTGAAATTGATTTAACTTGCTAATTGATTTTGATTAGGGTGTGCAAGTTAATTAATTCTTTTTAGGCACTTGTTCATTTATTTGATTTTGATTAATTAAATGTATGTATTTACCCTGTTTAATTGATTTCATAGGCCAAATTGATTTAATGCAAGGTTATGAAGCCAAATTTGAGACTAATAGAATTTCTTGGGCTAGATATTCAATGATTGGCAAGAATTAGTCTAAACTTAGATAAACATTCAAATCTTGGGATCAAGATCAAAGAGCCACGTTGATCCATGTAATATGATATGATCGAGTGAAATGAGGTAGATTTTTCAAAAACCAGTGGTCGACTTTTGAATATTAATGGACAAAATGCTACAAAAAATGCCATGGTGATGCCACATGTGTAAAAAGTAACAAAATTAGAGATTTTGTGATCACAAAGAAGAAAATCTATAAATGCCAAAGTTAAAATCAAATACAATACATGAATTTACTCACATCCAAAAGTCATCACCATCAATGCTTGAAGTGGCTTGTAAGAAAACCCTAGGTCTATAAAATCCCTAATTCAATCACAAATTGATCATAATCAATCTTGGGAGAGTTTAATTGCTATGTAAGCAAGTGTAAACTAATCCAGAGGCAAAATATAAACCAATAGTGAGAAATTTGAATAAAATCATAGTCATGGTAATTTGAAGACAGCATAGAGAAGACACATAACTCAATCTGACCATGGATTTAGAAGGGAGAGTCTTAAAAGATACTAAATTTGATGTTTTAACATTAAAGATAGGAGATAACAACTGGACAAAGATTTTTTCGACCATTGAGGAGATGCCAGCCCTTAAAATAAGATAATATGAAAGGATTGCACCATTTAACTAGAGATACTATTATATTTTCACCATTCAAATGATAAGTCTTCACCATGTGATAGCAAATCTATAAGTACTTCATTATATCAATGTTATTTCTCATTTTTTTAAGGATTGTAAAATTGATCAAGACATGATAGTACATGAACATACTTTTAAAATAATTACTTATATCTCCCCTATTGCCTTTAATAATTACTATAAGCTACCCAAGCCTCAAGTGGATTTACCTATAATCAAAGTATGGTCTAATAGAAATGACCTGAAAACCATCCTTACCCCATGGTTGTATTCAAGAACCCAAGTATTCTCTGACCTTAATGGAAGGATCTCAATCACCCAATTTAGGGTTGGTATTAGGATGAGAACATGTTGTTTGGGATCCCCTCCACCACCTATGTCAACAAAATTTGGGTCCCTCTCATGCATATATTGCACAAAGATAAAATGAAAAGAGACATGAGGAGAGGAGACCTGGTTAAGGAACATCATCTTCAGCTCAACCTAGAGAACTAAAGTTATAGGTTGAAGAGTTTGATATAATTACATTGGATACTAAATAAATAGTATAAGATGCATTTAAATCACTAGTTAGTAATTTTGAATCAAATGAATAAGAAGTAAAAATAGAAGATCATTAATCCCAAACTAAGGAGGAAGCAAAATAAGACAAGGGAAAAGAAGTAGCTTTGGACTTAGTTCATGTTACAACCCAACCCAAAAGGAAAGTTGAGCTAGCTTTAATCCAAGTAGGGGGGAAGAAACCAAATTTGAATTTCACTCAACTTTAGAATGAAATTAACTTTTTTAGTGAAGAAAATCCCATATATGGCCCTTCTATTCTAGAATATTTCATATATGAAAAGTTACAAAATGTTCCAACCATGCACTACCATTGGGATATTACAAATTATATTAACATACATGTGCATGATGAACTCAAGCCATGGGTTTTAACATTGCAACCATAGGAAAAACAAAGATGCACTATTCCCCTTGGGGAGTCAAGTGGAACACAGGTGGATGCTCCTAAAACTTTAAGTAGAGTATAAGTTGAGATCCCTCTGCTCAAGTGATCGATTCATTAGTGGGAGTTATATTCAACCCAAAGATAGATAATATGGAGAGATTAATTGAGAAGAAATCCATGGTTAGGGGTGAATAGTTCACCTTTCACAATATTGAGCCTTTTGTTTGTCTAACTCTAATGGTAGGGTAGAAGCCAAGATAATTTAATATGTTTGAGGAGAAGATCCTTCAAGTATCCCACACTTAAAGTGATCAATTGAAAACAATGATCAAGGGGACATTAGAAGAAAATAATAATTTGAAAGAGTTTACTATCTTATCAGTTCATGAGGAAATATCCAAGAAATTTGAGGACACCATGGCTGACCTATTTAGTTCTTTAAAGGTAGTCAAGATAATGCAAAGAGAAATAGAGAAGCAATCTCTAAATCAATAAGCTAAGTTAACCAATGGCAAGATACAAGTCTTTAGGTAAAATACTTGATAAAGGGTTTGTCCGAAATTCTAGTCCCAAACTTTATAACTATCTACAGGGCACATTTGAATATGGCCATGGCCATATTATTTGACAAGATTGAATCCTTGGATAGCTGGTCCAAAAGGATGGTGACCTTGCCAAAGACTTTAAGTTGTTAGAAGATGGATCATCTTATATCTTAGACATCTTGGTAAAGGAGTCCACTAGGTCTCATGACTAATGAAGAGTTCAAACATAGGACCTTTTAGTTCATGTAGGAAGTAAGAAACCAGGGGCAAAACTAGATAGCATATGGTAATAGGAAAGTCATGGGCTTATTCCTATCATCCAAGGAGAAAATATGACATGTCCAAGGATCAAAAGATATATGAAAAAATTAAAAAGAGCCTTATATAACTAGAGGATCATGGAAAGGATCTTTTCTTAAAGCTAGTGGTGGATCTTCAATTCATCAATGAGCAACATTATAGGTTGACAATCCTACAGGCTAGGTAACAACAATAACAATGGACCTCATCAGCACAAGCGTCCGTGAGCAAAATTTGGTTAGTAATATTCTCCTTATATTAATTTTTTAAAATTTTAAAATAGATTATTCTTTTTTAAATGCATGTGAAATTTGTAAAAGCACATTGCCTATAGGTCAGTCCACTTGGAGAGGTTTAGTGTATTCTAGAAACTTTGTAGAAAGGACAACTGTCCTCATACTTTTACACTTATAATTTGATATTATTGACCACTATACTACCTTAGTATTATATAAAATGGATTATTACCCTTTGTAAAAGGAGAGATTTTTTGGAGCTAAAAACTAAAATAAACTTTGAACAACTAATGCAAGCAGAGAATTCTGAAAGGATTGTCTCATTTGTGTGAATTTTTATATGGCTTCTCTCTCAATTTTTTGTTCTAAATTTCAGATTTTAATTGTTCTTATGAATTCTTGGTGTGTGCCTTTAATTTTAAAAAAAATTAATTGTGTTAATGCTAGGTTAATTGAAGGTTCCTTAGTTTGCTTCATTTATTTGCTTTGCATTTGTAGATGTGCATCAGCTATCTGCTTAAAGGAGTAATTCTCTAAAGTAAACTTGGTTCTTATTTGCATTATTTATTATCTTCCTTAGAAGTTTACTTGATATATGTTGTGATCTAAGCCTAAGCTATTTTACTTCATGTATTTATTTTACATGCATACCCAAAAAATATTTGAACTTTGTCATAATGTCTAAGATAAAGATTAGTCACATCTTTCTTCTCTATTATACCCTACCTTTTTACTTATTTTTTACTAGATCACTTTAGTTTAAAATTCATTGTATATGTCCATATTAGCTTAGAATTAGACTTAATATTAAGCATAATTATCACCAATTAGCATAGATCATATTCTTATTGACAAATATATAGGCCAAGGTGGCTCCCAACCACCAACTAATATAAATATTATGAAATAATCATTTGTTATGCCCCTATTCCACTATAGATAACAGGATTATCACAAACTGCAACTCATGCTCTAAATTCTTTTGAATTCTAAAATGAGAAGTGTTTCTTAAACACATTGGGCACATGTGGTACATATTTAGGCATCAATAGGCAATCTTTTTTAGTGCTAGAAGGAGGGCCAATTCTTTGTAGATTTGTAGTCTCTTTGCTAGTTTTTATAAATTTTGTTTAAAGATCCCTTTAATCTTTGCATATTTGTGTTTCTTTTAGCATAATTATGTAAATTTTGGTGATCTTCACAGTTTTAGACTAGTCTTTATGTTCACTTAGATAAAGATTGACATTCTTTGAAAATATATGTTGGATTGTGGTAAAGATAGTTGTAGAATTCTCAGCCCAATAGATTTAAGGTTAGTAATAGCTATTTTGATCAAATATTGTTAGATCATTTGTTCAATCAAGTTCATCTGAGCTTAAAACATGTAAAGGTTGATCTTAATTACATGTTGGGATATATATTTGAGCTAATTTAGTTAAAGATTATAGTCTTGCATTGTTCTTTGCATGAATCTTTGTAAAAATTGCTTAATATATAAATCTAATCATTGTTTTTTGTAAATATTTATTCGATGCATCATATTTTAAATAGGATTTGAAATTCTCAAGCTAGAATTACCATGAATCAGAATAAGATCTCATTCAAAGACCAGGGAACCTCTACTCGAATTAGCAGTCCATAGAAAAGCTAAGCAAGATAAAGGTAAGCATAGACATTCAAAGTCTTTGCTAACTTCACCACTTCAGGTTGCTCATGTATTCAACCCAAATCAAGGTACGGATTTACTGGGTGGTTATTCTATCAATGTTCTAGGTGTGGTATATGACCTTCCCCCTAACCCTAAGAAATATTTTCTAATATTTAGTCCTAATAGTATTGTAACTATAAAGGAACATATTAAATCATTCAAAGATGCTTTAAAATCAATAAATGTAGTTCATGAGGATGTAGCATGTAGGCTATTCCCTTTTACTTTTTTGTATGTTGATTATGAATGGTTCCTTAATCTACCTAAAAATTACATTAATAGTTGGGACCACTTTAACATTTTTTTCATCAACCAATTTCAAAAAATTATTAGTCCTTCTGTCTTATATCAAAAATTCACCACAATCAAGAGGGATGCAAATGAACCTATAAGATCATTTAATGCTATATTCCAAAATATGTATAGCAAAACCATAGATCCTTATAAGCCTGATGATACTTTGGCTCTTGAAATCTATAAGTATTCCTTAGATCCTATGACCTTTTTTTCATAAAGAGGGTTGTTAGACCTATGAATACTCTAGTCTTAGCTTATTCTAAACTAGTGATCATCAATGATCAGATCCAACCCCAAGGTTATACATTTTATTTAATTCCCAAATTCAATCAACATTTTCCTACATTGAATTTCTTCCCAAATAATAATCAGAACATACCTGCTTTAAACTACAATCCTACTTTGAACCAGTTACCCTTAAGTCATGCTCATCCTACCCAGAACTTAGGATTCTTGAACACTGTCAAAAATGGATTTAATTCAAGTGATCAAAAGGCCTTGGTACCAACCAATGGTACTAATAAAAACTAGGTTCATAATTTTGAGGCATTTAAAATTGAAAATGACTCTATCTTAAACATGGTCTAAAGGTTAAGCACTAATTTTCTTCAGCTGTAGAAACAAGTTGGTAATATTAGAGAGAGCTCAGGTAGAAAATTTTATTTCCAAAGGTTTAATAGGCCCATTAATAGGTTCAATAATGGCAGTTATAACAATAATAAGAATAATGAGTCATCTATCAATAAGAAAATAATGGATACAAATCTTATTGATATTGTTTTGCTTAACTATTGTAGAGTACATTGCACTTCTAGGCATGGTGAGATAGAATACATTGAATTTTGCAAAGCTCTTTAGGCCTTTCAAGAATAATTGGATACATTTGAAGTAGTTCCTAATAAATATAATGGTGTAGGTACATCAGGATATAAATCTGCTAACCAGGGTTTTATGGTAGAGACATTTGAATTCCCTTTCCAAGAAGATAATGAACTTAATGATATTCTTGAAGAAGTCCATGCTTTTCAATAGTTATTGAAGAATACCTACCCTCTAAGGAACAAAGATCATAAGTAGCCCCTAACTACTTCAACACCTCCAAACAACTTTGGCACTCCTCCAGATACTACTTTAGATAATAATCCAGACCCCCCAAAGGGAAGTACTTATAAACATAATACTAATGTATCTAATACTTCCAATAAGATTGGGTATAATATCGTGGAAGACATGAAGAAAATTAAGGCTAACATTACATTTCATGAGTTGACACAAATCACTAATCAAAAGGACCTTTTGTTTAATTCCTTATCCAAAAAGCTTGGTAGGCCATAAAAGATTGACAATGCCAATGTTGTTATGTATAAATCTAAGATTGAGTCCCCACCTTTCCTACTTACTGTTAGAATGTTTTTTAAGAATTTATATAACTATTTGTTAGATTCGGGTGCATCCACAAACATCATGCTAGTAGGTATTTATAAACAACTTAGCTTGACTCTTATTAAATCGGATAGATTTGTCACTCAATTAGATAAGTCTAGGGTCAAATTAATTAGTTAATTATTAAATATTAACATGAACTTGCCTCTAAGCCTAGAGTCCAATAATTTATTGACATCTAGGTGGTAGACATTCCTAATGCTTATGGGTTGTTGTTAAGCAAGGAATGGACTAAGGCCTTGAATGGATATAACTCCATTGACTATTCACATTTGTGGTTGTCATGGAAAGGAGTCCCAAATCAGATCAAAGTGGAAAGAGAGCCTTGAATGAAGCACATCATCATAGAATATTATGTTGTGAATGAAAAGGTTAATATACTGGACTCTAATGAGATCAACATGATGGATTTTGAATTAGGATTGTATACTCTTGAGATTTCTAAGGTGTGTAATTCTAAAACTTCTCATGCTTTGCCTAGAATTTGTAAATTACACTTTGATGGATCTAGAGTAGGAGTTATTCTTACCAATCCTGTTGGAAAGGAACTAAAATTTGCTTATAGACTTTAGTTTCCTTGTACCAATAATCTTAAAGAGTATGAGGCTTTGATTTTTGGATTAAAATTTTCCATTAATCATAAGGTTAAAGAGATATTGGTTCATAATGATTCAAAACTTGTAGTCAACCAAGTGAGAAGAAAATATCAATGTAAATTATCATATCTCAAGAGATATAAATTTAGAGTCTAGGATTTACTTGAATCCTTTGATGCTTTCAACATTTTTCCCATCCCTAGGGAGGTAAACAAGGCTACTGATGATCTTGCCTTAGATGCATCCAATCTTATGCCAAACCCTGACTCTCAAAACTTTAGCATTGAACTGGTTCCATGCCCTACTATTCTAGATAACATAAGCCATCTATATGTTTTTAGTGATGACCAATAAATCCTAGATTTCATGACTAACTTAGGAGTATTTGAGGCCCATTTCATAGATAAGGCCAATGAGAATACTTTTGAAGAGGATAGCAGATTTGGTAAAAAAATCATTCAGCTAAATGACAACAAAATTCCCAAAGGCATGATTGTATTAGAGAGCTTATTTGATCAAGATAAACTAGTTGAGAACACTAGGATTCCTAAATCAAGTGGAAAGGATTACAAGGTAGTTGACATTGGACCTTAAGATCACTTAGTTAATATTGGGATAACATGTATGAGCATTGAAGATAAAAAATCCAAAGATTTTCTGACAAATTATAAGGACATAATAGCATGGTCCTATGATAAATTGAAGATTCTTTATCTAAAAGTCATCACTCATACCATACCCTTGAATAAAGAATGTAAACCTTTCAAACAAAAGTAAAGGCTTATCAACCCTATTTTAGATACTATTATTTTTAAATAAATCAAAACATTGTTAGATGCCAAGATTGTATGTCCCATTCGGCACTCTACCTAGGTCACCAATTTGGTACCAGTTAGGAAAAATAATGGTGAAATAAGACTGTGCATTGATTTTAAGAATCTAAATAAGTCAACTAAAAAGGACTACCCTTTACCTTATCTAGATCAAATTATACAAAGCATTTTTGGTTCTACTATGATGTCCTTTCTTGATAAATTTTTAGGGTATAGCATGTTGGGTGAATATTTTGTCACCAGCTAATTGAGGGAAAAATAGGTGTTTCAACCACAGCATAGGGAGATTGATTAGCCAAAATGTGTAGGTTTACCACATCAAAATGGGACAAATCTCTCCTCTCATCAAGGGGAGGTTCCCTATAACTATAAGGTATTATATACTATAAATAAGCTGAAAATAACACTCAGGGTAAGATAACACCATCCATATCTCTTTTTTCAGAGATGATGTTCATAGACATAGGAGAATTCTTGGGTGATTTTTGGAGGTACTTCTCTTCTTTTAGAAGTAATACTCAGTCAACAACCAAATTCCTTCCTGGGTAGTAAAAGTAACTAGATGCAGTAACATAGCAGGATGAAGTGTAGCACAAAGTCTCCACCTTAACTTCCAAAGAGTAAAATATACGAAGGACAATGGGTGCACAAATTCATCCCAAGATCCTTTACATAGATACAGAAAACAACACACTAAAGACCATTGTGGTAGCACAAAGTCTCTCCATAGTCAGCTTCAAGACACCTTCCTGATTACTTCCACTAGTTCTGCTTATTAAATTAAATGGACAAGAATGCTTCTAGGAAACAAACATAAGAAAAATTTCCTAAATAACACAAGATATTCTAGCACAAAGTCTGAAAGGTCACTTGTTTTCTCATTTAAATAAAGAAATATGATTAACAATCTAAGCTCAAAGTCTCAAAAAATGCCTTTCAATTTGGGCATAGTTTTGCTTATATAACAGAGAGATCTCCCTTTCATAAAGTGAGAGATTACAATATATATCATTCCAAGAAAGACTTGGGTGCTAGTTTTCATGAAAATGGCCCATGCCATATTAAATGTCTTGAATACCTATGATAGGTCCATTCTAGAAAAGGTCATCAACCTTGACTTTGGCATTCTAAATCATCTCAAAGGTCTCCTCCTAAGCATGGGTCATCCAATCTTCTTTTTGGCACTTACACAGCTATCCATTCACCTTTACTTAATGTAAAAAAATAGGATGTGCCTTTAAATGCTCATCCTTTTTGATGTCCACTTGGTGGACTATTTCACCTACTAAAAATAACTCTCTTATAGATATTTCTAGATTTCATGTAATTGTTCTCTCTTTCCTTGCCACATTTTATCCTTCCTTGGTGATCTGAGCTCTCAAGGCTATCTTCTCACTTTTAGATAGATTTTTTGGCTCCTTCTTTGGTCGGTCATTGAGTTTGTTCTCAAGTGTGCATCTTTGAAAATCAATGGATATTTCATTACCCTATATTTGACATTCACGGGGACATCACTGATCACTTAGTCACTTGAACCACTTTGAACCTTAAACCTTTGGACTTATTTTTGGAATCTTCCACTTCTTTCCTTTACTCAAAGCTTCCTTGTGAACTTTGAACTTCTTGAACTGGTTTAACTCTTTGAACCATTTGAACCACGTTGAACCACTTTAAACCATTCTAGTTCGAGATTCAAAGGTTTAATGATTCAATCTTCACTCTTCGAAGCCTTCTTTTCTTTAAGTCTGCCAAAGTCATTGAACCTTTAACTTGTTGAAGTATTTGAACTTTGTAGATCCTTTGAAGCGCTTAACTCCTTTTGAACCTTGAACCACTTTGAACTTTGAACTTGTGAAAGTTCAAGGTTCAATTGTTCATTGGTTCAATGGTTCATTCCACTTGTTTGAGGCCTGTCGATGGACCTTTGATTGAACCTCAGCATTGAACCAGCCTTGAAATTGCCTAAGTGTTGGAACTTCTTTCTAAGAAAGCCTACCTATTAAACCTGTGAGTTCTTTAGCTGAGAAGACTTGAATAATTGAGTAATTTGAATACTCAAAACATTTTTGAGTAGGGAAGAGATAATTTTGGATTTTAAGACCAAAATAGTCGATATGTTGTCCCCAAAAATAAGTGACAGATTTTAGGAACAACAGCTGGCTCTAGTTGAGGAACTTCCATCGATTGCAAAAATAATTAAAGGGATTAGAATCTAGAATCTCAGTGCCTTCATGTATGCCATTGGGCTACAGAGTCATGATACCCAAAAATAAAGGTAAAAAAACAAAATAAAATGAACCAAACAAAACTAAACTAAAGACTATACAAATATGTACAACTAATGTCATCTGATACTTCAAGGATTAAAGTGCTTCAGATGCTGCCCACTATGAGGTAGTGAAAAGGGTGTGCTATCTTGATACTTTAGTATAAAACTATTTCCACTATTGAATTGATGAATAGAAAATGGGCCTCTCCATAAGGAATCAAATTTATCATGCATTCCCTTTGGTTCTCTTCTCTTGTCCCATAACAGAACTTGATCTCCAATCTAAGAATCATGAGCTTTTGCTTTCTGGTCGAAGAGCTTCTTCACTAGACTTTGATGCATAGCAATTTGGTCCACCACTATAGTTCACTACTCATCAAGTTCATTCAAGCACATGATCCTCTTGTTGATGGCATTTTCAAAAGTTAAATCTTCTACTACCTTTGCCAACTTCAATGTTGGTAATTCCAGGGTGATTGGTATCTCTACATTGAGACCATACAGAAGTTGGAAAGGTGACATACCTATTGCCCTCTTAGGTGTAATTTTTTCTACCCATAAAGCACCAAACAATCCTTTGTGCTAGGTTCTTTGATTGTCATCTACCAACTTCTTGATGATGGTGACCAGGTTCTTATTGCTCAATTCTGCTTAGCCATTTCTTTGCAAAAAATAGTCAAAAAAGTGGGAGAGGGTAATCCCATAATAAAATTAGAACTGAGTAATCTCATGGGAAGATAAACAGGCTACATTGTCAGTCACAATCTTCATTGGGACCCCAAACCTAGAAATGATGTTCTCCTTGAGGAAATTACATACTACTTATGAAGTGGCATGCTTGGCTAGAATGGCCTCCACCCACCTGGTGATGTAATCTATGGCTGTGAGGACATAATCATGTCCAATGCTTGAAGATGGTTTACAGCACTAATGAAATCAATTCCTCATTATTAAAATGGCTCTTCTATTACTACTGACTTGAGAGGCAACGCAACCAATTTGGGTCTTCCAACGAACTATTGACACAGTTCACATTTATTCACCCATTTGTATGCATCTTGAAACAAGGTAGGCCAATAATATCTGGCTCATATAATCTTATGGGTAGTTACAAGCATATAAAAATGTCCTCCACAAGCTAAATTATGGAAGGATTCCAAAAATTTGTTCTACTACACTTTATCTATGTAGCGAAGGAATACCCCATCAAGGTTTCTCTTATACATCCTATTATCCCACAAGACAAAGTTAGCAGCTTTCAACTTGACAGTCCTCTATTCTTTATGAAACAGGTGAGTAGGACACTCACCATAAGTAAGGAAATGAGTGGTATTCAAATACCACTCATCCGTAGTGGTGACAAAGAGAACTGTTGGTGTGTCTCCCACTTTTGTTTATTCTTACCCTATTTCTTCTGGTATGTTGTCAATAATTAATTAGCAGAGACCCCTTCCCTGCACCAGCTTCATTAGTTTGATAACTAGATCAAACTACTATATTTTAGCAATCCAATTACCCCTTTTTGTTCCAAACTCCTACTAAGTTAATATGGACTTGACTATTGCATCAGGAACTAGGGCAACAACGTGTGAATTCAGAATGTAAAAGTGGAAATACTTTACTACCTTTACCACTACATAAACATGCTTCTCCATGTTTGAGTATTTCAGCTCATGAGATTTAAGGGGATAGCGCATGAAGGATATGGGAGATTCCACACCATCTTTGTTTTGTTGAACCAGAATTGTTGAAAGTGTGTGTTTGAAATCATAACTATACATCATGAAGCCTTTGGTGTAATCTAGACAAACCAGGAATTGGGGCATGGGAAATAGCTATCTTGATGTCTTGAAATGCTGATTTGCCTTCTTCAGTCTAGCTAAAAGTGGCATTTCCCTTCATCATGTCCACAATGTGGTGAGTCTTTTCTGCAAACTCAGGGATGAACCATCATAGAAAATTCACCTTTCCAAAGAAAGAGTGAACTGTAGTCTTACTAGTGGGCAGAGCAAGCTCTTGGATGGATTTGACTCCTTCTGAGTCAATCTGTATGCCTTCTCTAAATATAGTGTGTCTAAGAAGTTTCCCTTCTATCACACCAAAAACTAACTTCTTGGGATTTAGAGAAATGCCATTCTGTCAACATCGTTCTAGCACTTGTTGCAGATGATGCACATGATCAGGACAATGCTTAGAAAAGATTGTTAAATCATCAAGGTATACTACAATGAACTTACCCATTTCATCTCTGAAAGCAAGGTCCATTGCTCTATGGAAGGTTACACCAGCATTCATCAAACTAAAAGGCATTCTTTGATATACAAAGGTGCCCCAAGGTGTAGTAAAGGCAGTCTTGTGTTAGTCTGCTTCACCAACTTCTACTTGATTGTAACTTGAGAAACCATCTAACATTGATAACATTTCCAAACCAGTCACTATCTTAAGGACCTGATCCATGATGGGTAGAGGGTAGTTATCCTTTAGAGAGAATTGATTCAAGTTTTTAAAATACACATAGAGGCAAATTTTTCCATTCTTTTTTCTCACAAGGACTATGTTTGCAATCCATGTGGAATGATGGATTGGAAAAATTATCTTGGCTTTTAACATTTATGAATTTTAGATAGAATGGTCCCTGATATCTTGGGGTTATATTCCTGGATTTTTTCTTGTGAGGCAATAAATCACTCTTGAGAGGAATTTCATTGATAACTTCTTCAGGCTTGAGCAATTTTAGTTCATTATAGGAGTACACTAAAATATCTATGTACTGACAAAGTAGAGCAGTGAATTTAAGCTTCTTATTAGGGGTACAACACTTCCCAATGTTGATGATCTTGGGATTTTCCTTTGTATTCAAATTTATTTGATCAAACTCCTGGGAGGCACGTGAATCCATTTGATGTTGTTTGATGAACCTGTCATGCTTATCAAATAGTTTCTCAAGAGAAACCAATCCTTTGGGAATTTTTATTTCCTTTAAGCTGTAAGAATTCATCACCTGTGCCTGTGTTTGTTCCAGGGGCTAATTATTGTGATAGGGGCTTGATGCCTTCAAAATGAAGCTGTTCAAAGCTATCTTTTTGTTTTAGAAAGGCAATGATTTGATTATCACCATTAAACATTTGCCAATGATTGGCATTATCAAGCACACTTGGTCGAAAGCCCAGTTTGATAGTGTACCTATCTCCTTTAAAATTTGGGTGAGGAACCATGAGGGTAATAGAAATAGCCAATGTATTAGCTCAATCATTAAACTCTCTAGGTACTGTAGAGATACTAAAATCATCAAAGCTTTTAATTTGATCCCAAACTAGATTATGATAATGGCACAATCTCTCATTTTTGGTTTGATAAGGTTCCTCACCTAGCAAATCACTAATTTAGCATCTCCTTTGGTGTGAAGAAGCTTAACATCTCTGTCATGAGCAGCCTTCAAACCAAGTAGCAGAGATTCATATTAAGTAGTGCTGTTAGTGTTGTTGAACTATAACTTGTAAGCATAAGGAAAAATATCTCCTTGCAAAGATATTAAAACAATCCCAGCTCTAGAACCAGTAGAAAAGTAGCTGCCATCAAATTCCAAAATCCATATGCCACCAAAAACTACTCCTTTCTCATATTTTCATTCATTTGGAGGGGAGGGTCCTTCTACACCTACACTATGATTTATTAATTCTTTTGCTATCTCATCTGAATTAATTCCTAGATCACCACCTATAGGACTTTCATCTGTTGAAACATAAACATCCTCTATGGCCAAGAAGTAATTACCCACCCCTAAAGACTCAAACAGAATTTGAGCTTTGGGGGCTGTCATTTGGGTGACAATGTACTTTGACTCCTTTTCATGGAGTAGCCTATGCATGACACCTTTGATATGGATCCTTGCCTCAGACAGGTCCATACTTATTTCTCCACCAACATCCTTGCAAAAAATTTGACCAAGAAAGATGTCGTAGGAGGTTGGAACGTCATCCACCAGGACTGTCATCTTAATTATTTTTCTTAGAAAGGCTGCAAATTCAAACTAGGCATCTTTGATTTGTCCCCACAAAGGGACTTGTTTGTTTTCCATGGAGAAGCATCTCCAAAATGTCTTGGTCAGTGTGAGACCAAGATATTATGCCACTTTGGCAGGCATGACATTGTCAGATGTGCCTGAGTTGATGATGTAATTATTCAGTTGATGACCGTTTATCAATAGGGAGACATAAAATGGTTTTGTCTTCTCAGGAGTAATAGGAAGAGTAATGACAAGGTTATTCTAGGTGGATGTGGGAATTAGCTTTGGAATAGCTGGTCTTTTAGGGATGATTTTATTCTTTACACATTAAACTAACTTATCCAACTACTCAAGGTTGGATTGCAAGAATTTAAATTTAGACATTTGAATTTTAGTTTTCTTGACATGGTCGATTATATCAAATGTTTGAAATGAATTAGGAATAGGTTAAGGTAGTTCATCCTCCTAATTTTTAGCAAGAGTGGTACTGGTCTACAAATTTGAAGCAAAAGATGAAGGAAAACTTGATGTACTTACCTTTTTAGCGATCATCGGGTCCTTTGATTGAAAAGACAAAGTGGTTCCCTGCTTAGCAATTAAAATTTGTAGTTGAGATCGCTCCTCTATTTTTTTGTTATCAACTTGCTGGGCTGACTGATTCAAGGATAGAGTGAATACAGTGTATGATCTATCAAACACTTCACCTTTACTTCTAGGTTCATCCTGGTAATTTAATAAACTAATGTTAGAGTCGCCAACTGATTCATCTTGGTCTTCCACAAAGAGATCAGCACCATCTTCCTAGTTCAACTCAGATTGGAAAGAAAATTTTGATTCTATTTCAAGGTATCCAACTGTTGAGTTGGTTGGGGCTCCTTCAATAGCAAGTTTCCCCTGAGGGGGAGGAAGATGATTTGGCTGCCCTTGATTCCTGGTAACATTGCCTTGGTATGACTGATTGGGGAATGTCCTCCTTGGTATATCTTAGTATGAAGGAGGAGCAGACATCCCTTGCACCATTTACTTTCTGAAAGCTAGCAACTCACTTTTCAGCTTTTACACCATTATATTAGTGGTGCCTATAGATGGATATTCAAAAGATGAAGAAGATTTACCTCTGTTAGGATCTCTCCTTATCTTCCCTACCAAGATGAGATCATCTTCCACCTCAGTAGCCAAATCATATGCTGTAGCAAGGTCTATGTAGCCAGCATGTCTCAATAGAAAACTCACTTCAGGTAGCTGAGAGTTGATGAAGAAGCATTTGAGATTCTCAGCTATTGGCTAAGCAATTATAGGAATCCTATTCCTTAGCTTGTCAAACTTGGCTATGAAATCTCTCATTGGTTCATGAGCCTCCTTCTTCATTTGTGTGAGCTAAGCTAGTAGGGCATGTGCATCTTCTACAAGCTTGAACCTAGCTTCAAATTTGGCTTTGAGAGTGTTCCAGTCAGTCACTGACTGAGCCTACAGATGGTAGAATTAGTCTACAGTAGCACCTCATAATGTCTCTATGAACAACTTGACTGCTACATCTTCATACTCCACACCTATCACATTATAGGCTATGCTGAAGGATGCAATATGTTCATCAAGATGAAGTCTCCCATCACCAAAGAATTGGGGGAAATTCTTCCTTAAACTATGTGGTAGCTCATGTAGAGGTGGAGTTAAATTTAGTGGGCCAAAAGAGTTACCCCAGGGGCCTTGAGCTGCCATTGTATGACTATGGAAAGGGGGGATAAAAAATCTTGGTGGGGTATATACGGGCAAAGCTCTACTAGCAGAGGAAAAAGAAGCTCTACCTTGTATTGGTGACCTGGTGTTGGTAGGAGGAAGACTTCTAGTTTGTTGAAGGTGAGGTTGTGGAGGAAACAAATCAAAATTACTCTGTTGCACCAACTCAAAAATAGGGTCAACAACACCTTGAGCTTTCTGGCTTCTTGTATAGTGTGGAGCTACCAGATTATAGAATAAAAATGGAAAAGAACTGGCCCTGCTTCAACTTGGAGATTGAGGCTCCAAACTATTCATTTTTCCCCAGCAAAGTCACCAAAAATTATTGGGTGAATATTTTATCACCAGCTAACTGAGGGAAAAATAGGTGTTTCAACCACAACATAGGGAGATTGATTGGCCAAAATGTGTAGGTTTACCACATCAAAATGGGACAAATCTCTCCTCTCATCAAGGGGAGGTTCCCTATAACTATAAGGTACTATTTTCTATAAATAAGCTAAAAATAACACTCAGGGTAGGATAACACCATCCATTTCTCTTTTTTTAGAGATGATGTTCATAGACATAAGAGAATCCCTGGGTGATTTCTAGAGGTACTTCTCTTCTTTCAGAAGTAATACTCAGTCAACAGCTAGATTCCTTTCTAGGTACTAAAGTTACTAGATGTAGTAACATAGCAGGATGAAGTGTAGCACAAAGTCTCCACCTCAACTGCCAAAGAGTGAAATATATGAAGGATAATTGGGGCACAAAGTCATCCCAAGATCCTTTACATAGATACAAAAAACAACACACTAAAGACCATTGTGGCAGCACAAAGTCTCTCCACAGTCAGCTTCAGGACACCTTCCTGATTACTTCCACTAGTTCTGCTTGTTAAATTAAATGGACAAGAATGCTTCTAGAAAATAGACATAAGAACAATTTCCTAAATAACACAAGCTATTCCAGCATAAAGTCTAAAAGGTCACTTGTTTTCTCATTTAAATAAAGAAATATGATTAACAATCTAAGTTCAAAGTCTTAGGAAATGTCTTTCAATTTGGATAGAGTTTTGCTTCTATAATAGAGAGATCTCCCTTTCATAAAATGAGAGATTACAATATATATCATTCTAAGAAATACTTAGGCACTGGTTTTCATGAAAATGGCCCATGCCAAATTAAATTTCTTGAATACCTATGACAAGGACATTCTAGAAAATATCATTGGCCTTGACTTTGGCATTCTAAATCATCTCAAATGTCTCCTCCTAAGCATGGATCATCCGGTCTTCTTTATGGCACTTACACGGCTATCCATTCACCTTTACTTAATGCAGAAAAATAGGTCATGCCTTTGAATGTTTGCACCCTCTGATGTCCACCTGGTGGATGGTTTCACCTACTATAAATAACTCTCCTACAGATATTTTTGGATTTCTTGTAGTTTTTCTCTCTTTTCTTGCCATGTTTTTTCCTTCCTTGGTGATCTAAGCTCTCAAGGATATCTTCTCACTTTTTTTTGGATTTTTTGGCTCCTTTAGCTGGTCACTGAGTTTGCTCTCAAGTGTGCATCTTTGAAAATCAATGAATATTTCATTACCCTATATTTGACATCCATGGGGATGTCACTGATCACTTAGTTACTTGAACCACTTTGAACCTTGAACCTTTGGACTTCTTTCTAGAATCTTCCACTTCCTTCCTTCACTCGAAGCTTCCTTGTGAACTTTGAACTTCTTAAACTGGTTGAACAATTTGAACCATTTGAACCATTGAACCACTTTGAACCATTTTAGTTCAAGGTTCAACGGTTCAACGATTCAATCTTCACTCTTTGAAGCCTTCTTTTCTTTAAGTCCACCGAAGTCATTGAACCTTTGAACTTGCTAAAGTCTTTAAACTTTCTAGATCCTTTGAAGTACTTAACTCCTTTTGAACCTTTGAACCACTTTGAACTTTGAACTTATGAAAGCTCAAGGTTCAATGGTTCATTCCACTTGTTTGAGGCCTGCGATGGACCTTTAATTGAACCTCAGTGTTGAACTAGCCTTGAAATTGCCTAAGTGTTGGAACTTCTTTTTGAGAAAGCCTACCTATTGAACCTGTGAGTTCTTTAGCTGAGAAGACTTGAATAATTAAAGAATTTGAATACTCAAAACATTTTTGAGAAGGGAAGAGATCATTTTGGCCTTTAGAACCAAAATAGTCGATATGTTGTCACCAAAAACAAGTGACAAATTTTGGGAACAACATAACAAAGTATTGGTGAATCAAGAAGACATGATGAAGACTACTTTTACTACCAAGTGGGGAACATTTGCATACAAAATGATGCCATTTAGACTAATCAACATAGGATCAATTATCTAAAGAGCCATGGATCATGATTTCCAAGGTTTGGTAGGTAAATGCATTATTATATACATGGATGATCTAACTATTTTTCTAAAAATAGTGAGGAACACATCATATATTTACAAAAAGTATTTGAAAGGTGTAGAAGGTATGGTATTTCTCTTAAGCCAAAGAAGATTATTTTTCATGTTACTGAAGGAATGTTTCTAGGCCATGTCATTACTAAGGAATGAATCTCTATAGATCATGAAAGAGTATAATGTTAGGGTGTGGAGCTAAAAGCTTCACCTAAGGCAAACAAGGAGGTTTTCAGAGCTTGACAGTCACCAACGTCGGTAGGCCAAAACTGATGTCGGTCAAGGGACAGTGCAAGGGAAACCAGCATCGGCAGGAGATCGGCCGGCATCGATCACCTCCAGTCAGGCAAAGACCGACGTCGGTCGCCTGTGGTGGTCAGAACTGCTATTGACGAACAGTCAGTTAAGTGAACACGTAGTTTGCATGGTAAAGACCAGTTTGAGTCTTTGAGCCACTTATCTAAATTAGTGTATGCATGAAATCTATCTAATAGACTCATGGGATGTATTGTTAAGTGCTGAACTTGCAGAACCCAAGTGTGGAACTTGGAGAGTTCTTCCCATGGTGGAATCAAGTAGGATTCCCCATTTATGTAAGATCAGGTTTGATATGTAGGGTGTTTTAGGATCATGGTGGAGATCTACATGTGATAAGTAAGATCAAGTTGGTATGCAGGGATGTGTGTATGTGAGGGTCAGAATAAGATCGGCAGGGGAGCAAGATCAAGGTGACAGCAATACATCAGGAGTAGGATCATGGTGAGATCTAATTTGGAGTATCGATTCGTACTCGATTGTACTGGACGTATAATGATGTGAACAATAGCTTGTGTTAGCTGTGTGTTGTGACCTATGAGAGAAGTTTACTCAGGTGGGAAGATTACTTGGAGCCCTTGAGGAGGAAGCCTCACAGCGGTGGAAGAAGAGTGTGATCTCTTTATTGTAATTTCTTTTGTAATGAGTTGAATACAATTGTGTGTTGCCTCTCATATTCTGTGTGTTTTCTCATTGATAGTTATTTGTTCTTCTAGTTATTTCTGCATGTTTAAGTTGCTTATACAAAGGTAATCATGTGTGCTCTTAATTCTGACGAGTTGTGTCAGAGCTTTGGGGAACTTAGGTCCTATCAAATGATACCATTTGATAGGACCTAAGTTTTCCAAAGCTCTGACACAACTTGTCAAAATTAAGAGCACACATGATTACCTTTGTATAAGCAACTTAAACATGTGGAAATAACCAGAAGAATAAATAACTATCAATGAGAAAACACACAGAATATGAGAGGCAACACACAATTGTATTCAACTCATTACAAAGGAAATTACAATAAAGAAATCGCACTCTTCTTCCACCTCTATGAATCTTCCCACCTGAGTAATCTTCTCTCATAGGTCACAACTAACAACTAACATAAGCTGTTGTTCACCTCATTGTAAGTCCAGTACAACTGAGTATAAACTGGTACTCCAAGTAGATCTCACCATGATCCTGCTCCTGATGTATTGCTGTCACCTTGATCTTGCTCCCCTATTGATCCTGTTCTAACCCTCGCATACACACATCCCTACAGACCAACCTAATCTTACTTATCACATGTAGATCTCCATCATGATCCTGCAACACCCTGCATATCAAACCTGATCTTACATACATGGGGAATCCTACTTGATTCCATGATGGGAAGAACTCTCCAAGTTCCAGACTTGGGTTTTGCAAGTTCAACACTTAACAATACAGCCCATGAGTCTATTATATAGATCTCATGCATACACTAATTTAGACAAGTGGCTCAAAGACTCGAACTGGTATTTATCATGCAAACTACGCGTTCACTTAACTGATTGTTCGTCAACAGTAGTTTTGACTGCCACAGGCGATCGACGTCGGTCCCTGCATGACTGGAGGTGACCGATGCCAGCCAATCTCCTATCGATGCCAGTTTCCCTTGCACTATCCCCTAACCAACGTTGGTTTTGGCCTACCAACGTCGGTGATTGTCAAGCTCTGAAAACCTCCTTGTTTGCCTTAGGTGAAGCTTTTAGCTCCACACCCTAACAATCTCCCACTTGGAGATAAATAGTTGCACCTGTACATATACCAATACTCTGTCTAATTTGCATCCTGGCTTGTATTCCTCTTCAAGCTCCCACTTGAAGACTACCCACCACACTCCTTGTGGTGTTAATCCTGTGCCTGACTTTCTTCATTCTTAGCTTACCTTCTTCTGCCATTGATATACTCCCACTCAAATAGCAACCCCTGTGAGTAACCTGTAATCAACAACACTTAACAGATCTGGGCCATCTGTTAGTCAAACTCACTCTGAGAACATCCAACCTCGCTCTGATACCACATGTTGGGAAAAATAACAGAAGCACACAATTGATTACCAAGCAACTTAACATGTGGAAATTAACCAGAATACACAAGTAACTAGAATCTAGAAATAACACAGAATATGAGAGACAATACAAAACTTGTATTAAAACTCTTTCAGAAGGAAATACAACAAAGAAGGCTACCACAGTTCTTCTTCCTTACACACCTCTAGGGCTCCCACACCTCTAGGGCATAAACAGTAAATCTTCCCTCAAAGCTCTCTCTCTTAGGTCCTAACACCCAACTCAAACATAGAGTTGGTGTTCACCTCCAACTAGCCAGTATCCACTACTGCCAGTCCACTTGTGTTCCACGCACTCCACAAGTGCTCCACAAACTCCACAAGTACACAAACATACTTCAAGTAAATCTCCCCTGAACCTACACTAACCTGCACCTCAATCTGATCTTACTTATGAAAGGAACTACCTTGCCTTCCTCTTTGCTCTATCTGAGTACACACTGTACTCCAAGTAGATCCCACCTGATCCTACTCCCTATTGTGTTGCTGCCCTATCTGATCTTGCACACTTGCAAATCAATCTGGTTCTGCACACCTGTGAACCTTGACCTTGCACACACATACACCTGCAGATTAATGATCTTACTTACCAATGTAGATCTCCTATCGTAGCCATGCTCACCTGATGACCAGGATCATACATACATGAAGAACCATGCTGATTCTCCAATCCAACACCCACCTTGGTACTATTGTGGAACTAGAAGGAACACCCTTGCTCACCTCACACACAGAAGAAGCAAACTTTGCTCAACTCAAACTAGAACAACATTCAATACAATCCATGAGTCTATTATAGATCTCATCCAAACAATAATTAGACATCTAATTACAATAATTAGATCCGTAGCTTCTAGTCTAAATTTGGCTCTTGACATGCAAACACTTGGTTCGTTAGCTAACTACCTGTAACATTTGCAGTCTGAACCACACAGGTGACCGACATCGGTCCCTGTCTACCTAGGGGGTGCTGACGCTGGCCGACTTCTGACCAATGTCAGTTGCCTTCTTGTCTGATCCTGTCGACATTAGTTGGCCTGACCGACACCGGCGTCTGTAACACTCAGCAACCTTCCTAAAACCTCCTCCTCTATTTGCATCAGTGATGCCATTTAGACTAATCAACATAGGATCAATGATCTAAAGAGCCATGAATCATGATTTCCAAGGTTTGGTAGGTAAATGCATTATTATATACATGGATGATCTGACTATTTTTATAAAAATAGTGAGGAACACATCATATATTTACAAAAAGTATTTGAAAGGTGTAGAAGGTATGGTATTTCTCTTAAGCCAGAGAAGATTATTTTTCATGTTACTGAGGGAATGTTTCTAGGCCATGTCATTACTAAGGAATGAATCTCTATAGATCATGAAATAGTATAAGTTATATTAAATATAGATCCTCCTAATAGTAGGAAAGAACTGAAATCATTCTTTGGCAAAATTACCTTTGTAATAAAGTTTATTTTTGGATTTATAGAAATTGTCAAGATATTGAATTATATGCTGAAAAAAGATGTAAAAATCACCTGGAATGAATCAACTAAGAAGATTTCAGAGACATCAAGGAGGCAATTAGTCAAGATCTAGTTCTAATAAGTCCAGACATCTCCAAAGATTCTTATTTTTACTCCTTTGCCTATGATCATACTATTATTGTAGTTTTAACTAAAAAAATTAATGGATGTGATTATCCAATTGCTTTCATGAGCACAAACTTCATAAATGTTGATTTTAATTATTATTTGATTGATAATTAAGCATGTACATTAGTTAAAGCAATGAAGAAATTATGGCACTACATTCTCAGGAATAAAGTGCATGTCATCTTACTAGACAATGCCACCAAGCTCATGCTAAGTTAGAATAAACTAGAAAAAATGAGAGGTAAGTGGATGTTTGTTCTTTGGGAATATGATATTGAAATGAAGACTACAAAATTGGTAAGGTGCCAAGGTCTGATTTAAATGATTGCCAATGCTAACCCCAAATTAAATGTCATGCAGGTTAAATAAGAGAGTTTTCATTCCAATAATTGGTATGATCCCATTATCCATCTACTAATCAATGAAAATTTACATAAATTTATGAACAAGGAGCAAAGATGGTCACTAAGACTCAATGCAGCCCACTACCTAATTAAATATGGAGTGTTGTACAAAAAATCTTTGAAGGCATTTCTCTTAGGTGTGTATCCAAAGAAGAAGCAGATCAAATCATGAACATTTTTCATGAGTAGATAGGAAGTGGACACCTATCTAGAAGAACAACAAATCACAAAATCCTTAGATCTAGTTACTACTTTCCCACAATCTTAAATCATTCCCATAAGCATGTAAGACAATGTCATTCATGTCAAGTCTTCAGCACAAAGGAGCCCAAGGCAGCCATGCCACTATAACTAGTGATGATTGATAAATCATTTACCCAATTGGGACTAGATTTCATGGGGGTAATAAACCCTAATTCATTAGAAGGTCATAAGTATGTTCTAATAGCTACTGACTATTACACTAGGTGGACTAAGGTAGTGGCCACTAAGCAATGCAAAACTGAAGAAGTGATCACTTTTTTAGAAGAAAACGTATGCACTAGATTTAGAACTCTAGTTTCTCGAGTATGTGATAATGGATCTACTTTCATATTCATTGAAATGATAAAATTGGCATATAATAATGGTATTATTCTCAAGTTCTCATCCAACTGTTACCCTCAAGGTAATAGAGTATCTAAATCAACCATTACGAACTTGATGAAATCAATAAAGAAGTTTGTTACAAATAAGCCTAGAATATGACACAAGCTTCTCAAATATGCCCTTTGGGTAGATAGAACAAGGGTCAAGTGGATCTCAAGTGATCACCCTTATTTTTGGTGTATGGCCAAGATCCCATATTCCCCATTACACTCAAGCTACCAACATATCAGTTCATGCAATAGTATATGGAGGATGATCATGAATTGACAAATTCAAGGTTGTTGGACATTGTTCAGATGAAAGATGTTAGATAATAGGCTTTTTCTAATAGTATTAGGCACCAAAACATAGTGAAAATGTGTTTTGATAAGTGATCAAAGATAAAAGTGTTTATAAAATGAGACTTATTTCTTCTTTGGGACAAGGCATCTGAGTCTAAGGGTAAATAAGGGAAGTTCACACCTCTATGGATAGGTCCCTACCAAATTGTTGAGACACTTAGAAACAACACCTTAAAACTATAAGACCTACAAGGAGTATAATTCACATTTCCCACCAATGGGAATTACCTCAAGCATTACTTTTCTACTTCTCTACTAGGGGTCTTTATGGAGTAACTGTAAGATAAGTAAAGCTAGAGTAGGTAGGCTAGTTTAGTTTCTTTCTATTATTTCTTTCTTGTCCCTTGTTTGTACATAAGTTTGTGTATATCTATTTGCTTTTCTTTTGCTTCCTACTTTCTTTGCTTTCTATTCTATGTGTTTGCTTATTTTTCTTTGTTCCATGCTTCTAATAAGTCCTTTTGGACAACCCTCAGCTCAAAGTTTATTATAATTACTCAGAAACTCCACATTTCAAGAATATAGGTATGGATATTAAGCAAATGTTGATCATGGATCCAAAATAAGAGATTAATGATATAATTTAGAAAAACTAGAAAGAACCAATAATAAGTTAACTATTCCATAATAACTTAGACATTATTTTGATCTAAAATTGGTTTTAAGAAGAATTTCATGTATGGGATGAAATCTTAAATTATTGGAACACTATCATGTTTTTACTTAACAAACCTCCTTACTTGGGACAAAGGTTACAATAAAAAGGTCATTGTCTGAAAACCAAACATCTAACCAAATCCTTAAACCTGGCTAACCTGGTTCCCAACCTTTACTAGAAAGCCTAAAAAATCTAAGAAAATACAAAAAATAAAGTCTTATTTCAAAATAAAAATCTTTTCAAGCAAAGGTAATTTTGGGATCTCTATCAGGACTATGGACACCTGGCTGGAAGTAGAGCAAGGCCTTAAATGGAGCCAAAGGCATCTCTATCAGGGTTATGGACACCTGATTGGTAGGAGAGCAATGCCCAAGCCCTTCCTAAGCTAAATCATGATTCTTAATGAATATATAAGCATGTTTTAAGTCAATGTTAATGATTGAAGACATGAAACTTAGAAGTTATCCACTGAATCCCATGGAAAATAGTAAGTGGAATCAAAGCACACACACAACATGGATAGGTTTTCATGTTTGATCCTAGTTCTACAGATGCAAGGTTTATTTCAACCATAAATTGGTCTAGGTAATAGCTCTAATCAAGTGGAATAGGTAATCTAGTTATTTTTTGAACCAGAACATATTATTATGTTTCCCTTAGAATTCACCATTAGTTGAGGTCAACATACCCCCATTTTTTTAAACTAGGGACCTTTGTGTTAAATTTTTACAAATTTGTACTTTAAAATTGAAATTCACTTGATCAGAGTATTATTAACATGTTTGAAAATTATTTGTATTTGAAGCTCATCCACACCATGTCCTAGTTAGTCAATTTTTTCATAGTTCTGCTTTAGTTTTGCCTAATATTTCTAACCTTTGATCTTCATGTTTCAAGTTGTAGGTTTAATAGAACCCTCATGCCTAGGATTTTATAGTTTAACCCCAACTTGGGTTTTTACTAGCCTTTGGTCTATGTAAATCCAAGTTAAATCTATGTTCAAGCTTCTTGAAACCCTCATTTAGAACCCTGGCTCAGATCCTTTACTTAAATTCAAAAATGGTGGGAGAAAAATTGGTGGGAACACTTTTAAAATGGTAGGGCCTTAAGGTTAATTTTTATACTAAGGCTTTGTTGTGTTTCTCAACATGACCAAACCTTAGCCTAAAAATTATAACCTTGGTCCCCTTTATGTCCCCCCTTTGTCCTCTTTTATTTTAACACGGTCTAAATCTTTGCTATGTCCCTTTATTATGTTCCTATCTTGGTTCAAATTTATTATTTGCAAGGTCCTTTTCTTACGTTATTAACTTAGATTAATGTCCTAGTCTTATGGCCCCATTCATGTTTATTAACATAAAAGGGACCTTAGTCTTAATATTTTTATCCTAAGTCTTATATGGTCCCAAGCTCACTTAATCCCTTTATGATTACAGGAGCCAATGATGTCTAATTATACAGATCATAATCACTGGCCCTCATGTACTCGAGCAAAGTTAATCAGAAGATGTGCATTGAATCAAAGTGTCTATGGGACCCCATTGTGTTATGCAAGCTTAAAATTGATGTTTGTGTGCCTATCATTTGACATCCATGAGACCATTAATGACATCTATGAGACTGTCAAATTTTAGCTCAAGAACCAATCTTTCTTAGAGGAGTGAACATGTTTTTATTTGTATTTTAGGATCATTGGAGTCTCATTTGGAGAATAAAACATGCTTAGTGTTCTATAATTCAATTTCAAAATCATTCATTTATCAACATCTAACCTATCATAGACTAATTAAAATTATGTGGGAATAATTATAAACACCATAAACTTAGCTTTAATGATTATCCTAAGGTCAAGTCATGTTTTTTAAACATTTGACTAAACCTTAGTCTAAAATATTTTGCTTGGTCCCTATATATCCCATGATATTTTGGTATATTTTCTTGATATAACTAATGCAGGGTCCTATGGTTATAAAACTTAGCCTAAATATTTACCTCAAAGTTTTGTCATGCTTATTAATACAATAAAACCTTAGGTTAAAATCTTACATTAAATCCCTTTTATTATTTGGGATCCCCATTTTACTATGCTTAGCTTAATTATTTTAGCCTAATATTTATTTCATGTTTATTAACATGATATAAAACCATAGCCTAAAATCCTTAGCCTAACTTCTTATTTATCCTAACCCTAACTTAAACCTTGTGTACCTTTATAGGATCTATGGTTCACATTTATGTAGATGAGATTGATATGACGGAGCAAGGCTAAGTCAAAGATTTAATAAAAGCCCCAAGATGGTAAGAAGGTGACAAGTGTCACTAGCATGACCAAAGAACAAAAGGCATCTAATGGTGGTCCATCACATGGATCATAATCGATGGCTTGTGTCTAACTAGATGAAGCTAATTGAATGGAGTGAGATAAAGATTGAATTTTCAATAAAGCTCAAGAGACCTGTAGTAATGACACTTATCATAACTATAGAAAACATAGTAAAGGCATCTAATAACATTCAAATCTTGGGATAAAGATCAATGAGCTACATTTATCCATGTAATATAATCTGACAAAGTGAGATGAGGTAGATTTTTCAAAAACCAACAGTCAATTTTTGAATATTAATGGACAAAATGCCACAAAAAGTGCCATGTAGATGCCATGGTGATGCCACATGGGTAGAAAGTGATAAAATTAGAGATTTCATGGGTACAAAAAATCAAAGGTATAAATTCCAAGGTTCAAATCAAATCTAAGGCATGAATTTACTCAAGTGAAAAATCCATTACAACTAAAGCTCAAGTGACTTACAAGAAAATATTAGGTCTACAAAAACCCTAATTTAATCACAAATTGATCATAATCGATCCCCAGAGAGTATAATTTCTAATTGAGCAAGTGCAAACTAATCCAAAGGAAAAATATAGACCACTTATGAGCAATTTAAATAAATCCATAGTCATGGTAGCTCAAAGATAGCCCAAAAAAGACAGAACTCTATCTAACCATGGATTCAAAAGGGAAAGTATTCTAAGATACTAAATTTGATGCCTTGCCTTGAACATAGGAGATAACAATTGCACTAAGCTTTTCTAGACCATTTAGGAGATGTTATCCCTTACAAGAGAAGATGAAAGGATTGCATCAATCATCTAGAGATACTATGACCAGGTTACCATTCAAATGATAAGTCTTCACCATGTGACAAAAAAGCCAAAGGTACTTCATTGTATCGATCTTATTTTTCCTATTTTTAAGAATTATAAAATTTATTAGCATATGATATTACATAAACATAATTTTAAAATAATTTTGTATTTCTCCCATATTATCTTTGAGAATTACTATAAGCTACCCAAGCTTCAGGTGGATTTACCCATAATCAAAGCATGGTTTAGTAGGAATGACAAGAAACCCATCCTTACCCCATGGTTGTATTCAAGAACCCAAGTATTCTCTGACCTCAATAGAAGGATCCCATTCACTCAATTTAGGGTTGGCATTAGGATGATAATGAAATTATTTAAAATATTGTCTAGGAGCCCCTCCACCACCTATGTCAACAAAATCTGGGTCCCTTTTGTGAATTTTATGGTTCAGAAAGGAATTACTCCCATATTAGGAGAGATGATCAACATTTGCTTTAAGAAACAATTCCTTGCAATGAAGAAGAAGAGTGGAAACCATTTCTATATGGTATCTTATCTTTTGGATACTTTTCTAGTCACTACCAAAATCCTAAACCTAAAATAATGGTCACCTGATGGGAGACAGATAGTTTCTCAGTATTATTCTAAATTGTATATATTCAAATATAGGGACCATATGAAATTCATATGTGATTGTGTATATCCAACCTTGTTTTTGGCTATTACAGGGATCTCTATGATGAGCATTAGCCCTTTAATCAAGAAGTATGTTGAGTTCATTGGGGACATTTGGCTTTATCTAGATTACACTATAATTAGGATTAAAGGGACCTAGTGCACCCCACTCTAGCTACCAACCCATGTCCCAAATAATTCAATCGATCAAGAAGTTTTATTCTAGACATGCAATGGTATAGATGGTCTCTATATGACAAAGAGAAAGGGATTACTTCACACCCTCCCCCTAGCCATTGTTTGAACTATGTTATAGTAATGAGACAATGTAAAATTTGCTTCTAGATATAGGGACTCCTTCAGATTCCAACATGATGAATTAAGACTTTGGGATCCCTATGAAAAATTTATGAAGCACTTAAAGGCCAAGGGGATCAACTTGACTTATGAGCACCATCCTAGTTCTTGTGACCATTTGTACAAAATATCTTATTCATTCATAGAGGTCTTAGCAAGGTTAAAGAATCATAATATTTATCCAAAGGCTAGACTACTAAGAGAGCAAAATCCAACTAAGGATATATGGTATATGGGACCTAAGTAGTATCACTTTTTTCCAGGACCATCTTCTAGACCTCCTCCCATATATAAATAGGAAGAGACATAACAGCTCAGAGCTTAGATTGCATAAGGTCTAAATGAAAAGAGACCTAAGGAGAGGATACCTAGTGAAGGAGCATCATCTTCAGCTCAATCTAAAGAACCAAAGTCATAGGCTAAAGAGTTTGATATAATTGCATTAGATCCTAAAGACATAATACAATATACATTGAAAGCACTAGCAGTGCTTATGAATCAGATGAAGAAGTACAAATGGAAGAACCCCAGTCCTAAATTAAGGAAGAAGCAAAATAAGAGAATGGAAAGGAAGTAGTTTTGGACTTAGTTCCTATTACAACCTAACCAAAAAGGAAAGCTAAGCTAGCTCTAATCTAAGTAGGGGAGAAGAATCCAAAATTAAATTTACTCAACCTTGGAGTGAAATTAACTTTTTTAGTGAAGAAAATCCCATATATGGCCCTTTCATTCTAGAATACCTCATATATGGAAAGTTAAAAAAGGTTCCAACCATGCACCACCATTGGTATATTAAAAAGTCTCTTGAGATCCATGTGCATGATGAACTCAAGCCATGGATTCTAACATTATAACAATAGGAAAAAGAAAGACACATTATTCCCCTTGGAGAGTCAAGTGGAATACAGGTGGATTCTCTTATAACTTTAAGTGTAGTACAAGTTGAGATCCCTACTACTCAAGTGATTGACTCATCATTGGGACTTTGGTTTAACCTAGAAATAGCCAGGATGGAGAGGGTAATTTAGAAGAAGGCCATGGTTGAAGGTGAATAGTTTACCTTTTAAAAGATAGTGCCTTTTCTTGGTCTAACTCTAGTGGTAGGGTAGAAGCCAAGACAAGACAAGATGTTTGAGGAGAAGATCCTTAAAGTAGCCCAAGATCAAAGTGATCAATTACAAACAATGATCAAGGGATATTATAAGAAAAGAAGAATTTCAAAGAGTTTATTCTCTTATCAGTTCATGAGGATAGATTAAATAAATTTGAGGACACCATGGCTGACCTATTCAACTCTTTAAAGGTAGTCAAAATAAGGTAAAGAGAAATAAAGATACAAATCTCTAAATCAACAAGCCAAGTTGGCCAACGGAAAGCTACAAGTATTTAGGTAAAAGACTTGATTAAGGCTTTGTCCAAAAATCTATTCACAAATTTTAGAACTATCAATAGTGCACATTTGAATATGGCCATGGCCAGATTAGTTGACAAAATTGAAGCCCTTGATAGCTGGTCCAAAAGGATGAATGACCTTGCTAAAGACTTTAAGCTACTAGAAGATGAATCATCTGATATCTTAGATAGCTTGATAAAGGAGCCCATGGCCCTCAGCCCACGAGGTCTCATGATTGATGAATAGTTCAAACATAGGACCTTTTAGTTCATGTAGAAAGTAAGAAACTAGGGGTAAAACCAGATAGAAGATGGCAATAATAAATACATGGGCTTACTCATATCATTCAAGGAGAAAATGGGAGATGGCAGGGGCATCAAAAGAGATATGGAAAATTTTGAAAATAACCTTAAATACCTAGAGGATCATGGAAAGGATCTTTTCTTAAATTTAGTGGTGGATCTTCAATTCATCAACGAGCAACATTATAGGTTGATAATCTTTTAGGCGAAGCAAAAAAAACAATATAAGACCTCATCAGCACAAGGGTCCTAGAACAAAAGTTATTTAGGAAGATTATCTTTATATTAACTTTGTAAAATTTTGTAATAGAATATTCTTTTGTAAATGCATGTGCAATTTGAAAATCCACATTGCCTATAGGTCAGTCCACTTGGAGATGTTTAGTGTATTCTAGAAACTTTGTAGAAAAGACAATTATCCTTACACTTGTACACTTGTAATTTGATATGATTGACCAGTATACTACCTTAGTATTCTATAAAATGGAGTATTACCATTTGTAAAAGGAGGGAGTTTTTTGTAACTAAAAACTAATGTAAACTTTGAGAAACTAATGCAAGCATATAATTTTGAAAGGATTGTCTCATTTGTTTCTGTGAGTTATGTAAACACCTATAACTAGCTGCCAATAACCTCCAATCAGGGTTTTGGCTAATTTCCACCCAAAATGCATAATTTGTCCTAAAAACACTAAAACATGCTAAATGATGTGAAACTAACATATTCAAGTTCTAATTTTAGCCAACATATCCCTAAGTGGGGCAATGTAATCTATGGGCTAGCTAACTTTGATCAGATCATTCTGAGTCAAAATGCAAATTTTGTACCTAGGTGCTCTGTATTGATGTTTCCTATCAAATCTCTTGCACAAGATGTGTATGCCTTTGTTATTTTATATTGGTAACTTCCTAAATGGAATACAATTCTAATGCATCTGATATGCCTTCCAATTCTAATCTAGTCAAATTTTGGACCAATAACAAGGCATTTTGATCAATCTAAGTATTTGTGCACAAAGTGCTTAATCATACTTAAGAGATAATTAAACCAAATCAAGGCCTAATCAAAAATTCCATGGAAAATTTTTGAATACTTATTTTTGGAAATGAATATTGAATATCTGCATCATCAGGTGACCTCATTTCTTTTGAATACATCCTTAGGCCATAAATGTCATAAATATCAAGATTCATGCCTCCCATGCCTTCCATGATGCCCTCCATGCCTCTTAATTGCTCCTCCTTATAATGTCATGATGAGGATAATTATAAACTTAATTCCAGCAATTGAATTAATCTTCAACCACACATCTCAATCTTTATTTGGATGGTTTAGGTTGATTCTAGACATTTACAAATATCTATAAATAGAGAGGCTATGAACATCATTTCTAAGTTATTTTTGTGAAAAGTTATTATGCTCAAATATCTTCAAAGGGCTTGATAATGCAAATTTATAATGCCAAATTAATTCCAATGCAATCCAAGCCAAAGCCACAAGGTGCCAAGGAGAGATGGAGGTATCCAAGCTTCCATTTCCAAGGACTTCATGAACACAAGCCGAGCAAGCCACTACTACAAAGGCATTTGGAGCATCCAAGGAAGGTGAAGGAATTCTTATCTTTTATTCCTTAATTTTTAGTTGTGTTTGTCATTTAATTTTTTTTAAATAAGCTCTCCCTAGTGTATATGCCTAGATATGTTATGTTATTAGTGTGTTTATTTTATTTTGTTTTCATTTTGGAACTAACACCATACTAACCATCCTCTCTTGAGTCAAATTCCTAGATCACATTATGGCATGACCGATGGGACTAGATGCATCTCACACCTAAAGAAGATCATTTTGTAACTCTAAAATATTTATTTGGACCCTTAAAACTCTTAAAATTTGATTTTCTAACTTTATTTTGTCATTTTTGTTTACCACAGTTTTACATAGTAACTAACATCGACAAGTAATACCAACATTGGTTGCATATCTTAGCCAATGTCAATTGGGTAACCAACATCAGTTAGCAAAAGTAACCATCATCGGTTGTAATAACCAACGTCAGTCACTATGTTTTTCCAAAAACACAGACCTGAGAATTATATTTCCAAAGTTCATCGTTTCAAACCAAAAAGAGATTCAAAGCTAAAGGACATGCTAACATTTTTTCTACATGACCAAGCTTGATATTTGTTCAAAACATGTTTAAACCACCTTTGCATGCTTAAAAATCAATTAGGAACCTTGTTTTGGTGTTTAACAAAGAATTTAGATATTTTGGTGAATGTTTCAAAGTTTGCAACTAAGACCAAGGGGTCAAATGAACACCACCAAATCTTTCATTTTGGGCTTAAAATTGAACACATTTGTCAATTTTTGTTTGAAATAGTTATTTAATCAAATCTTTGTTTGGAAAAAAGAGGAATGTTAAATGTATGATCTTCCATTTATCCCCTAAAGGGAACCCTTGGAATCAAAATCACCATTCCTATTGCAAGTAGCCTAGTCTAAGGCTTAGAAAGAATGTCATCTAAAGCACTGCCCAAAAATTCATCAAAGTTTGGGTGACCTTGAAAATGACCCTAAAGTCTTTCTATTTCATGCTTTATTTATGTTTATGCAAACTTAGCTTGCGAGGGAGACTTCATCACCTCCCACAAGTTCTTTAGAGAAGCTTTGACCCAGGGTTTCATTTCCCAGCATTGACTTCATTTGGATCCTTTGGAGTTGTACACGAGACGTAGTGGCACTTTGGACATCACACTACATTGAGTGAATAGTAAGATGTAGTGGTTGGAAAAAATACTAGACCCATTCTTTCTGTTTTCATTATTTGGCATGAAAGTCATTGTGCAATTGATTCCCCTAAATCATTTAAAAACTTGTTAGATCTTAGAAAAATCCCTATTTACCATAGAAGTATTGTTGGTAAGGTGTGCCTCAAGGTCCATGTTGTAGTACTATCATTTGAGATAAGGGGGGTGTAAAAACCCTACTATATAATTCACATTTATTTTTGGATGAACACTTAAAATCCTCTCAAATGACGTATATTGACAGATTCCAACAATACGGAGCAACCTCATCAGTTTAGGATCTAAGAATGATTAATTATTTAGTCTTGTCCTAGTTTAAAGTCTTGTTTAGAGTCAAAACTTGTTGTAAACAAACAATCCAAACCAAACACATAGTCCAAATTTTCCTTTGAATAAAGAGGCATTATGCTTTCTACGTGAGATCATAAATTTTCCTTATTCAAAAGTTCATAAAAAGCTTGAGAGTCATATCATCCACTTTGGTGTAGTTATGCTGCCCAATTGAGTTTAGACCTTTACCAAAGTTATTTAAGTCCTTCACTTATAATCTAAATTCAGAATTACACCTTTACAAGTTTATAGGGTTGATGTGTAAAGTGGGTTTGCCATTTGCACTAAACTTGAGGAAACTTAGGTTTAATTTCCAATTTAGGTTGAAGGTAATTTAAAGTCTCATAATCATTATCATCACTTGATAGACTTAAGCCATTTTGTGTTAAACACTTTCACTTTGAGTCTATGCACCCCAGCACTTTTGAGTCAAGAAACATAGAGTTATGCTGCAAAAATTGTAGGAAAACATCTTTTCCTTAGAGAGTTTTTGAAACAAACCTTTTTGTCATACCTTTTAGGTAGTATAGCATCATTGCGTTGCCCAAAAAATTTTGAATATTGTTTCAGAGATCCTCTTGCATAGATTTCTAAATTTTCTCCTACATTTTTAGACCAATCCAAGTGTACTTTTATGATCTTTTGTCTAAAATAGTTATACTGTTCACTTTTGTCTAGCTTGTTTATCAAAAAGAACCTAGATTTATACCAGTTTTTGTGACAATTTAAACTATTGCTAAAGTGCCTTTTGCTTCATACCTTATACCTAGTTGATCAAGTTCATGTCCAAGAATCAAATGCCTAGTGTTTGTTAGAAGTGTTTTAAATCCATTAGATTCAAATTTTCATCTATTTTCAAAGTTTAGCTTTTGAAGTTGTTTGGCCAAGATTCCTAGCACATGCCTTGTTTGATCCTAGCTTTTGATGCCGCATTTAGTCAAAAGACTTAGCAACTTTTAAATTCCTAGATTAGACTAATTTAAAACACTTTGAACTTAGAGTTTGGAATTTTGATTTTTGGTTCATTTACTTGCTTATCTTTGTGTGAATAGTGAAATGTTAGATACTTCACACTTTCTTGTTTCCTCACAAATCTTTGCATACACCTTTTTCATCCTTTTCACAAAATCTAGATCAAGTTGTAACATCATCTATTTTAGATTCTATTATTTTTAGAGTTTGTAGAAATTTTTGACCTTTTATCACAAAAGCACTGACTATGGATCCCAACATGTATTCCTACACTAATAGTGGACTCATGTACAATCCATGGATTAGTAATGTAGTTTCATAGGAAGAAATGGTGTAAGACCCCTATGCAGATAATATTACCTATGAGATGGATTATTATCCCTCTTATAATACTCAATCAAGGGCACAAATCCAAGATCCATTAGCTAACTATTTGGTTAACACACCACCTTATTCAGCATAAGACTAAGAGCAAACTACATAATACCTAGCTATAATACTTGTAGTGGATGAGCCAGTACTTTAACAGTCATATTCTACTAATACAGCTTCCATGAATGATCCACTTTTATTTGAGAGACATGTGTTAGAGAACAAGGATGAGGTTTTGGTTAGGGCCATAGAGTTAGGGGCCAAGTTTCCAATAGACTTCCCCCATGAAAATTTACCAAATCTAGTAAGAGTATCCCACAATATCATTTACTATCAACAGGCTTCTTTTATTAATCATATGGCTCTAGTCCAAACAACATACCAAGATCCTAATATATCTGATCAAGGCAAAAACATCATGGAAGAGAACTTTAACTAAATATAGATAGTATATCAAACATATCTGAATCTAGCACATGATTTTAATTAGATGAACATGGTAAGTAAGCCTTTTATTAACCTAGTTCCTTTAACAGGAGTGTTGATAGAGTTAATTGGACCAGAGAGTCCAAATTTTGACCCATTCGTATAAATTTATTTGATACATAGCTTGACGCATATGCCCATTATTGAAGAAGTGTCTTCAGTCTATATATAAAATAGTGAGACAAACATAATAGATAATGTGTAAACAATGTCTAGTCCTGATCAAAGTGGTACTAATGCGTAAATGATTAGCCAACAACATGTGCCTGTAGTTAATCCTATGAATAGGTCATCATACTAGGGAATAGGATTTTCTACACCCCAACCTCAATCGGCTGCTTTCTCAAGTGTATAACTTATGGGATTAAGTAATCAAATAATGGCCAATATCACGCCTTAATGACAAAATGTGATGAACCCTACTCCTCCTCAATAGGTAATGAGTAGAATTCCATAAAAATAGGTACAATCTAGTGTATCAACTCAATAGAGGACAAATACATTGCCACCTCAATTAAGGACAATAAATATTCCACCTCACTAGGTAACAATGAACATACCTCTTTAATTGTAGACTAATTTGCCAATCTAAAACCAAGCAATGACTAGTCAACCACATGCAAATATTGGTCAATGATAGATGCCAAATTTACAACTTGCTTTCACTTCCTCATAAGGATTCATGCCATAAGGAGGTCCCTATGTTTCTTAGGTACCTACTAGACAACTATTGGTTCAAAATGTGCCACAAATCCAGAGACTAGGTCTTGGTCCACAAGTTCCCACTTAACAGTAAGGTTTGATTAATCAACAACATGTCCCTTTTTAACCACAGTAGGCATAGTATAGTTATATCCCTCCATCCTAACCACAAAATCCTCCAATTTAAACCTTTATCACCAACCTAAACTAGAATATCACATAAATAAGTGTGTAATTTCAAGTACATCCTAATCCACGTATGCATATTCTTGGTCCATTCCCCAATCAAACCAATGTACCTCAACAGGTAGCTTCATCATACCCTAGTCAAAGTGTTCCACTTGTGACCTCCCAACCATCTATCCAAACCCAAATTCTCCCTCAAACCAATATTCCTTCTAGTTTCCTATCCCAAGAATTGCAACAAATGAAGGATGTAATTGCTGCCATTTAAGCTGGTAAACAAACTAAAAGGTTTAAATTAGATTATCTATGTTCCTATCCATTCAACATGGTGTATTTTCATATACCATTTCCTCTAAGATACAAACCACTGAAAGTTGATAAATACAAAGGGAAAGATGACCCTAAGGCTTATTTAACCAAATTCTTTATCACATGTCAACCAGTGGCATATAGTGACATATACCTTTTGCTATAATTTCCAAGGAGCTTGGCTATACAAGCCTTGGAGTGGTTTTTTAAGTTTCCAAAAAAATTAGTAACGAACTTTGATGATCTTTCTCATAAGTTTGTGTAGCACTTTTCCTATAATATCAAGATTTCATTAGTGGACTTAATGTAAGCAAAGAAAAAATATGGTGTTTTGTAAGTTATTTACAGTGGTGGAGAGCCCTTTCAAGTTGTTTCACCCATATTTTAATAGATAAACAATTAGCCACGGTGTTTACCAAAAATTTGCATAGTGAGATAGCTTACCATTTGGCACTACAATGTGCGCATACTTTTAAAGATATCATTGATAAAGGTTTATTGATCGAGAGAGTGCTCATCAATAAAGGAGTCATCAAGCTTAATTAAACTAATCAAAATCAAGGTACCAATCTAAAAAATGACCAACAGCCTATTCAAGCACCAGTATCATAACCGGCCTAGGCTAATAACCATGAAAGACCAAAGCAATTCAACCACAATAAGAATGTTATGGGAAATGGAGTAATCAAATCAAATCATGTGAAAATGGTGCAAACATCATCTACACCATCTTTTTAACTTACTCCTACCTAGCAAACTCCTCAAATAATAATACAAGTGCAACAACCAAGACCTACACAAAAAATATAGCTGTCATTACCATTAAAAACCCCTCCTCTTAGGAGAACCGTGCCTACATGTTGTCTCTTTAGTGACCTAGGAAAACCTATTGAGTCTATATTTTGTAAGCTTACTACTACTACTCTGATTAGTTGGTGTATGCCAAATCATTATCCATAAGGCATTCCTTATCCTAATTGGTACCAAGAAAACAAATTATATGACTATAATCGGGTCAATGGGCATAATCTACGAAGATGTGTCCAAATCAAACAATTAATTGAGAATATGTTGGATAGTGGGGAGATAAAATTAGATAATGGTGCTTCCACTTCCAATCAAACTCTTGGGATATATCAAAACCCCTTTCCCTGACATAATAATCAATAGTAGAAGAATAATTAGCAATAACAACAATAGCCCGTACAATAGCAAAATCAAAGGCCGAACCAACAAAATCCACCAAATCAATAGTAAAACCCACAATAACAAAATAATGGATAAAACTAAGGTCAGAATGGTAACAACTAGCCAATCTATCATGCAGTTACACATGACTACAATAGGGTTGTAGGTCATATTGTAGGGGGTAGCATTAATACCATCTCCATTAATCTTAGACCAAACACTAATCAGTTTAGACCATTGCTAAAGAACAACATTCAGCCAAATTACATGGATAATCCTTCTTTGACCTAAAAATGCATACAGGCAAACCAAAAAATTAGGACTTCCTCTTTTGGACCTTATATTGATAATTTTCCCTTGCCACGTGACCACATGCAAGTGCACTAGCAATTGAGACTTGTCCTGTCTAGTCCCACACCATTTCTGACATTGGTTAACAATAATGGTCTAGTATTTAACCTTGATTATATAGTCACAACTTAGAGGTTGAAGATTACTATCCTAGGCCCAAAACCATCCACCACTTTGCCTATCATCCAACCAACCATTCACTCTTGAAATAAACCATTCACTACTGACCAAGATAGAAAATTTGATATTGTGGAACAATTGCAAAAGACACTAGCACAAATTTATATTTTAGATTTGCTACGAACATCAATAATCCATAAGAATATCTTGAATGAAATTTTGACCTAATCCACTATTGCTAGTGACGTATCCCCTGATAACTTTCAAGATTTGGTTGGACACCTAGCTCCAGCCCAACAAGTCACATTCAACCAAAGCGATATGTCTTCCCTTGGCCTACTCTATAATAATCCATTATACATAGAAGTTTATATAAAGTGACATAAATTGAAATATGTCCTTATAAAATATGGATCATGCCTCAACATAGTGTCTCTAAAGCTCATAAAGCTTCTTAGGTATAAAATGGTAGATCTCCAACCAAAAACAATAACCATCAAAACTTATGATAATCAAGAAAGAGAATCACAAGGCACCTTTAGTTTTCCAATTATCATTAGGCCTTTGACCCATGATACACTTTTCCATGTGCTTGATCTTGAGTTATTATACAACATGCTTCTAGGTAGGCCTTGGTTACATGAGATTCATGTAGTCCCGTCAATGTTGTGCCAATGTATCAAGTTTTCCCACTCAGGGATGGAAGTGAATATTCTAAGAGATTTATACCTATATGAGCACTACAAGCATCTTGAGGCAAAATTTCAAAGCTATAATTATCAGTATGGTATGAATCCAAGTTCCAAGTAGGATAAAATTAAAGCAATACTTATTGATCATTCACTAGATAATTACATAGATCCTAATACCTTAGATTCCCTTTCCCACATACCACCTCCTGAATCTTCTAATCATTTCACCATTTTAGATAATGGACTGGGAGAGTATGTGACCCACAATACATTTCATATTATTAATCTTCCTCAAAATTTGAAAACCTTTGGGCGACCTAAAGTCACACCACATATGCATATACAACAAAAGAACAAAGATAAGGGACCTATCATATTTGCACCAGCATCTGGCCTAGGACCTGACCCTCTTAAAGGGGATAAATCATGGTTATATAATGACAACCAAGTTGATTTTTATAAAAATGCCAAGTATCCTATTCCTAATAGGATCATGGAGTGTCACAATTATGAAGGAAGAGGCCTCAGACCAAATCAGCAAGGAACCATCGAGCTAATTTCCATGACAAAGAATGAAAGACCTTATGGACATGGATTTAAATTGCCTGGGGGTTACCCCACATATCTTATTCAAACTCCCTCACCAGCAACTAGTGATGATGATGCAGATAATGAAGCAAAGTTCGATCATAGTTTCACCTTTGATGACCTAGTTGAAACCAACCTATTTGATAAAGATGTCATTTGTACCTTTACCTTGGCCATTCATCACAACCATTTTCCATTATATTATCCCCAACTGATAGATTGGGACCAACAAGAATCTAGTTTGTTGATTTATGAGTTCTAGAATGATGAGGCATTCTATGAATTTTTAGGCCTTAAAGAAGATGCATCCTCACATTTTTGTATTAGTAAAGAAAGAGTTATAAAAACCCTTAGAAGTAGGATGTATCAAATCCATTAACTACTCAGAATGGATCTCTAATGTGGTACATGTTAGTAAAAAGCCTAAAGGGATCAAAATTTATACTATTTTTTGAGACATCAATAAATCTTGTCCTAAATATATTTTCCCTTGCCTAATATTGACATGATCATCAACTCCACAGTAGGTTATGAAATGATTTCACTCATGGATGGCTTTTCAAGATACAGCCAGATCAAAATAGCACCAAAAGACCAACATAAAATAGCATTCACCACTCCATGAGAAACATTTTGTTATCATATAATGCCATTTGTCCTTAATAATGTTGGAACTATTTATCAAAGATCCATGACTATCATATTTCATGATATGATGCATTATATTATTGAAGAGTATGTCGATGACATATTAAGAAAATCCAAAACCAGAGCTGACCATCTAGTAGTGTTGCATAAGATATTTGAAATATTATGAGAGTATAAAGTCAAACTCAATCTAAATAAATATTTGTTTAGTGTAACTTCAAGAAAATTACTTGGCTTCAACATGTCTCATAGAGGGATTGAAGTCGATCCAGCTAAATTCCATGCTATAACTGAGATGCCACCACCAACCAATTTAAAGCAACTCTATAGTTTTTAGGCTAAGATCTAGTCCATCTAATGCTTCATCTCTCAGTTAGTAGATAAGTGCCATCCATTTACACACCTTTTGAAAAACGGAGTTACATTTCATTGGGATGATCACTACCAAATAGATTTTCAAAAACTTAAAGGCTATCTTATTAATCCACCTATTTTATTACCTCCTATGCTAGGAAAGCCATTATTGTTATACCTATCAGCTACCAACCATGCTCTGGGGAAAATCTTGGCTCAACATTATGATAATGGAAATGAGCATGCCTTATATTGCTTAAGTTTTACTTTGGTTACATATGAACATAACTATGCACTTGTTGAAAAAGCTTATCTTGTCATGGTTTTTGTAGCTCAAAAATTGCACCATTACATGTTAAATAATAAAACCATGGTCATTTCAAAAGTAGATCCACTCAAGTATCTACTATCTAAAACATCTTTGCAAGGTATAATGGCTAAATGTATCATCCTTCTCACTGAGTTTGACATAGATTATGTTAATTAGAGGGCAATCAAGGGACAAATTCTTGTGGATCAACTTGTTGAATCACCTCTCATAGACACATAGCCACTCACATTTCAATTTCCTGATGAATCCATAATGACTATCATTAACACACTCCTTATTAGGTATCTATAACATAAATGCTCTGATACCACTCGTTGGGGATCAACCAACAAACTTGATTACTATGTGAAATCAACTAAACATAGAATTAAACCAGAATGATAAGTAACTAGAATCAGAAATAGCAAAGAATAAGAGATACAAGAAACCACCCTGAAAACTTGTATTAAACTCTTTACAAAAGGAAATACAATTGAAGAAACTTATTTTCTTCCACACCTCTCTCAGATGTATAGATCTCTTTCCCTCAAGAGTTCTCTCTCTCAATTACAATCAACTCCAACAACCTGGATTGATTCACATATACATGCATGTTCAATATTGTTCTACTACACAATAAGCTATGAAGATCTATCCCTATTATATAACTTTAGGGATCATGAGCATATAATCACAACCATTAGATGCACCTCCTAATCAAGGGCTCAAAAAAATCCTACTAAAGATAGAGATGTGGACTTAAGACTAACACTTAATCCTATCATGCAAACATTATGTTCTGTCCACAAAAATAGATTCTGAATGCACAGGTGACCAACGTCGGTCCCTACCTGTCTGCCTGTGACCAACGTCAGCCGATCAATGACTGATGCCAGTAGCCTCTGGTCCATTCCTGACCATCTTCAGTGACTGCGTGACTCCTGTAACTTTTGTACTCGCTCATTTGGTGAAGCTTTTAGCTCCACAACTCAACAATCTCCCACTTGGAGATAAATAGTTGCACCAGTACCTATACAGCAACATCTTCTAGCTTCTCCATCTTCAAACTCAATCATGAAGACCAACAAAATTTGAATGAAGATTCAACTTCTCCTTTGTTACTAGCTTAGTTAACATTTTAGTAGGGTTCTTATCTGTATGGATCTTCTCCAGCTTCAACTCACCATCCTCCAATACCTGTCTAATGAAGTGGTACCTTAGCTGTATATGTTTGGTTCTTAAATGAAAGGCTGAATTATTAGCCAAATGAATTATACTCTGACTATCACTGTATAATCTACAACTCTCTTGCTCCTTTCCTAGCTCTTCCATGAATTGTGTCATCCATATCATCTCTTTGCTAGCCTCTGTGACTGTAATATATTCTACTTCTATAGTTGACAAGGCAACAACCTTTTGCAACTTTGAAATCTGACTAACCATCATTCCACCAACAGTGAAAACATATCCTGTGGTGCTTCTCCTACCATCAAAATCACTTGCCATATCTGAATCTACATAACCATGTAGAGAGGTGTTTCACCCTCCATAGCACAAATGCCTACTGCTGGTCCCTCTCAGATATCTGAGGATCCACTGAACTACTTTCCAGTGTTCCTTCCCTGGATTGGCCATATACTTACTAATAACTCCCACTGCTTGGGCAATATTCGATTTAGTACATACCATTGCATACATTAAACTCCCAACTGTGGAAGCATATGGAACTCTACTCATGTACTCTACTTCATCATGTGAATTAGGACACTGTTCTTTACTCAACTTGAAGTGTCCTGCCATAGGTGTGCTTACCAGTTTTGCATTCTGCATATTGAATCATTTCAACACCTTGTTCACATAATCCTCTTGAGACAAAATCAACCTGTGATTTTTCCTATCTCTCTTAATACTCATGCCAAGGATTTTCTTTGCTGCTCCCAAATACTTCATGGCAAATGTGTGAGCTAATTTCACCTTAAGCTCAGAGATATCTTGCATGTGTGATCCTGCAACCAGCATATCATCTACATACAACAATAGAATAATATATCTACCATTATCCAATCTCCTAAAATACACACAATGGTCAAATTGACATCTACTATAGCCATGCTCAGTCATAAACCTATCAAATCTCAAATACCACTGTCTAGGAGCTTGCTTGAGACCATACAAGCTTTTCTTCAATCTACACACTAACTTCTCCTTACCTTTGACCTCAAATCCTTGTGGCTGATCCATATATATTTCTTCATCTAAATTTCCATGAAGAAACATTGTCTTAATATCAAGCTACTCAAGATGCAAATCCTCAATAGCAACTAAAGACAATACAGTCTGTATAGAAGTCATTTTAACTACAAGAGAAAAAATCTCACCAAAATCAATACCTGGTTTTTGTGCAAATCCTTTCACTACCAACCTGGCCTTATATCTCATATATCCATTCTCACCTTCCTTTAACCTGTAGATCCATATGTTCTTCAGTGTCTTTTTTCCCGCTGGTAACTCAACCAAATCCCATGTTTGGTTCTCTTTCAAGGAATCAATTTCCTCATTCATGTCTAGCTCCCACTGATTCCTGGATTCCACCTATATTGCTTCATCAAAACTCTCTAGTTCTCCACCATCGATAAGCAATAAATAGTATAATGAAGGGGAATATCAAATTGGAGGTTTACTTACCCTTTTTAACCTCCTGATGGGCATCTGAGACTCATTTACAACACATTGTCTACCCAAATTCTCTGATAGTGACCGACCTCAGTCACCTCCAGGCCTGTTACTGGTCGACGTCGGTTCCATATGACTGACCTTGGTTTCTCCCTGACCGACGTCGGTCACTGTCTGACCAACATCAGTTCATGTATTGTTGGCGTCGGTTCTTACCTGACCGACGTCAATCTCTGTGTTTTCCTGTCTATGATTATTCTTTCTCACAAGCTCATTTTAGACCATCACCTCATCCAATTCTTCATGGCTCTGCTTAGAATTCATCAGCTTCTTGAGCTGATCACTATACATCACTTTTTCATTGAAAACAACATGGCTCTTAATTATTTTGTTAGTTCCTATATTTCAAAACCTGAATCTGAAATCTCCAGAGCCATAACCAATAAATGTGCACCTCATAGACTTAACATCCAGCTTCTTTCTATTTTCCTTATCAATGTGCACAAAAGTTTCACAACCAAAAACTTTGAGAAATGAGAGATCTACCTTTTTACATGTCCATGCCTCTTCTAGAATTCCACCATCCAGAGCTATAAAAGGTCCTTTGTTAATTAGGTAAACTACAGTATCCACAGCTTCTACCCAAAACTCTAAGGGCAAACTAGCGTGTAACCTCATACACCATGCACGCTCCATTATTATTCTGTTCATCCTTTCAGCAACTCCATTTTATTGAGGTGTCCTTGGAAGCATCCTTTGCTTGCGTATTCCATGCATATACCAATATCAGTTGAACTTGTAGCTGTAGAACTCACCACCATTGTCAAATCTAAGGCACTTCAATATCCTGCCTATTTCATTCTCAACCATAGCTTTTCAAATCTTAAAAGTGTCAAAAACATCAGATTTCTTCTTTATACAATAGACCCATACCTTTCTTGTAGCATCATCTATGAAAGAAACATAGTACTATGATCCTCTAATAGAAGCAACTTGAGCTGGTCCCCACACATCTATGTGAACAAGCTCCAACTTATGCTTCTTCTTTGTTGACTCAATCTTGAGAAAACTCACTCTCTTTTGTTTCCCAAAAATACAGTGCTCACAAAAATCTAGATCTATGCTTTTCAAATCTAAAAGCTTACCTTTTCACTTAAGAATAGTCATTCCCTTCTCACTCATGTGGCCAAGCCTCTAGTGCCACAACTTTGCATCTACATCTGAAGTAGATAATACAGAAGGAGAATAATCAATAATACAATTACATAAATAGAGAGTACCTACTCTCTTACCTCTAGCCAATACAAGTGCACCCTTGGTCACCTTCCAAGATTCAGTTGTGAGAGTTACTGTGCAAACCTCATCCCTTAACTTTCCTGCAGAAATTAGATTCCTCTTCAGTTTGGGAACATGCATGACATCTCTCAACACCCATGTGTTGCCATTCTGCATTTTCAGCTGCACTTTTCCTTTGCCAATAATTTTACAAGGCTCATCATCCTCTAAATAAACTATTCCAAAATCTCCATGGATATAGTCACTAAAATATTCTCTATTTGGGGTTGCATGGAAAGAGGCACTAGAATCTAAAACCCAAGATTCTATATTATTATGCAAAGAGAATATAAGAGCATCTTGTGCAACAATACTTGCAACTTTTGCTTCTTCATTACCTTCATGCTGATTGTCTTCTTTAGGTTTTGACCAGCAATCTTTGCTTATATGCCCTATCTTTCCACAATTCCAGCAGGCTATCCTCCTGCCATTTTTGGATTTGGATCTACCTCTCATCTTTGACTTAGACCTTGATCTCCTATGCTTTCCCTTCTCTTTTTTCCTTCCCCTGCTCTCAAAACTTAAAGCGTTCTCTGATGTTTCTTCTGTGCTTTTACTGCGAATTTCTTCATTCAAGATTACACTAACAACATCATCTACTTTTAAAATATTTAAAGCAAATGCAGTATTACTAACTGCCATTACTAAGCTATGCCAGCTCTCAAGTAAAGAGCATAAGATTAATAGAGCTTTAATTTCATCATCAAACACTATTTTGACTGAATTTAATTGATTTACAATTCCATGGAAATCATTAAGATGATTAGATATATATCCACCTTCCTACATTTGCAAATTAAATAACTATTTCATAAGATATACCTTATTTGAAGCTGAGGGTTTTTCATATAAATTTGATAAAGTAGTCATTAAATCTACCGTTGACTTTGCCTGTGATAAATTAGATATCACAGTAGATGCCAGACTCAATCTTATAGATCCAAGAGCCTTTCTATCAAGAACTTCTCATTTTTCATCTTCCATGTCTGTGTGCTTCTTTGAAACTCCACCTAACAGTAAGTATAGATCTTTCTGATACAGATAATCTTCTATCTGAATTCTCCATAATTGGTAATTCTTGCCATTAAACTTCTCCATTCTCAGTTTACTTTCTTCTGCCATTGCTTCTCCCACTCAAACAGAAATCCCTATGAGTAACATGTAATCAATACACACTAACCAAATCTGAAACACATGTTAGTTAACCTAAGCTCTGATACCACTTGTTAGGTATCTATAACATAAATTCTCTAATACTACTTGTTGGGGATCAACCAACAAACTTGATTACTATGTGAAATCAACTAAACACAGAATTAAACCAGAATGATAAGTAACTAGAATCAGAAATAGCAAAGAATAAGAGATACAAGAAACCACCCTGAAAACTTGTATTAAACTCTTTACAGAAGGAAATACAATTGAAGAAACTTATTTTCTTCCAAACCTCTCTCAGATGTATAGATCTCTTTCCCTCAAGAGTTCTCTCTCCCAATTACAATCAACTCCAACAACCTGGATTGATTCACATATACATGTATGTTCAATACTATTCTACTACATAATAAGCTATGAAGATCTATCCCTATTATATAACTTTAGGGATCATGAGCATATAATCACAACCATTAGATGCACCTCCTAATCAAGGGATCAAAACAGTCCTACTAAAGATAGAGATGCGGACTTAAGACTAACACTTAATCCTATCATGCAAACATTTTGTTCTGTCCATGAAAATAGATTTTAAATGCACAGGTGACAAACGTTGGTCCCTACCTGTCTGTTTGTGACCGACATCAGCCGATCAATGATCGATGCCGGTAGCCTCTGGTCCATTCCTGACTGTCGTCGATGACTGTGTGACTCCTGCAACTTCTACACTCGCTCATTTGGTGAAGCTTTTAGCTCCATAACTCAACACTCCTTGAGGAGTATCCCTAGAAACTATATTTTTATGGTTCATTTACTACATGTGGATCAGGGTTAGGCCTATTATTTATTACACCATAGGGGGATCTAATCCTTAAACCATTCAGAATCAGCTTTCTTTGTGCAAACAACATGGTCGAGTATGAAGCACTTGTTGTAAGACATTGACAAGTAGTTTATTGGAATATATATCATCTCCAAGTTATGGTGATTCTTAGTTAATCATCAATTAGGTCATAGATCATTTTTAGACCAAAGATGATAAGCTAGTTCTATATAAAGCCATGGTTGACATTATTAAGCAACAAATTACCAATATTTAGTTTGAGCACATACCAAGGGCTAGTAATAGAACTGTTGATGTCATGGCTACTATTGGCTCTATGATTGGACAAATAGATAAAGCTAGAGAGTATCAGTTCCTCATCAAGAATTTGTCAACACCAATTTATAAAGATTCAACTATTGCCATGATTTGTGATATTGTTGGTCCTAATTCTATCTGGTACTCAGACCTTTACAACTACCTTCATGACCAAGTTTTCCCACCTAACCTATCTCAAAAACAAACCAAATCCTTCATTTATCAATCCATTCATTATACTCTACTTGGATCCACCCTTTACCATCATAGTTTTGATATAACTCTACTTCATTGTTTAACTTTGGCAGAGTCTACACCAATGTTAAGAGAAGTTCATGAAAGAGTATGTGGTGGTCATTATAACAAGGTAGTCCTATCCAAAAACCTTTTATGTATTGGTTATTATTGGCCCACAATGGATGCAGATGCCACTACCTATGTAAAATAGTGTGATAAATGTCAATGGCATGCTAATTTGATTCATGCCCCAGCAAAAACTCTAAAACCAATGTTGGCACCATGGCCATTTTCTACATGGGGACTTGACCTCATTAGGAAGATTAACCCCACTTCATCTTATGGCCATAAACATATCCTTACCACTTTTAAATATTTCACTAAGTGGGTTGAAGCTATACCCCTCACTTATGTGACAAGAAAGCAAATTTCCAAATTCATTTTCAACCATCTCATTTGCCGCTATGGTATCCCCTCTGACATTATATCTGATAATAGAGGATCATTCTAGAATAAGGATGTAGAATAGCTATGTACTAAATACAACATCACACAACATTTTTCTATAAAATATTATCCTCAAGGTAATGGCCAAACTGAGGCATCCAACAAAACCTGTATCAACATTCTCAAAAAGATTGTCAATGATGTCGGTCATAATTGGCACCTCTATATATTCCCTACCCTTTGGACATACCATACCAATCATCGTACCCCTATAGGAGCCACTCCATACTCACTTTTTTATGGTATTGAAGCCATCCTTCCCATTGAGGTAAAATTACCTTCACTATGTATCTCTTTCAATCATGTCCTAGATGATCATGACTATCAAGTAGCTCACATGCAAGAGCTAGATCTACTTGATGAAAAATGCACATCTACACTAAATAATCTTCAAGCATATCAGAATTGACTCAAAGGCCACTATAATTGGTGTGTTAAGTATAGAACATTTGAACTTGGTGATCTTGTTCTTAAAGAAAACCAAAAGAATACCATGGCTGAGAAAAAGCATAAAGAGAAATTCAAACCAAACTAGATAGGGCCTTTCATCATCACTACAGATTATGGATCAAGAGCATACAGGCTCACCACACTAGATGAAGATGAACTTCTTGAGCTGATGAATATTATTCATCTCAAGCGGTACTATGCTTGAGCACTAAGGTATATTGTCTATAAGGACCATTTCATTTATGCCATTTTGACACTATTCATCTTTATACAAATACCATCCTTATCTAGCTTCTTCACTGTATCCACTTTTTGCTTCTATTCTATTGACCCAATGTGTTTTAAAGCCTAGCTCATTTGACATTGGTTTTTTCCATTCGTTACATAATTTTAGCATTAAGGTATCTAATCAGTTTCATCAGTTAGTTCAAGTACTTAAAATAGAGATTATATTTTGGGATAGTGTGACAAAATTTTTGGTAGTTATATCCTTCATTTTTTATGTCTTTCTTACCATCAGTCTTGCTACTAATTATAACCACCTTTTGGAAAATTAGTACCATTGATCTATGTCATTGTGTCCTAGTTATAACTGCTTATGGAAAAACTATGGGTAACACTAAGCTTTGACATACCAAATTGCCCCTTCTTATGTCTTACTGTGCCTTTTTACCAAGTGTGCCTATTTTGTTTGAATTGACTGCTACACTAGTCGAGTTCTTTCACTGTAAAGGTAGAAGTATAGGTCTTATTTTGGGACAATGTAGATAGTGTTCAATACTTATTGAGGTTAGCTCAGTCACCCTTCTCTACCACACTCTCACCATTTTATGAGCAACTTAGGCCATGCCCTCACCATTTTATGAGCAACCTAAGCCATACTCTCACCATTTTGTGAGTAACCTAAGTTTAAACGCTCTCACCATTTTTTGAGCTTGAACCATTTGGTGTCTCATCATTCTTGATCGAGTTGAGATACCTCCAAAAAAATTCCAAAAACATTTGAAAAATCATTAGAAAATAATTAAAACATTCAACACTTCTTTACCTTAAGGATTATGGGAACCCTTACTAAGTTACAAGCAAATCACTTCTCATTTAGTTTCCCCATCCTTTTTGGTCTTTTTATCTCATGCACTTACCATTTTTTAAAACCATTCCTATTCTTATATCACATCCATTCTATTTTTTTTCATCAGTTACCATTTTCTTCCCATTCCCTAAGAGAACTACATTTGGCCTAAAGTTTTTTATTATATATTAGATCCATGGAACTATGTATGTAGCATCCACTTGCCTAGTGTATATGAAGACAGCTCAACCACCCCCTTATTTTTATTTTATTCCCCCATTTTGTTCATTTGTTAAGTTGTCACCTATTTTATAGGGGCAATGTTCATAGGGTTTCTTTGTTTGTTGTTTTGTTTGTGTGCTTGTTTGTTTGCTTTCAACACTGTTGCCTAGATTCAATTTATGTGTGTTTATTAGGTGATTCCTTATCCAAATTTACACTTGAATCCATCCATATTCATATGTTTACATTATCATCATGGTTTCTATCATTGGTGCATTATTTTCTATTGAGTATTGGATTACAGGAGTCAATCCTCATGCATATTTCAACCAAGTCCTCATGATGTTATACTATGATGCCTACCAACATATGATACAATAAACCTCACCTTGAAGAATTCTATTCAGTAATGGTGGCATATCTTCGACACTGATACCCTGATTCACTCCTAATCATATCCTAAATAGAGAAATTAAACATGAAAGAATTTTAATCTTTATTAGTTCAAACAAGCATCTCCCTAATAGTAGTTTGTTATAATTCATCATTACCCTATGTGTTAAGTTATCATCATCCTTAGCCAAGTTTATCATGTTTTCCATAATCAGGGTTCAATAATTATAACCACCTATGGGTAAATCATTGCACACCATCCCACCTGCATTTCTCAATGACTATAACTAACTGTAGGTAAATAATTATGTTGTCACCACTTTACTTTTTCTGCCTATACAGGGGCATGTTATTCTCTTGTTTTTCTATCCTAACTAAGGCAACTCCATCTTCTCAATGATTATAACTACCTTTGGGAAAATTATTGTGTTATCATACCATGTTGTCACTATCAGGGTACAATGTTTATAAATGCCTTTGGGTAAACCATTGTGCACCGTCCCACTTCTATTCTTAATGAATTTGACTATTTTTTCAATATCATTATGTTTTCACCCCATCATCTTTAGCCAATCTAGGTCCTCTTAATGATTATAACTGCCTATGGGCAAATCATTATTTTTACTTTTAACCTTGATTATAACTACCTTTGGGTAAATTAATATCCTTTTTACATCAATGCATGCAAAATTTTCACATTTAGATTAATCTCAACTATAGGTTAATTCTATCTTTCTTCTTGTTTCTTTTTGAGGGACCATCCATCAAATGTGATGGCCACTCCCTCAAGGGGACATCATCATAGGCTTCCCAAAACCATTTGAAGATTTGTTCTTCAATCATCATCTTCTTCTTGGCATATAGACCATCTTTCATTATTTGAAAATACATTTATTTACTTAGGGTTTGCAACATCTTCCCAAATAGGGGCAAACTAGAGACACCTAAAACTGGGCACTAATAACCTCCAATCAAGCTTTTGGCCAATTTCCACCCAAAATACACAATTTGGCCTAAAAACACTAAAACACACTAAATGATGTGAAACTGACATATTCAAGTGTCAATTTCAGCTAGGGTATCCCTAAATGGGGTAATGTAATTTATGGGCCAGCTAACTTTGATCTAATCATTTTGAGTCAAAATGCCAATTTTGCACCTAGGTGCTCTAGATTGATCTTTCCTATCAAATCTCTTACAAAAGCTATGTATGCCTTTGTTATTTTTTGTTGGTAACTTCCTAAATGGGAATATGGTTAAAATACATCTGACAGTTCCTTCTAATTCCAATCTAGTCAAATTTTGGACTAATAACAAGGCATTTTGATCAATTTGAGTAATTTGTGCACAAAGTGCTTAATCATGCTTAAGAGCTAATTAAACCAAATCAAGGCCTAATCACAAATTATATGGAAAATTTTTGAATACTTATTTTTGGAAATGAATAATGAATATCTACATCATCAGGTGACCTCATTTGTTAAGAAGACATCCTTAGGCCATAAATACCACAAATATCAGGATTCATGCCTCCCATGCCTTCCATAATGCCCTCTATGCCTCTTAATTGCCCCTTCTTCCAATGTCATGATGAGGATAATTATAAACTTAATTCCAAAATTTTAATTAATCCTCAACCACACATCTCAATCTTGAGATGGACGGTTTAGGTTGATTCTAGACATTTCCAAAAATTTATAAATAGAGAGGCCATGAGGCCATAAATGCCATAAATATCAGGATACATGCCTCCCATGCCTTCCATGATGCCCTCCATGCCTCTTAATTTCCCCTTATTCCAATGTCACAATGAGGATAATTATAAAATTAATTCCAAAATTGAATTAATCCTCAACCACACATCTCAATCTTGATATGGATGGTTCAGGTTGATTCTAGACATTTCCAAAAATATATAAATAGAGAGGACATGAACATCATTTCTAGGCTATTTTTGTGCAAAGTTATTGTGCTCAAATATCTTAAAAGGGATTGATAATGCAAAGTTACAATGCCAAATTGATTCCAAGCCAAGCCAAAGCCACAAGGTGCCAAGGAGAGATGGAGGTAGCCAAGCTTCCATTGCCAAGGACTTCATGAGCATAAGCCGAGTAAGCCACTACTACAAAGGCATTTGGAGCATCCAAGGAAGGTGAAGGAATTATTGTGTTTTATTCCTTACTTTTTAGTTGTGTTTGTCATTTTATTTTGTTAACTAAGCTTTCCCTAGTGTCTAGGCTTAGAGATGTTATGTTATTAGTGTGTTTATTTCATCTTGTTTTCATTTTGGAACTAACACCATACTAACCATCCTCTCTTGAGTCAAATTCTTAGATCACAAATTGTTATATGGATTATCTCTCAATTGGTTGTTCTAAATTTCATATTTGAATTATTCTTATGAATTCTTAGTGTGTACCTTTAAGTGCAGAATTGTTAAATTATGTTAATGTTAGGTAAATTGAAGGTTCCTTAGTTTTATTCATTTTATTTGCTCAACATTTGTAGATGTACATCAGCGATCTACTTAAAGGAGTAATTATCTAAAGTAAACTTGGTTCTTATTTGAATTTTTTATTATCTTCCTTAGAAGTTCACCTGATATATGTTGTGATCTGAGCCTAAGTTTTTTTACTTCATGTATTGGTTTTTAGTGCATACCTAGGAAACATTTAAACTTTGTCGTAATTTCTAAGATAAAGATTAGTCACATCTTTCTTCTATGCTCTACCTTGACTTTTTAATTATTTTTAACTATATCACTTTAGTTTAAAATTCATTGTATATGTCCATATTATCTTAGAATTAGACTTAATATTAAGCATAATTCATGCTAATTAACATAGATCATCTTCTTATTTACAAAGATATAGGCCAAGGTGGCTCCCAACCACCAACTCATATAAATATTATGAAATAGTCATTTGTTCTTCCCATATTATACTAAATATAATAGGATTATCACAAACTACAACTCATGCTCTGAATTATTTTGAATTCTAAAATGAGAAGTGTTTCTTAAGCACCTTGGGCACCTGTGGTACATATTTAGGCATCAACACTACCTCCAAGCATGAAAAAGATGAGAGCATAAGAGTCAATGGAGGATTTATGTGATCATATGAAGGTTTCATGAGAGAAATGAAGATGATATTAGGGTACAAATAGGATAATTATCTTCCAATCAAGATTCATTCCATGATCAACCTTGATTGTTCACACACAGCCATGTTAAGGGTCAATTGCATTAATTCATTCATACCCTAAAGGTGTACTTTAAAGATACACACACTCAAGGAGATAAACTTTTAATATCACCCATGTTTCAAATGATTAATTTACATCTTAAAACACTTACCAAGATCATGAGATATACTTCCAACTCATCAAAGCAAGTACACATGTATGTACAGATTTGAACTGTGTTAGAGCCTATAAAATGTCTTTGAGGAGTAGAATACCAAAAAGGGAGATAAGTGGAAGGTTTAAAGTACTTTGGGAGGTCTAAAAACACCAAAATATTATGAAAATGATACTAAAAATTTCTAATCTCCTCAAATAACCACCTATTATAGTGTTGGCATAGGTTGTTGCTATGGAAACTTAGCATGAGAAATGGTGTTTTGGTGGAACATATAGCATGAGAAATGGTTAGTAAGAGGTTAGAATGATTTCAAGAAGGTATTATATACTAAAATACTATAAACCATTATTAATACCCAAGGATAAGGTTAAAAAATTAAACCATAGTCCTTTGACATGAAAATATAGTCAAGTACAAACACAATCAACATCATAAGGCAGTTTTGAGAGATTTTAAAGTTTTGAAGCATATAAAAGTGGATTAAAGACCTAAAATTTGGTAAAAAGTGTCATTATGAACTATTATATCCCCCTATTACTTCTATTTTTCATGAAAAACAAGGGACATATCTTATGTTTTGTCTCAAACCTGAGGCACTCTTCATGAAAATTCAGGCAACCTACTGGTGAGTTTTGCTAAAAAACACCTACATGCCTTAATATGTATGATAAAAGAATTAAAATTGGTGGATATGTTAATGATTAGTTTATATACATATATATAATATTTTTTAGTCAAATATAATAGTAAAACTACTCACTATTTTGTGATGGTCACCCACATATCCGTTGACATCTACCATTGGAGCTAGGAGACATTTTTGAAGTCTACAGGTTGGTGGAGGGTTTTAGACATCTTGAGAGTGTTTTATAAGATTAATAAGATTATTATAAATATATATACACCTATTTATATGTGATCACACTCCAATTTCAATGCAAAACATGCCCTTGAGGGCTAAAATAAGGAAGTAAGCAGCGATTCCCACAGGTAGTCTTGAGAGACCACGAAGACAAAGTGAAGATTGAGAAAAAAATGGAGGTTAAAAGGGATTTAAATGAATTTTAAACCATGGTATTAACCCTAATATACTCATACATGTTCTTCAAGCCTTGAAACTCAGTATTAATCCTAGAAGCTAATCTTGAGGCCTTAAAGGCCTACACCACATGAAGGCACATTTAGACCCTATCAATAAAATATAACACCTTATTGAGGTATTATGATATGTTTTATCGAATTAATTATTTTTTTCAATCTTTTGGTAACAATGAAAAATTCATTTCACTCTCAAGGAGAATTTTAAACTTTTAAAGCCTAAAACACCCAGTTTGAGCCCCTCTTCAGATGATCGTATATTTCACTACATAGAGAGTTGGGATAAATTATTTTATAATTTTTTTAACCCTATTTATTTATTTATTTTAAGGTCCTTAGGCTTATTAAAAACCATTAAGACTTTAAGCAGGCCCAGAATGCATGCAGAACCTCATAAGCAAACTTATTACATACATATCTTTGCACGCCTTCCACATGGGAACCCAATATTTTCAATAAATATAAGGTTTTATATAGTATAAATATTCATTTCAATAATTTATGATATGGAGGTCTATATTTTATGAATTAATGTTAAGAAGGTAAGCCTATCTAAGCTACCAAAAGAGCCTTTTTGACCAATTTTGGGTTTTTAAACTCATAGGTCCATGAAATGACCTATAATAACTTGTAAATCACTATTAAAATTTAAATTACTCTCTAAATATCATGTATAACCTATTTTTTATAAAAAAAAATCCATGTGTGGATGCCTAAGAGGCCCAAAATTGCCTAAAATGCCTATTCTAGCAAGTCTTTATAGAGAGAAATGGTATGAACTCATGGAAGAGACATAATGGGACCTTAATCACCATTATATGTCACTTTTATCCCTTCACATGGGTTTTTATAGTTCCCTGTTGAGATGAAGGGTCAAAAACCCAAGTTTTTTGATATTTTATGAATGGTTGTAGGTTTAATGGTGATTTCCACCATTATTTTAGGTCTTGAAGGTGGTCTAAATATTAATTTTCTTCCTCATAAGAATTTTATGTGTGTTTTTTTTGGTGAATATTTTGTCACCAGCTAATTGATGGGTAAAATAGGTTGTTTCAACCATAGCAGAAGGAGATTGGTTGGCCAAATGTGCAGGTTTACCTATATATATATATATATATATATATATATATATATATATATATATATATATATATATATATATATATATATATATATATATATATATATAAGCTAAAAATAACACTCAAGTTAGGATAACACCATCCATCTCTCTTTTTTAAGAGATGATGTTCACAGACATAGGAGAATTCTGGTGAAAACCTTGAAGACACTTCTCTTCTTTCAGAAGTGGTCTACAGTAAGTAGCAGGTATTCTTTCCAAGAAAGTAATTGTAACAAGGCACAATAACCAGTAGAATGAGGTGTAGCACAAAGTCTCCCCCTCAACTTCCAAAGAGTGAAATATGAAGGATAATGGGGACACAAAGTCATCCCAAGATCCTTTAAAAAGAAAATAAAAATAAACACACTAAAGACAATTATGGCAGCATAAAGTCTCTCTACAGTCAGCTTTAGGACACCTTCCTGGTTACTTCCACTAGTCTTGCTTATTTAATTAAATGGACAAGAATGCATTTATGAAATAGACATAAGAATAATTTCCTCAACAACATAAGCTATTCCAGCACAAATTTTGAAAGATCACTTGTTTTCTTATTCAAATAAAGAAATATGATTAACAATCTGAGGTCAAAGTCTCAAGAAATGCCTTTCAGTTTAGGCAGCATTTTGCCTCTAATAACAAAAAGATATTTTTGCATAAAATAAGATATTATAATATATAGCAGCCAAGAAAGACTTGGCACTTTTTTTTTCATGGAATGGCCCATGTTGTGCATTCAATGCCTTGAATGCATTTTCAGTTCTGTCAGGGGACCATGCTAGAATAGGGTGTCAGCCTTAACTGTGGTGTGTCAATTCATCTCAAATGTCTTCTCCTTAGCATGGGTCATCTAGTCTATTTTCTAGATATGTACGTGGCTGTCCACTCACTTTTATTCAAAAGGAGAAAAATAGGTCACACCTTTGAAAGTTTGCATGCTCAGATGTCTACTTGGTGGACTATTTCACCTACCAAAAATAACTCTCCTACAGATATTTTTAGATTTCCTATAGTTGTTCTCTTTTCCCTCACCACGTCTTGTCCTTGGTGATCTAAGCTCTCAAGGCTATCTTCTTACCTTCAGCAAGCTCTTTCAACTTCCTCTTTAGCTGGTCACTAAGTTTGTTTTTAGATTCTATGCCACATTTGAAAATCAATGGTTATTTCATGACTTCTAAATTTGACATCCACAAGAACGTCACTGGTCATTGGTCGCTTGAACCACTTTGAACCTTGAACCTTTGAACCTTGAACCATTTTGGTTCAAATTTCAACGGTTTATTCTCTTTCTTTAACTCAATGGATTCTTTTCTTTCTTATTGAACTCGTTGAACCTTTGAACTTTGAACTCTTTTGGTTTAAGGTTCAATGATTCAACGATTAAATCTTTCTTCTTAGAAGTCTACTTTTCTTTAAGTCCTTTGAAGCCATTGAACTTTTTGAAGCAATTAAACTTTGAACTTGCCAAAGTGCTTAACTCTTTAAATTTTGCCAATGTCATTGAACCTTTAAACCCATTGAACCTTTGAACCTTTGGAGGTGGGATTCAATGGTTCAATGTTTTGTTTTTAAGCCTGTTGATGGACCTTTCAGTTGAACCTCGACATTGAACCAATCTTGAAATAGCCTAAGTGTTTGGAACTTGTTCTTTTGTGAGAGCTCACCTGTTGAAGTTGTTGAACCTGTGAGTTCCTTAGCTAAAAATTCTTGAATAATTGAAGAATTTAAATGCTCATAACTTTTTTTTTTAGGAGGGAAGAGAGAATTTTGGCCTATAGGACCCAAATAGTTGATATGTTGTCCCCAAAAACAAGTGACAAATTTTGGGAACAACAGCTGGCTCCAGTTGGGGAACTTCCATCGATTATAAAAATAATTGAAGAGAGTAGAATCTAGAATCTCTAGTGCCTTTAAGTATGCCATTGGGCTATAGAGTCATGCTACCCAAAAAGAAAGGCACAAAAAACAAAATAAAATGAAAAGCACCAAACAAAACTAAAGACTATACAAATATATATATGTACAATTGATGTCACCTGATACTTCAAAGATTGAAATGCTTCAGATGATACCCACTATGAGGTAGTGAAAAGGGCATGCCATCTTGATACTTCAATAGGAAACTATTTTCACCATTGAGTTGATGAATAGCAAATGGGCCTCTCCATAAGGAATCAAATTTCCCATGCATTCCCTTTGGTTCTCATCTCTTATCCCATTATAGAACTTGATCACCAATCTAAAAATTATGGGCTTTTGCTTTCTGGTCAAAAAGCTTCTTCACCAAACTTTGATGCATAACAATTCAATCCACCACCATAGTTTGTTGCTCATCCAGCTTAGTTAAGCACATGATTCTCTTGTTGATGGAGCTTTCATATGTCTGATCTTCAACTGCCTTTGCCAATTTCAATGCTAGTAATTCTAGGGTGATTGGTATCTCTACATTGAGACCATATAGAAGTTGGAAAGGTGACATACCTATTGCCCTCTTGGGCATAATTTTGTCTTCCCATAAAGCATCAAACAATGCTTTATGTCAGGTTAGTTGGTTGTCATCTACCAGCTTTCTGATGATGGTCACCAAGTTTTTGTTGCTTGATTCTGCTTGGCCATTTCCTTGTATAAAATAATTAGAAGAGTGGGAGAGGGTAATCCCATAATGGAAATAGAACTGATTAATCTCATGAGAAGAGAAATAGGCTGCACTATTGATCACTATCTTGGTTAAGACCCCAAACCTAGAAATGATGTTCTCCTTGAGAAAATTGCATACTACTTCTGAAGTAGCATGCTTGGCTGGAATAGCTTCCACCCATTTGGTGATGTAATTTATGGCTATGAGGACATAATCATGTCTAGCACTTGAAGATGAGTTTATAGCACCAATAAAATCAATTCCCCATTGTTGACATGGCTCCTCTATTACCACTAGCTTAAGAGGTAAAGAAGCTAACTTGGGTTTTCTAACAAACTATTGGCACAGTTCACATCTTCATACCTATTTGTATTCATCTTAAAATAGAGTAGGCTAGTAATACCTGGCTCAAATAATCTTATGGGTAGTTACAGGCGTAAAAAAATGTCCTCCATAGGCTAGATTGTGGAAGGATTCTAAAAGTTTATTCTGCTGCACTTCATCTATGTAGCGAAGGAATACCCCATCAAGGTTCCTCTTATACAGCCTGTTGTTCCATAGGACAAAGTTGGTAGATTTCAACTTGACAATCCTCTTTCCTTTACGAGACAGGTGAGTAGGACACTCACCATAGGTAAGGAAATGAGCAATATTTGAATACCACTCATTCATGGTGGTGATAAAGAGGATTGTTGGTGTGTCTTCAATTTTTGCTTCTTCATGCCCTATTTCTTTTGGTCTGTTATCAACAATCAATTGGTAGAGAACCCTTCCCTGCACAAGCTTTGTTGGTTTGATAACAAGATCAAACTCTTGGATTTTAGAAATCTAATTACCCCTTTTAGTTCCAAACTCCTACTGAGTTAATATGGATTTGACTATGGTATCAAGAACTAGGGCAATAGTGTGTGAATTTAGGATGTAAAAATGGAAGTGCTTTACTACCTTTACCACTGCATAAGCATGATTCTCTAGATTTGAATATTTTAGTTCATGAGTTTTGAGAGGACAGCTCATAAAGGATATGGTAGATTCCACACCTTTGATCTATTGAACTAAAATTACTGAAAGTGTGTGCTTGGAAGCATAACTATACATTGTGAAATCTTTGGTATAATCTAGACAAACTAGAATTTGGGCATGGGCAGTAGCTGTCTTGATGTCTCAAAATACCAATTCACCTTCTTCAGTCCAGTCGAAAGTGGCCTTTCCCTTCATCGTGTCCACAATGTGGGGGGTCTTCTCAAAAAACTCAAGAATGAACCTTCATAAAAAATTCACTTTTATAAAGAAAGAATGAACTACAGTCTTACTTGTGGGTAGAGTAAGCTCTTGGATGGATTTGACTCTTTTTGAGTCAATCTTTATGCCTCCTCAAGATACAATGTGTTCAAGAAGTTTCCCTTATATTACCCCAATAATAGACTTTTTAGGATTTAGAGAAATGCCATTATGGTGACATCATTCTAGCACTTGTTACAAATGGCACACATGATCAGGACGATGCTTGGAAAAGACTGTTAAATCATTGAGGTACACCATAATGAACTTACTCATTTCACCTTTAAAAGCAAGGTCCATTGCTCTCTAAAAAGTGGCACCATCATTTTTAGGCCAAATGGCATTCTTCAATATGTAAAGGTGACCCAAAGTGTGGTGAAGGCAGTCTTATGTTGGTCTATTTCATCAACTTCCACTTGATTGAACCCCAAGAAGCTGTCCAGCATTGATAACATCTCTAAACTAGTCACCGTCTGAAGAATTTGATCCATGATGGGCAGAGGGTAATTATCCTTTAAGGAGGATTGATTCTAATTCCTAAAATCTATGTTGAGGCAAATTTTTCCATTCTTTTTTCTCACAGGAACTATGTTTTCAATCCATGTGGAATGATGGATTGGGAAAATTATTCTAGCATTCAACATTTTTTGTATTTCAAATAGAATAGTACCTGATATCTTTGGATTATACTATCGAGATTTTTGATTGTAAGGCACTGAATCACTCTTGAGAGGAATTTCATGGCAAATTTCTTCAAGCCTGAGTGACTTCAGATCATCATAAGAGTACGCCAAAACACCCATGTAATGGTAAAGCAGGGCAGTAAATTTGAGTTTCTCCTCCAGAGTGCAGTACTTCCCAATGTTCACCATCTCAAGATTTTCCTTGGTACCCAAATTTATCTGATCAAACTCCTAGGAGGAGCTTGAATCTATTTGTTATTATTTGATGAACTTGTGCTTGTCAAATGGTTTCTCAATGGAAACCAATCCTTTGGAAATTTTATTCTCTTTCAACTGTAGGAATTATTCACCTATGTTTGAACTTATTTTAGGGGCTAATTCAAGTTCCTGAGGCTCAATGCCTTCAAAGTGAAGCTATTCAAAGCTGTCTTTTTATTCTATAAAAGTGATGATTTGGTTGTCACCATTGAACACTTGCCAATGATTGGCATTATCAGACACACTTGGTTGAAAGACCAGTTTGATAGTGTACCTATCTCCCTTAAAATCTAGGTGAAGAACCAAGAGAGTTGTAGAAATAACTAATGCATCAGCTCAGTCATTAAATTCCCTAGGTATTTCAAAGATACTGAAAGCATCAAAGCTTTTAATTTGATCCCAAACTAGATTGTGGTAATGGCATAATCTCTCACTTTTGGTTTGATACAGGTTCCACACCTGGTAAACCACTAGCTCAGCATCTCCTTTGGCATGAAGGAGTTTGATGCCCCTGTCTTGAGTGGCCTTCAATTAGAGCAGCAACGATTTGTATTCAATAATATTATTGGTGTTGTTGAATTGCAACTTGTATGAAAAAGGAAAAATATCTCCTTGAAGAGATATCAACACAATCCTAGCTCTAGAACTAGTAGAAGAATAGCTGCCATCAAATTCCAGAATCCAAACATCATCAAAAACTAATTTTTTCTTAGATTTTTCTTTAATTGGAGGGGAGGATTCTTTTGCACTTGCACTGCATCCTATCAATTCTTCTGTTGTTTTGTATAAACCAATTTTTAGTTTGTTATTTTCAAAAGTTTCATCAATTAGGATAGGAACATCCTCTGTAGTCAAGAAGTAATTACCCATGCCTGAAGACTCAAATAGAATTTGAGCTTCAGGTGCTAATGTTTGAGTGACAATATATTTTACCTCCTTCTCAGGAAGTAGTCTCTGCATGATGCCTTTGACCAAGATCCTCACTTTAGATAGGTCCATGCTCAACTCACCACCAACATCATTGAAGAAATTTTACCAATGCCGTAGGAGGTTGGGATGTTAGCCACCAAGATTGTCATCTTAATTCTCTTATCCAGGAATGTCAAAAATGCAAATTAGGCATCCTTGATTTGTCCCAGCAGTGGCACTTACTTTTTTTCCATGGAGAATCATCTCTCAAATGTCTTGGTCAGTGTGAGACTAAGAGATTCTACCACTTTGGTAGGCATGACATTGTCTAAATCTCTGAAATCAATGATGTAGTTGCTCAGCTTGTGATCGTTTATCAACATGGAAACATAGAAAGGCTCTATTTTCCTAGGGGCAGTAGGAGGAATAATGATAAGATTGTTTGTGATAGACATGTTCCTTGGGGGATCATGAGTTACCTTCTTAACATCTTGTCCTATAGGGACAACTTTATTTTTCACACACTCAACCAACCTGTCCAACTGCTAAGGGTTGGATTTTAAATATCCAAACTTAGTCATTTGAATTTTGGTCTTCTTAGTATGGTCCATTATGTCAAATGACTGAAATAGACTAGGAATAGAGGAAGGAACTTCATCTTTCTAGTTTTTTGGGGGTATGGTACTGGTCTGAGAATTTAAAGCAGGAGGTGAAGGAATATTTGAGGTACTTACTTTTTTGTTGATCATCGGGTCCTTTGATTAGAAAGGTAGTGAAGTTGCTCATTTATCAATTGAAATTGTTGGTCGAGATTCTTCTCCTATTTTTCCTTTATCCACTTATTGAGCTGACTGGTTCTAAGACCTGGTAAACATTGTGAATGATCCATCAAATGCTTCACCTTTACTTATGGTTTCATCTTGATAATTCAGGAAACTAATGTTGGAGTCACCAACTAATTATTCTTGGTCTTCTACAAAGAGATCAGCATCATTTTCTTGGTTTAATTTAGGCTGGAAAGAGAAATTAGATTCTATTTCAAGATATCCAATTGTTGAATTGGTTGGAGGTGCTTCAATGGCAAGCTTCCCATGTGGGGGAGGAAGGCAATGTGGTTGCCCTTGATTCCTGGTAGTATTGCCTTGGTATGACCGATTGGGAAATATTCTCCTTGGTATATCTCTATATGAAGGAGAAAAAGACATCACTTGCACCATTTGCTTCTTGAGAGCTAACATCTCATTTTCCAGCATCTACACAATTGGATCAGTGGTGCCTATAGATGGATATTTAGAGGATGAAGAAGATTTACCTTTATTAGGATCTCTCCTTATCTTCCCTACCAAGATGAGATCATCTTCCACCTCAGTGGCCAAATCTTTAGTAGTAGCAAGGTCTATGTGGCTAGCACATCTCAGTAGAAAACTCACTTCAGGCAGCTGAGAATTGATGAAGAAGCATTTGAGATTCTCAGCTGTTGGCTGAGAAATTATAGGAATCATGTTCCTCAACTTGTTGAACTTGGCTATGAAGTCCCTCATAGGTTCATGAGGCTCTTTCTTCATATGTGTGAGCTAGGCTAGCAAGGCATGTGCATCTTTTATAGGCTTAAACCTTACTTCGAATTTGGCTTTGAGAGTGTCCCAATTAGTCACTGACTGAGCCTACAGATGGTAGAACCAATCTACAGTAGTGCCTTACAATGTTTCCATAAATAGCCTAACTACTATGTCTTCATACTCCATGCCTATCACACCATAGGCTATGCTGAAGGCTATAATATGTTCATCAAGGTGAACTCTCCCATCACCAAAGAATTTGGGAAAATTCTTTCCATAAATATATGGTAGCTCATGTAGAGGTGGAGTTAAATTGAGTTGGCCAAAAGAGTTACCCCAGGTGCCTTGAATTGCCATTATATGATTATGGAAAGGGGGGAATAACAAATCTTGGTGGGGTATGTACGAGAAAAGATCTACTAGTAGAGGAAAAAGAAGCTCTGCCTTGTATTGGTGACCTGGTGTTGGTAGGAGGAAGACTCCTAGTTTGTTGAAGGTGAGGTTGTGGAGGAAATAACTCAAAATTGCTTTGTTGCACCAACTCAAAAATAGGGTCAACAACACCTTTGGATCTCTGGTTTCTCATATACCATGGAGCTGTAAGATTATAATAGTAAAAATGGAAAAGAATTGGCGCTGCTTCAATTTGAAGCTTGAGGATTCAAACTGCTCATTCTTCCCCAGCGGAGTCACCAAAAATTGTTGGGTGAATATTTTGTCACCAGCTAACTAATGGGAAAAATAGGTTGTTTCAACCACAACATAAGGAGATTGGTCAGCCAAATGTGTAGGTTTACCACATTAAAGGGGGACAAATCTCTCCTCGCATAAAGGAGAGGTTCCCTATAAATATAAGGTGTTATATATATATATATATGCTAAAAATAACACTCAGGGTAGGATAACACCATCCATCTCTCTTTTTTCAAAGATGATGTTCATAGACATAAGAGAATTTTAGTGAAAACATTGAAGACACTTCTCTTCTTTCAAAAGTGGTCTACAATAAATAGCAAGAATTCTTTCCTCAAAAGTAACTGTAACAAGGCGCAATAACCAGTAGAATGAGGCGTAGCACAAAGTCTCCCCCTCAATTGCCAAAGAGTGAAATACAAAGGATAATGGGGGCACAAAGTCATCCCAAGATCCTTTAAATAGAAATATAAAATAAACACACTAAATACAATTATGGCAACACAAAGTCTCTCCACAGTTAGCTTCAGGACACCTTCCTAGTTACTTCCACTAGTCCTGCTTATTTAATTAAATGGACAAGATCACATTTAGGAAATAGACATAACAACAATTTCCTTAGCAACACAAGATATTCTAGCACAAAGTCTAAAAGGTCACTTTTTTCTCATTCAAATAAATAAATATGATTAACAATCTGAGCTCAAAATCTCAAGAAATGACTTTCAATTTGGGCAGAGTTTTGCTTCTAAATTTAAAAAAACTCTCCTTTGCATAAAATAAGAAATTACAATATATAGAAGCCAAGAAAGACATGGCACTTTTTTTTCATGAAATGGCCCATGTTTTGCATTCAATACCTTGAATGCTTTTTTAGTTCTGTCAGGGGGCCATGCTAGAACAGGGTGTCAGCCTTAACTGTGGCATGTCAATTCATCTCAAATGTCTTCTCCTCAACATGGGTTGTCTGGTCTATTTTCCAGATAAGTACACAGCTGTCCACTTAATTTTATTCAAAGAGAGAAAAATAGGTCATGCCTTTGAATGTTTGTGTGCTCAAATGTCTACTTGGTGGACTTTTTCACCTACCATAAATAACTCTCCTACAGATATTTCTAGATTTCCTATAGTTGTTCTCTTTTTCCTCACCATGTCTTGTCCTTCCTTGGTGATCTAAGCTCTTGAGGCTATCTTCTTACCTTCAGCAGGCTCTTTTGACTTCCTCTTCAGCTGGTCACTAAGTTTATTTTTAGATTTCATGCCACATATGAAAATCAATAGTTATTTCATGACTTCTACATTTGACATCTGTGGGGACATCACTGGTCACTTGAACCACTTTAAACCTTGAACCTTTGAACCTTGAACCATTTCAATTCAAAGTTCAATGATTCATTTTCTTTCTTTAACTCAATGGATTCTTTTCTTTTTTATTGAACTCGTTGAACTTTTAAACTTTGAACTCTTTTGGTTCAAGGTTCAATGGTTCAACTGTTAAATCTTTCTTCTTCAAAGTCTACTTTTCTTTAAGTCCTTTGAAGTCGTTGAACTTTCCAAAGAGGTTAAACTTTGAACTTGCCGAAGTGTTTAACTCTTTGAAGTCTGTCAATGTTGTTGAACCTTTGAACCCATTGAACATTTGAACCTTTGGAGGTAGAGTTCAATGGTTTAATCTTTTGTTTGAATCCTGCAGATGGACCTTTCGGTTGAACCTTAACGTTGAACCAATCTTGAAATTGCCTAAGTGTTTGAAACTTGTTCCTTTATGAGAGCTCACCTATTGAAGTTGTTGAACCCATTGAACCTGTAAGTTTCTTAGCTAAAAATACTTGAATAATTGAAGAACTTGAACACTCAGAACATTTTTTTTAGGAGGGAAGAGAGAATTTTGTCCTACAGGACCAAAATAGTTGATATGTTGTCCCTAAAAATAAGTGATAGATTTTGGGAACAACAATTTTAAATCCTTATATAGGTCTAAAAGTGGTTTTCATGCTGCTAAATAGCCTTTGGAGTAGGTTCCAAGATAGTTGGTTGAAGGTGGTTCAATCTTGAAGACCTCCATCAATGGAGTCCAAGAGATTTGTAGGTTTCATAGAGTCTTTACAGGTTGGAGGTATAATTTTGAGTTGAGAACAAAAGATAACATCAAAAATAAAACACTCAAACTTAACCTTCAAGGTTAGTTGTTGGGCCCCTAATTTGACTAAGTTTGGCTCCGTGCCAGCTTGATTAACATCTTGGCATGAGGCAATCATTTGGCATGATTATTGTTTTGATATCTTTTACACCAAATAGAGGAATTGATGCACATCTTGAGCCAACTATTAGGTGGTTAACTAACACCTATATTTTCAAGGCATCTTCATAAGTGACTACACATGGTGACCATATTGCAAAGGATGCAAGGTGATGGAATCGATAGAAGGATCAACAAAGGCTCTATCTCAACACCTGGTGTGTATTATCCACCCTAGCATGGAGATGCTCTTGTGTGATATAAAATTGAGCTCAAACTAGTGAGCATGGAGTCACGAACTTGATGTAGTGAAGCTCTAAAAAATTGGCCCTATATATAATGTTATGGTCACCATTAGCATAAAAATTAGCATGGATGATACTAAGGATCCTAATGTATATGCCCAAGCTCGCATGTGAGCCTCTAGGTAGATAAGTAGCTTGAGTGATATAGTTACTCTATTTTAAAGTTCTATATTTTATTTAAACTTTGAGTAATGAAGAAGAATGATTGTAGTAATATATGGTATTCCTGATTTAGATGCTTTTAGTTTTGTAATTGAATTGCTCAATAAATGTAATAGTTATAATGGTATAATTTCAATATATAAATGTTAAGTTTAACAAAGCTCTAGTTTAGGTCATTTATGGCATCCCTATGTTAAATAATGACATTAGCATAATATATAAAATAGCCTAAGTATGGATAATATCTTATGCCAATCTATGATATACATGCGTAAAGCATGAGCCCAGGATGAACAAGTAAACTTAAGCACCCACTTCACCCTTTAAAAGTGCCTAAATGGTGCTAAGCTTAGTGAAATAAAGGCTTATGCCCTTATGACTAGAAGCAGTTCCCCAAATAGGCTTTATGCCTATATACCATCAACCTAGCCCAAAAATGGCTTGTGTCAATGAACCTACCAAAGCCTTTATTGAGATGACCAAGTCCTATAAGTAATGATTTATGCCATGACATAACTAGCCCAATGTGAGCCCCAGTCCTTTCTCTACTACACTGTGGGTGATTGCATGAGGCTTTTACCTTATGTGAATTGATGCCAGCATAGTTGAATCATAAATGTTGGGTGCTATAGGAATATACTATGTTTGCATCTAGTTATAATGATTCTATAACTAACTTGGAAAACTATATAAGTTCCTAAACCCCATGAATAAATGAATTGACCCCCTATTCTACAACATTTTGGTTATATTGTTAGGACCCATGTTAAATTTTGTTACTAAAATGGTGTGATAGAGCGATGCTTCAACTCTCCCTTGAGAACATTGAGTGTTGGTTATAATAGGTGCAAGATAGCTTTACACTAAAGCACCCAACCTTTAGAGGATAAAAGTTGAGGAAGTGGGTCCAGAACAACCTGTGTGCAATAGAACGATGTTTCAACTCTCCCTTGATAACATTGAGTGTTGGTTATAATAGGTGGAAGATAGCTTTACACTAAAGCACCCAACCTTTAGAGGATAAAAGCTAAGGAAGTGGGTCCAAAACAACCTATATGATGCTTTGTATGAGGTCTTATTTTGTGAACTACCTAAGCATGTGTACTGATGGTTGTCTACCTATGTAAACCATATAAGACAAAGCTATGGATAGTGCCTTGAGTGGATGAAAGAGCACATAGAGATACTTGAGACTCTAGATGCCACTTGGATGAGAGTAGTAGATAAATGGTGGTAAGGAGCATTGAACAACTACCTACTTGAGTTCATTATTTCCACATACTCCTACCCTGTGGAAGTAAAGTATCAATTTTTTAGTGAACCTAGAGGCACATTTATGAAAACATTCAGTGTAGAGCTTAATAAATTTATGGTGGATTATGGTTTTCAAATCATGAGAATGGAAGGCTAAATTCCTTATGTATGTGAGCAGTGTAGAAGGGAAGAAGGGGATTTGTAGGTGAAGTGAAATGGAAGGGGATGAGCAAATTGACACCTAAGAGCTCAAGAGATAGACTTATAATAAGAGAAGGCATAGGCTAATAGAAGCTATAGAACCTAGAAGTGTTGAGAGAACCTATAGAAAGCAAGAAGGGCATGGGGAAGGATCTCTTGAATTACAACAATGCCAAGAAAAGAAAAATAATGAAGCCATAGATTGAGATCAATTGTTGACCAATGTAGAATGCTTTAGGTTCTTATAGAATTTAACAATTTAAGATGTGTTAGATTCACCTACCCCCTTTGAACCTGTGACACAAACTCATGTGTTGGATCCCCCATGTGAAGAAAGAAGAGTGATAACCAACCCTATTATCAACATAGACTTTGACTATTTTGTAGACTTGGAGTATAATTTTATGATTGAACAAGTTGTTCCTTATGAGGAATTGAGTAAGGATACCTATAAACCTTTGGGTGATAGGTTGACAATACAAAATATGAGCATGAGAATTCCAATTTAGCCAATATTAGTTGCACAAACTAAGCAACAGCCCATAAAAAGTGGCCTAGCATCATACGTGAGTAGTATAGCACCTTCAACATTAAGTGCCAGTAGTAACAATGGGGTCAATGCCTAGCCCAGTAGTTGGAGGCATTGAAGGACTACCACCCATATAGATGGTAGGGGTAAGTACCTTAGATGCCAGTTTTACCCTCATAGCATATTTACTACGAGATGGTAATGCACCTATTAGAGTATCATGGTGTGTAAAATGCCATAGAACATGTACTAAAATATGAACTATAATGGTGCACTTAAGGCATCACCTAATCAAAGCATAAGGCAACCCAATTCATGATAACTCTACTAGACCACACCCATACCTATTATAGTAAATTTGATCCTAACTAGGCTATGGTTGACTATGACACCTTGAAGGAAGCATTCCTAAAGGAATTTGACATCCCTAAGCTTGAACATCAGAGCATCATTGTGCTCAAGGATATTAACTAAGGACTCTCAAAAAATGTGTGCCTATATGATGTTAGGTTCAAATACTTATTTCCAAACTTATTTATGGTATTCACCCCTCCTAACATGCGTAATGATTCACTGGAGGATTGCTAGTACTTTTCAAAAGAGCGATGTCCATGAAGATATTCATAGACCCTCATAAAGTGCTTAAAGTTGCACTCAGAGATGAGGAAGTCACGAGTGTTGATACTAGGATTAGCCAATTTATGGAGCCATAGATTGTATCTATGGCCAACCAAATCTAAAAGCTAGCTGCTAGTTTGTCATAATATGCTCAAAGTAGATTCTGGTACACGGACTGTGAGACAGAAGGTTGTAATAGGAACAACTTCCCTTGAAGGAATGTACACACATTGATTTTAAGTTGTGAGGTTTGTTATTAAGCACATGATTTTCATAACTACCCTTTTTTGTAAGGTGCTAGTTAGGTTAACACAACCATCTATTACTGGTTATGCAATGCCTATACTCATACTATAGTTGACTATTGAGTGATCAATGAGATACATGAAAACATGGACAGCGGTGTACAGCAAGTAATTGTAGTAGCTAGAGGGTAGGTGACCCAAGGAAATGAGGGATATGGCCATTATAATGTGGGTTATGATATGTAAAGAGGTGTCAGAGGGTGAGGTGGAGGATGCGATGAATATTCCCACTACACTCATGTTATGAGTGTGATTCAACCGAGCATTATCAGCATAATTTCCCTACACATCCAACATGTGGGTATTATCAAAGAACACAAAAGGTTAAGGAATGACCTAACTTGTATAATATATTGTCCCAAGTTTGGCCTGATGTATATGAGGGTACAAGAATGATTAGGCATGAGCCAAAAATAGATAAGTGGACTATGAAAGTGTAACCAACCCACACAAATCCAATCAAAGTGTAGGTAACTACTTGCAAGGATTCACCACTCAGTCACCAATTACACCAGTACCATATTTGTGCCTAGAATATGGGGAATAGAGATGTACTAAGCACATAACATGGCTTGAACCTAAATCTAGTCCTTACCCTAACCCTACATGATAGAAATATGTTTTACAACAAGCCATGAGTGTCATTCAAAAACTACAAGGAGAGTTTCAATTGGTGAGAGACCTAGAGGCACAAGCTATTGCCGCCTACAAGAAGTCATATGGCTAAGAGGCTAAGATACATGAGTTAATAGAGATCATATGTCTCCTATAAATGGAATGAATGATGTCCCTATTGAAATTCTTGCTTTTGGAGCATGTAGGGAAAAATCCAATTGAAGTTACTATGCCACACATGGAGAGGACATGAGAAGTGAGGCATACATAGAATGCAAAGTATGATCAAGAACTCCTTCTAAATTCCACCATTATGGATGGTCTATGCATGAGGTCTTTATGAACATAATCATTGAGGTCAATATATTGACCAAGAATGCATGGGAGAAGATAGGTAGGCCAATATTGAGGCCTTCCCCTCATGTGCTTTTTATTGCTAACAAGACCCAAGTGTAACCAATTTAAATTTTGAAGAGTGCTATTATAGATATAATAGGCACTAAGTTCTATGTTGACTTCAAAGTGATTGAGTTGGCAGAGTAAGACAATTATCTAGTGTTCCTAAGAAGTCCATGGTATTACACAAATAACATAGATATGCACTTCAAGAGGTGTTACATGAACTTGGAAAATGGAAAGGAGAGGGTAGTGATTCCCCTCTTAAATGACCAAGGGGCCCCCTATGTAAAGAGTGTTTATCTTTAGGATGAGATTAACCATATATACAATATCATAGTGCAAGGTGCCAAGACTCTCAACCCCAATGACCAAAGAGTGTTTTCTTGGGAAGATGGACAATCGACCTCAGACACCACCAATGTTGTTTGTGATCAATGGCTCAGAGAATCTTATGAAAACACTAGTTAGAGGTACCACTTAGTGCATGCAAAGGTGCCAAAACCTATGAGGACTAACTGGGTCTAGATTGATTGCACTCCTAAGATTTGGGTCCCTTATGCCAATAAGAAATAAAAGAGAGTGTTTCACCTAAGTAAAGGAAAACTTGTGGCACTCCCAAGATATAAGGTGAGTAATCCTATGGAAGATTATGTCCATGACCTCAAATCATGCCTCCCAAATGAGTTAGATAGGATGGGTACACTAGTGTATACTTTGAGGAGCATTATCGCTCATTGGATGGTAGTGAAAAGGCCTAGTTTTCCCATTTGGAAAGATGTCAAAGCATCCATATGCACTAGATTTGGGAAAACCCATAAGGACCTAGACATTTTTTGCCTACTTTTTTTATTTATACCCTATAGCTCATGTACATTTATGTGAGTAAATTTGGACTATATGTGGTGAGAACACCCCAAGGAACCTATGAGTGCATGCCTTCTATAGAACTTTAAATATGTGGGCACAAACATGGTATGTTTTTAATGAGATTCACCATGAGACAATAAATTGGGATGTACTTAAGGAGTGGTTCATGCACACCTCCTTTTCTTCATAGAACTTGGAATTGATCGATCCATTGCAAGTAATTCATAGGGTAGTGTTTGAGGACACTATAATCCTAGAGGAGTGCCTCAAAGACATGTTTAGGAAAAAAGGAGTGGCACTCCAAACTTTCTTTGAAGAATAAACATGCAAGAGTGACTCGAGTGAAAAATATGATGAAATATGAAAGGCATGTAACTGGATGACCTTGATAGGCAAAAAGAAGCTAGTGTGCCAAGTGGATGATACCAACCCCAATGCAGAAGATCCTACTCAACTTCACATAAAAATAACTAAGGAAACTAGGCAAGTAAAGGACTCACGATAGGCAAGGAATAATCTCTACCATGCACTACCCAAAACTACCAAGGTAGACATCAACTCAGAAGGGGAACTAAAGATGGCTATTTTGGGTGCATATTCATTTGATGTAGATCTAGCATGAATTATGGATCTCCTAAAGCAGTTCTAATACTTGTTCTTTAGAAATTATCAAGACATGAAGGGCACCCACCCATCCCTTACTAAAATGAGTATAAATCTAGTGGATAGTGCAAGACCTATTAAGAAGCACCCTTATAGAATGAACCCCAATCTCCACATCACAGTCAAAATGGAGATTGATGGTATGTTAGCTATAGGTATCATCTACCCTATGAAAGGATATGAATGAGTGAGTACCATAGTTGTTAGCATCAATAAGGATGCATGCATTCATATCTAAATTGATTATATATTTTTGAATGTCACATGTGTCACTGACCCCTTCTCGACTCCATTCATTGATGACGTCTTGGATGGCATCATAGGCTATGAGATTTACACTTTAACTGATGGGCTCTTAGGATACCATCAAGTCCAGATTGAAGAGGAGGACAAAGCCAAAACAACCTTTATGATAGAATGGGGTTGTTTCACATATAACATGATTCCCTTTGGACTTAATAATGTGCCATCCATGTTAGGTTATGGAGTTAAAAGCTTCACTGATGCAAACAGGGAAGGAGGTTGCTGAGAGATTGTTGAGTGTCACAGTCACTAGCGTCGGTTAGGCCAACCGACGTTGGCCAGTGGTGGATAGGAATGCAACTGATGTCGATAGGATTCAGCTGATGTCGATCACCTCCAGGTAGATAGGGACTGATGTCGGTCACCTGTGCGGTTCTAGAACTGTCGGTTGCACAAATAGTTTGTTAACGAACTGAGTGTTTGCATGTTAAGAGCCAATTATAGACTTGAAGTTGTGGATCTAATTATTGTAATTAGATGTCTAATTATTGTTTACATGAGATCTATATATTAGACTCATGGGCTGTATTGTAATTAGTGCTAGAGAGTAAGAGAGCAAAATTAGCTCCTTCAGAGTGAAGAGAGCATGGTGTGTTCCTTCTAGTACCACAGTACCAAGTGTGGGTGCTGGTTTGGAGAATCAGCAGGATTCTTCATGTATGTATGATCTTGGTCAGTAGGTGTGCATGGCTACGTTAGGAGATCTACATGGGTAAGTAAGATCATTGATCTGTAGGTTTATGTGTGTGCATGGTCTAGGTTTGTAGGTGTGCAGAACTAGGTTGATTTGCAAGTGGCAGTAGAGTTAAGGTGACAGCAACACGATAGGAAGCAAGATCAGGCAGGATCTACTTGGAGTACAGTGTGTACTCAGAAAGAGAGCAAAGAGGAAGGCAAGGAAGATCCTTCCAAAGTAAGATCATTTGAGTTGCAGGTTCATGGGAGATCTACTTGGAGTGTGTTGTGCACTAGATTGAGTATGTGTATATACTTAGTGTACTGGCAGTAATGGATACTGACTGGTTGGAGGTGAACACCAACTCTGTGTTTAAGTTGTGTGTTGGGACCGTAAGAGAGAGAGAACTCTTGATTGAGAATTACTGTACACTTGAGGTGTGGTAAGCCTCTGAGAAGTGTGGAGAAGAAGTGGCATCTTCTTTATTGTATTTTCTTTCTGAATGAGTATTAATACAAGATTGTGTATTATCTCTCATATTCTGTGTTATTCTTGAATTCTAGTTACTTGTACTTTTGGTTATTTTTGCATGTTTAGTTGCTTGGTAATCAATGGTGCTTTCGGGTCCTAACAATGGAGTCAGAGCATGTTTGTTGTTCTAGATTCCTGACAAGTGGTATCAGAGCTAAGGTTGCAGGGAACAGGTTTTGTGTTTGGTTACAAGTCACTCTCAAGGGTTTCTGATTGAGTGGGAGTATAGCAACGGTAGAACAAAGTACACTAAGAATGGAGGAATTGAAAAGCACAAATGGTAAATTACGGTGTTATGAAAAGAAAGAGCAGGTAAAGAGAAATTGTTGGTTGGTTGAAGATTAGCATGAAGGAACTGAAGAAGCAGATGTTGCAAGTGTTGTTGCACAAGATGCTCTGGGAGGTTTCTTGGATAAAGTATAATCTTGTTTTATAGATTCTGTTGCCTCTTTCCATGCAACTCGAAATAGAGTATTTTTCCATGTTAAGTTCTTTGGAGACTTTGGAAAGATTTATTTAGGGGCTGGTGTGCCCTGCCAAAGAATTGGCAAAGGGGAAGTGAAGCTGAAATTACAGGCGGCCAACACATGGCTGTTGAAGGAGGTAATGCAAGTCACGATCTTGAAGATGTGGCTAATTTCTTCAGGAAAGTTGGGTGATGAGAGATGCATAGAAACTCTCACAATGGATGTACTTGAATTAGCAGGTGGTAAGAAAGCAGGTACTCTTTATCTACTTTCTTATATTACTGATTCTTCTTTTGTTGCAGAGACGTGGCTTTGTAGGCTTGGTCACATGAGCAAGAAGGAGATGCATGTTCTTAACAAGAAGTCAGATGTCTTTGACAAACTTAAGAACTAGAAAGCCTTGGTGTTTTTGGAGGAGATGATGGACAGAGATCAGTGGATGGGATTGAGTAACTCTGAGCAGGGTGGTTTGGATAGGGTTTTGATCCATGGAGAGCTCACAGGTAAAAAGTCATCACTCACAGGCGAACACAGGTACCAGTGTTGGTCAGGAGGAACCAGCATCAAATAGATAGGTGCTGATGTCGATCATGTGCAGACTGGAGCCGGTAGTGTCAGGCAGGGTAAGACTAACGTCGGTCAGGAGGACTGATGTCAGTGATAGTAAGATCGACGTCGATCATGAGGATCGACATCGGTAGCAGGTAGACACCGACGTCGATTGGGTTGGTAGTCAGGACAGGCGCATGGAACTGATGTCGGTCAGATGTAGACTGTGTGGTGACCGAGGTCGGTCACTGTAATAGATTTTGGGTGGATAGAAAGCTATTAAGGAGTCTCAAATGCCCATATGGAGGATTGAAAGTGGTAAGTAAGCCTCAAATTTGTTGTTCCTCTTATTTATACTCATTGCTCACTACAGAGTAGGAAAGATCTAGGAAACAGTGGGAGCATGGTAGGAATATGATGCAAAACCAAATGGAAGATTTGGTAGGGTTGCCAGCTGGAAGAAAGCACTGAGAGACGAATGGATTCCTTAGTTGAAGAATAGAGTGAATGGACACGTGAGACAGAAGGCCAGGTCATATGGTCTTGAGGAAGCTACAGGACAGTGGTACAAGGCTGACAGGTGGTACCAGGTGGATGACAAAGCAGGGCTTTAGTCAATATCAGTATAACCATTGTGTTTGTCTTACCAAGTGGATGATGGTCACAACATTATCTTGTTATTGTATGTGGAGGATGAGCTTGGTGCAGGTTCAGACATACAGGGTTTTGCTGAGCTAAGGGTAAGGTTAGTTCAATGGCATGTCATGAGGAATTTAGAGCAGCAAAATTCTTTGGCATGAGTGTGTTCTAGAGACATGGAGATCACAGGTTAATTTTGTCTTTGAATGATTGTGTGATACCGATTAGCACGCTGATGGTCTGACAGTTCACAGAATAGGGTCCTGATTCACATGATGAGGTTAAGTACATGCGTACTAGACCTGAGGTTGCCCACGCAGTGGGAACTATCAAAAACTTTGGAACTGATCTAGAAAAGAAGCATTGGAGGGCAGTTTAGTGGATTCTTAGGTATCTGAGAGGGACCAGTAGTAAGTTAACATGCGATGCAGGGTCAAGTTCTTTTCTACATGTGTTTGTAGATGCGGATGTGGTGGGTTACTTGGATGACAGGAGGTTCACCACAGGTGTTGTGGTGGTTGGTCTTCAAGATTGAGCTTGAAGAGGGATACAAGCTAGGAAATAGATTAGATAGTGTATAGGTACAGGTACAGTGCAGCTATTTATCTCCAAGTGGGAGATTGTTAGGTTGTGGAGCTAAAAGCTTCATTGATGCAAATAGGGAAGGAGGTTGCTGAGAGGTTGCTGAGTGTCACAGTCACCAGCATCGGTTAGGCTGACTGACATCAGCCAGTGGTGGACAGGAATGCAACCGACGTCGATAAGATTCGACTGATGTCGGTCACCTCCAGGCAGATAGGGACTGACATTGATCACCTGTGTAGTTTTGAAACTGTCAGTTACACAAATAGTTTGTTAACGAACTGAGTGTTTGCATGTTAAGAGCCAATTATAGACTTGAAGCTGTGGATCTAATTATTGTAATTAGATGTCTAATTATTGTTTGCATGAGATCTATATATTAGACTCACAGGTTGTATTGTAATTAGTGCTAGAGAGTAAGAGAGAAAAAATAGCTCCTTCAGAGTGAAGAGAGCATGGTGTGTTCCTCCTAGTACCACAGTACCAAGTGTGGGTGCTGGTTTGGAGAATCAACAGGATTCTTCATGTATGTATGATCTTGGTCAGTAGGTGTGCATGGCTACATTAGGAGATCTACATGGGTAAGTAAGATCATTGATCTACAGGTGTATGTGTGTGCATGGTCTAGGTTTGCAGGTGTGTAGAACTAGGTTGATCTGTAGGTGGTAGCAGAGTCAAGGTGATAGCAACACAATAGGGAGCAAGATCAAGCAGGATCTACTTGGAGTACAGTGTGTACTCAAAAAGAGAGCAAAGAGGAAGGCAAGGAAGATCCTTCCAAAGTAAGATCATTTGAGTTGCAGGTTGTTGCAGGTTCATGGGAGATCTACTTGGAGTGTGTTGTGCACTCGGTTGAGTATGTGTATATACTCAGTGTACTAGCAGTAGTGGATACTGATTGGTTGGAGGTGAACACCAACTCTGTGTTTGAGTTGTGTGTTGGGACCGTAAGAGAGAGAGAACTCTTGATTAAGAATTACTTTACACTTGAGGTGTGGGAAGCCTCTAAGAGGTGTGGAGAAGAAGTGGCATCTTCTTTATTGTATTTTCTTTCTGGATGAGTATTAATACAAGATTGTGTATTGCCTCTCATATTCTATGTTATTTCTGAATTCTAGTTACTTGTACTTCTAGTTATTTTTGCATGTTTAGTTGCTTGGTAATCAATGGTGCTTTCGAGTCCTAACAGTGGAGTCAGAGCATGTTTGTTGTTCTATATTCCTGACAATCCATGTTCTTTAGAGTGGTGATCACTACATTTAAAGACTTCATTCACAAGTTCCTCCAATTATCTTTAGATGGCTAGATTGTGTATGGGCTCATAAGGGACCATTATGACAACTTATGCCTAATGTTTGAGAGGTTATAGTAGTTATATATATCCTTTAACCTTAATAAGTGTGTCTTCATGACACCATTTGGCACCTTGATCGAGTACATCATCTACAAAGATGGTTTTCTCATCAATACCACAAATATTGGAATTATTCTACAACTCTAAACCCCTTCTACATAGAAATATGTTCGTGCCTTTCTTAGCCATTATGGATAATATAAAAATTTCATAAGGATCTCTGCAAATATTGAATCACTACTAGAGGAACTCTTTCATAAGGATGGCCCATTCTATTGGGACATAGTGCAAGAGGATGCCTTTGAAACTTTGAAGATCAAATTGACTAGCATACCTATTTTATAATTTCTTGACTAGATGAATCCATTCCACATCTATGTCTATGCATTTAGCTCTATAATTGGTGTCATTCTAGTGTAACCTTACAAAGGTAATAAGGATCATCCCATTTCCTTCATAAGTAGGAAATTGACCCAAGTAGAGCAAAACTATACCACCATAGAGCACAAGGTGTTGGACATGGTCTATACCCTAAAAAAATTTAGGTAATACTTGTTGGTGACCCCATTCATATTCTTCATCGACCATGAGGTGCTTAAGTACCTTGTGAATAAGCTCATTCTCCATAGGTGCATTTTTAGATGGATAGTTTTGATTCAATAATTCTAGTTTTCAGTTATTATGAAGCAAGCCTAGACCATTTATCCCACATCGACTCTAGAAATACATTAGTGCCTATTGAGGATGACATGTCAAATACAAAAATTTACAGATTTCGTCACGTCCCTAATGAATTGGTAGTGATAGTCATTTTTATAACTTTTAGATATGTGCCCTAGACTATGACAACCAAAGAAAATAAATAGCTTGTAGTTCATGCCACCACTTTTTAACTCATTAATGGGGAACTGTACAAACTAAGCTAAGATAAAGTTCTAAATTGATGTGTCTTATAAAATTAAATGGACTCTATTTTACAAGAGGTCCATGATGGAATTGTAGTAAACCATTACACTAGAGACACAATGGCACATAAAGTGTTGTAATCAGGCTTGTGGTGGCCAAGTCTATTTCAAGATGTGAAGGATTATGCCAAGGCATGTGACATATGTTAGTGCATAGGGAATCCCAACCATCGAGATGCCTCTCATTCATATTCTTGCCCAAGAACCATTTAAAAAATTATCAATTGATTTTTTTGGGATAATCACTCCCATAGCAAGGCGTATAGGCACCAAATATATTTTAGTAGCCACCTATTATTTCACCAAGTGGGCTAAGGTAGTGTCAAAAAAATATTGCACATCCACCACAAACTTTAGATTCATATGGGAGAACATCATAAGTCACTAGGGGTTCCCACTTAGTTTGACTAGAGATAAAGACACATACTTCATTAATTAAAATTGTGCAGATCCTACTAACAAAGTACATGGTGGCATACCATAAGACAATGCCTTATCATCCACAAGCCAATGGCACAGCTGAGGCATTCAATAAGATACTAGGGATGTGCCTCACAAAAATATGTGACATTGGTTTTAAATATTGGTATGATTGAGTGTCATTAGTATTATGGGCCTACCACACTACCTACAAGTGCCTAAACAAGGTTACACCATTTTAACTAGTGTTTGGCATAGAGGCAATTTTACCAATAAAGTTTATGGTGCCATCATTATGTATTGAACATATTGGTCATTTGGATGACCAATAATCATTAAGTATGAGGCTGGAAGACTTGAAGTGCTTAGATTAGGTTCACACCCAAGTAAGATGGAGCTAGTAAAGTGAGAAGGCACACCAGAAACTATGGTATGATAGGTATATAAAGTGAAAGGTACTTGTTGAAGGAACATTGGTCCCACTATATGACTCCAAGTACCTCAATCACTTGGGCAAGCTACAAATTAGGTGGATGGGCCCTTATGTCATCCACAACATTTTGGAAATAGGTGCATGTAAGGTGTGCATGTTTCCAGGTAAAATGCTCCCTAAGCATTTCAAAAGCAACCAACTGAAGCCTTATAGAAATTAGGATGGTATTGCTCCATCATACATCAAATTCTCAATTACAAGTTGGTTATGTTGTGCAAACCAAAATAAAGTTTGGCACAAGCCAAATGTTTCCTTTTTTTTGTTTTGTGTTATTATTTGTGTTGAGTGAATAAGCAGCACTTTTAGTCCCACAAGAGAACTATTCTAGCACTTCCACTCATATTACTAGTCAAAAAAGTTGAGTATGATTTATTTATAAACACCAAATGCTAGAAACCTAAGTTTTTGGGTGCGAGGAGGTTACTAGACTTGAAGAGTGCCAAATAAACAAAGGGGTAGTGTGCAATAGATACAAAATTGGCACATAATATTCTCATGCAAAAGAGACCATGAGAGGAGAAAGAAGCATCAGAGGACTAGTGCAATGGATTTTTATGGGGTAGGACAAGCCAAGGAAAGAGATGAAATCACAAAAAATCAACCAATGAATGGAAGCACACTTGAAAAAAAGTGTAGTAGGAAAAGAGGAGATAGAACCAAGTAGGTTGAATCACATGCATGTGAAGCACTGTGCCCAGGTTTCCATAAGAAGGGAAAAGGTCATGCCAAAGTGAATGAAGTGTAGGAGGAAAATTTTCTAGACAAGCTTCCATCCACCCAAAGGTAGGTGAGAAGTAACCATTTGAACTACATGTCACTTCACTAAAAATACCATTTAGAGAAGTTAATACCATGATAGTAAAGGCACAAAGAATCATATTGAATGCATAGGTGGTGTTATATTTTCATGGATTTCATGGGTTTTAGTGCATTTCAATAAATTTAGGCATTATCATGCCATTACTCACCTATAATTAAGACAGTAGCTGAGGTTAAGATATAAAGAGGCCAAAAATGCACTAGTTTAGGTTACAAACCTTAATTTAATTTGAGTGCCAAAACATAGAGAAGAACCAAATCCAAAGTGAGAAAAATCTACCACATACTGACCTGATCACCCATAAATGCAAAAATACAATGATTGAATAGAGAGTGAATTTTTTTTCCCATTGAGATTAGAATAGAGGAATGAGAGGCAAGAATTCTAAGAAAATAGGACACAAAAATCTTGAGTGATGTTGAGGCCACCAATTGTGAACAAATATTGAGAGCCAAAGTCATAGTTTTAGACCCCATGACTTTGAAGAAGCACCAAGAACCATTAGAGGATTTGGCATAATCAATAGACCATGCTTCAACACTAACTAGTTCACAATGGGAAAGAAATGAATGAATTCTAGTCTGCCATAGGCATAGAAGGATGCAAAATGGGTATGGATGGTTTAGGAGACAACCAATACAAAGAAAAAGGCATATCCAATTGAGGGAGTGAGCACCACTAAGGTTGACCCTAAGTTATTTCCCAAAATGTCACATAGGGAAATGTAGTTTCCCTCGAAGGTCTTGATAGGGGAGACTTGGGTGTTTTTCATGCACACCTATTGATTGAAATAATATAACCATCTCACCCCAAGTAATGTACAAAAACTTAACCAAGATTGGTTGGTTAACCCAGGGGAAAACATAGAGGTGAGTGTAGCATTATTTAATGTCTCCATTTGAGACAAGTTTGTGACCACTAGTGCAACCCAGTTCTATGAGTTGTCATGTTTTCATAAGCTAGAGGAGCTCATATAGTTCCTCCTCTTATGCATCCATAGATACTTATTCTACTTTATAGGTAGGCACATGTAGATATTAGTGTGCCTAATCGATAGAATTACTAGGCTTCCCGACTCAAGCATAAACATACACCAGATGATGGTGGATGATGTTGAAGTAGAGAGGCTCATGAAACTCCTTGGTTACTATAAGGGAGGATTTAAGTTCCATATAAATGATATAAAGGACCTTGGTATGAGGGTATAAGAATTCCTCATATGTTTTAAACTTTGCCCTGGTGGAAGATGGGAAGACATCAGCAAGACCTACTTGTGCATAGCCCATCACATGGTGTAAGGGGTCAAATTTAACATAGAAAAATTCATTACTAAAGAGATGGTAAAGAATGCACTTGAGTGCGACAAGGCATGAGAGACCTTCAGGTGGGGATCAATATTGATATTGATGGTCATGGAGGAAATCGATGTGCTTGATGGCAATGAAGATAATCTATGGGTCTTCCTCATGCACAAAGACTCCCTAACATTAAAGTACCACGACTTCACATGACCACCTTCCTTCTTCTAGAAATACAATACATGACTCATTGGGTGGTGTGCCCAATACATTGAGGCATTTAGGATAAAATGGTACATCCTGCAAGAGCTTCCCTAGCATATATATAGTATAACAACCTTCACTGTCATGCAACACTTCTATGTATTACACCTAGCACCCACATATGGAAACCTATCTGACTAGAGGAAACTCCCCTATGCATTTTCTAAAAAATACTTTAGGGAGGTATTAAGGAGGATTCCCAATGCATAACAGCTAGACATCTTAGTAAAAGTTGTGGACCTAGAAAGGAGTAGGCTAAGGTAATAATATTTTATTCTAGGATGGAAAGCCATAATTTATGAGGAAGATGACTCGGATAAAATGGACATCTATCCCCTCTAATGAGAAATCATCATAGGTCACATATTTATTTTATTTTATGAGATAAAGCCATAAAAGAAGGGTGCAGACCTAAGGAAAGATGATGATCTCCCCCTCTAGAGTAGTGATGATGGGGTACTAGCACCAATAGTGTAGAAGAAGTCTCCCCATAAAAATTAGGGAGAGACTCTTGAATAAATTCAAGAGCACATAAGGTTAAGGGTCACCTTCAATGAAGAAGCCACCCATTTAGCTCTAAAGTGTTAAGGTGTGGAGCCTAAAAGCTTCACATATGAGCGCATTTGACAGTTTCGGGTTTACACAGTCACCGGCATCGGTCAGGAGCGACTGACGTTAGTCAGGTGTAGTTGAAGAGATGCCGGTGTCGGTAGAGGATTGGCTGACGTCAGTCACAGGCAAGCAGGCAGGAACCGTTGTCGGTTACCTGTGTGTCCAGAGAGCTATTTTCGAGGACAGAACCGAGTGTTTGCATGATGAGTTTAAGTCTTAGTCTTAAGTTCACATCTCTATTATTAGTAAGATTGTTTTTAGAGCCCTTGTTCAAGAGGCTTAACTGTTGGTTGTAAGTGCATGCTCACGTCTCCTAATTCTATATGTAGAATTAGATCTTCTTAGCTTATTATAGTAGTTCATTGTATGTGAATGTTGAAGAACAGTATAGAGTTGAATCATTCCAGGTTGTTGGAGTTGATTGTACTTGAGAGAGAGAGCTCTTGAGGGAAAGAGATCTAGAGAGAGATCTATACATCTGAGAGAGGTGTGGAAGAAAGAAGTTTCTTCAATTGTATTCCTTCTGTAAAGAGTTTAATACAAGTTTTCAGGGTGGTTTCTTGTATCTCTTGTTCTTGCTATTTATCATTCTAGTTGCTTATCATTCTGATTTAATTCCGTGTTTATTGCTTTCATAAGTGTAATCAAATTGTTGGTTGATCCCCAACAAGTGGTATCAGAGCTCAAGTTCACTAACAGGTGGTTCGGATCTGTGTAGTGTGTATTGATTACAGGTTCTCACAGGGGTTTCTGCAGGGATTTCTATTTGAGTGGGAGAAACAATGGCAGAAGAAAGTAAATTGAGAATGGAGAAGTTCAATGGCAAAAATTATCAACATTAGAGAATGCAGATAGAGGATTATCTGTATCAAAAAGATCTATACTTACCGTTAGGTGGGATTGCTAAGAAGCCCAAAGACATGGATGATGAAGAATGGGAAGTTCTTGATAGAAAGGCTCTGGAGTCTATAAGACTGAGTCTAGCATCTACTGTGATATCCAATTTATCACAGGCAAAGTCTACGGTAGATTTGATGACTATTAACAAATTTGTATGAAAAACCCTCAGCTTCTAATAAGGTATATCTTATGAAGCAGTTATTTAATTTGCATATGAATGAAGGTGGATCTGTGTCTACTCATCTGAATGATTTCAATGGAATTGTAAATCAATTAAGTTCAGTCAATATTGTATTTGATGATGAAATAAAAGCTCTTTTAATATTATGTTCTTTGCCTAAAAGTTGGCATAGCTTAGTAATGGCAATTAGCAATACTGCATCTACCTCAAATATTTTGAAAGTAGAGGATGTTGTTAGTGTTATCTTGAATAAAGAAATTCACAGGAAAAGCACAGAGGAAACATCAGGGAATGCTTTAAGTTTTGAGAGCAGGGGGAGGCAAAAAGATAAGAGCAAGAGGAGATCAAGATCTAAGTCTAAGGTGAAAGGTAGATCCAAATCCAGAAATGGCAGGAAGCCACAATGCTGGAATTGTGGAAAGATAGGGCACATAAGCAGAGATTACTGGTCAAAGCCTAAGGAGGACAATCAGCACGAAGGAAAAGAAGAAGCAAAGGTTGCAGGTATTGCACAAGATGCTTTAATATTCTCTTTGCATAATAATATAGAATCTTGGGTGTTAGATTCTGGTGCATCTTTTCATGCTACCCCTAATAGGGAATATTTTAGTGACTATATCCATGGAGATTTTGGAATAATGTATCTAGGGGATGATGAGCCTTGTAAAACTATTGGCAAAGGTAAAGTGTAGCCAAAAATGCAAAATGGCAACACATGGGTGTTGAGAGATGTTATGCATGTTCCTAGCTTGAAGAGAAATTTGATTTCTGCAGAAAAGTTAGGGGATGAGGGTTGTACAGTAACTCTCACAGTAGAATCTTGAAAGGTGACCAAGGGTGCACTTGTAATGGCCAGAGGTAAGAGAGTAGGTACTCTCTATTTGTGTAATTGTGTTACTAACGATTCTCCTTCTGTATTATCTACTTCAGATATGGATGTTAAATTGTGGTACTCAGGGCTTGGCCACATGAGTGAGAAGGGTATGTCAATTCTTAAGTCCAAAGGTATGCTTTCAGATTTAAAAGGCATAGATCTAGAGTTTTGTGAGCACTGTGTTTTTGGGAAATAGAAGAGAGTGAGTTTCCTCAAGACTGGGTCAACTAAGAAGAAGCATAAGTTGTAGCTTGTTCACACAGACGTGTGGGGACCGGCTCAAGTTGCTTCTATTGGAGGATCACAGTACTATGTTTCATTCATAGATGATGCTACAAGAAAGGTATGGGTCTATTATATTAAGAATAAATCTGATGTATTTGAGACTTTTAATATTTGGAAAGCTATGGTTGAGAATGAAACAGGCAAAAAATTGAAGTGCCTGAGATCTGACAATGGTGGTGAGTTCTACAGCTATAAGTTTAGAGATTATTGTTATACTCATGGAATCCATAGGCAAAGAATGGTTCCAAGGACACCTCAGCAGAGTGGAATTGCTGAAAGGATGAACAGAACAATAATGGAGCATGCAAGGTGTATGAGATTGCATGCTGGTTTGCCCTTAGAGTTTTGGACACAAGTTGTTGACACTGCAGTGTACCTGATTAATAGAGGACCCTCTACAGCTTTAGATGGTGGAATTCCAGAAGAGGCATGGATAGGTAAAAAGGTAGATCTCTCATATCTCAAAGTTTTTGGTTGTGAATCTTTTGTGCACATTGATAAGGAAAATAGAAAGAAGCTGAATGCTAAGTCTATGAGGTGCACATTTATTGGCTATGGCTCAGATGATTTTGGTTTTAGATTTTGGAATCTAGGAACTAACAAAGTAATTAGGAGCCGTGATGTTGTTTTCAATGAAAAAGTGATGTATAGTGATCAGCTGAAGAAGCTGAATCAATCTGGGTAGAGCAATGGAGAATTGGATGAGGTGACGGTCCAAAATGAGCTCGCAGGAAAAAGAAATAATCACTTGCAGGAAAACACAGAGACCGCCATTGGCAAGGTAGGAACTGGCGTCGATAGGACAGAGACCGATGTCGGCCATACAGAGACCGACGTTGGCAGGATAGGCACCGACGTCAGTCAGGTAGAACTGATGTCAGCCAGTAACAGGCCTGGATGTGATCGAGGTCGGTCACTGTCAGAGAATTTGGGTGGATAGCGTGTTGTGAATGAGTCTCAGACACCCATCAGGAGGTCAGAAAGGGTAAGTAAGCCTCCAATTAGATATTCTCCTTCATTATTCTATTTATTGCTAACTAATGGTGGAGAACCAGAGAATTTTGAAGAAGTAATACAGGTGGAGTCCAAGAGTCAGTGGGAGCATGGCATGGTTGAGGAGATGGAGTCCTTGAAAGAGAACCAAACATGGGATTTGGTTGAGTTGCCAACTGGTAAGAGGACACTGAAGAACAAATGGACCTACAGGTTGAAAGAAGGTGAGAATGGACAGATGAGATATAAGGCCAGATTGGTAGTGAAAGGATTTGCACAAAAGCCAAGTATTGATTTTGGTGAAATTTTTTCTCCTATTGTTAAAATTACTTCTATACGGATTGTATTGTCTTTGGTTGCTATTGAAGATTTGCATCTTGAGCAGCTAGATGTTAAGACAGCGTTTCTTCATGGAGATTTGGATGAGGAAATTTATATGGAATAGCCAGAAGGATTTGGGGTCAAAGGTAAGGAGAAGTTAGTGAGCAGATTGAAAAAAAGCTTGTATGGCCTCAAGCAAGCTCCTAGGCAATGGTATTTAAAATTTGACAGGTTTATGACTGAGCATGGCTACATTAGGTGTCAATCTGACCATTGTGTGTATTTTAAGAGATTGGATAATGGTAGATATATTATTATATTGTTGTATGTAGATGATATGCTGATTGCAGGATCACACATGTAGGATATCTCTGAGCTTAAGGTGAAATTAGCTCAAATGTTTGCCATGAAGGATTTGGGAGCAGCAAAGAAAATCCTTGGCATGAGCATTAAGAGAGACAGGAAAAATCACAGGTTGATATTGTCTCAAGAGGATTATGTGGACAAGGTGTTGAAACGGTTCAATATGCAGGATGCTAAACCGGTAAGCACACCTTTGGCTGGACATTTTAAGTTGAGTAAATAACAATGTCCTAATTCACATGATGAGGTAGAGTACATGAGTAGAGTTTCATATTCTTCTGCAGTAGGGAGTTTGATGTATGCAATGGTGCGTACTAGACTGGATATTGCCCAAGCAGTGGGAGTGGTAAGTAAGTATATGGCCAATCTAGGTAAGGAACATTGGAAAGCAGTTCAGTGGATCCTTAGATATCTGAGAGGAACCAACAGTAAGCACTTGTGCTATGAAGGTTCAAATACTTCTCTACATGGTTATGTAGATTCAGATATGGCAAGTGATTTGGATGGCAGGAGGAGTAGGATATGTTTTCATTGTAGGTGGAATGGTGGTTAGCTGGATATCAAAGTTACAGAAGGTTGTTGCCTTGTCAACTACAGAAGCAGAGTATATTGTAGTCACAGAGGCTAGCAAAGAGATGATATGGATGACACGGTTCATAGAAGAGCTTGGAAGGGAGCATGGGAGTTGCAGATTGTATAGTGAGAGTCAGAGTGTAATTCATTTGGCTAAGAATTCAGCCTTTCACTCAAGAACCAAGCACATACAACTAAGGTACCACTTCATACGACAGGTATTGGAAGATGGTGAGTTCAAGCTGGAAAAGATCCATACAGATAGCAATCCTGCTGATATGTTAACCAAGCCGGTTACAAAGGAGAAGTTGAATCTTCATTTAACTTCTGTTGGTCTTCATGATTGAGTTGAAGATGGAGGAGTTAAAAGATGTTGCTGTACAGGTACTGGTGCAGCTGTTTATCTCCAAGTGGGAGATTGTTAAGGTGTGGAGCCTAAAAGCTTCACATATGAGCACATTTGATAGTTTTGGGTTTACATAGTCACCGACGTCGGTCAGGAGTGACTGACGTCGGTCAGGTGCAGTTGAAGAGACGCTGGCATCGGTAGAGGATTGGCTGACGTCAGTCACAGGCAAGCAGGCAGGAACTGGCGTCAGTTACCTGTGCGTCCAGAGAGCTATTTTTGAGGACAGAACCGAGTGTTTGCATGATGAGTTTAAGTCTTAGTCTTAAGTTCACGTCTCTATTATTAGTAAGATTGTTTTTAGAGCCCTTGTTTAAGAGGCTTAACTATTGGTTGTAAGTGCATGCTCAAGTATCCTAATTCTATATGTAGAATTAGATCTTCTTAGCTTATTGTAGTAGTTCATTGTATGTGAATGTTGAAGAACAGTATAGAGTTGAATCATTCCAGGTTGTTAGAGTTGATTGTACTTGAGAGAGAGAGCTCTTGAGGGAAAGAGATCTAGCGAGAGATCTGTACATCTGAGAGAGGTGTGGAAGAAAGAAGTTTCTTCAATTGTATTCCTTCTGTAAAGAGTTTAATACAAGTTTTCAGGGTGGTTTCTTGTATCTCTTGTTCTTGCTATTTATCATTCTAGTTGCTTATCATTTTGATTTAATTTCGTGTTTATTGCTTTCATAAGTGTAATCAAATTGTTGGTTGATCCCCAACACAAAGAAGAAGCACATGACATTCATGCTAAAAACTACTTCAACTAATAAGAAGCTAAAAAGGAAAAATTCCAAGGGGCCCATTATGATTCCAATAATAACCTTGGTATAAATGGATGTGGAAGAGGCATGCATGCAAGGAAGGGAGTAAGAGACGGAGGAAGAGGAAGAAGAAGGGACAAAGGTCTACATTGTAGAAAATGAGCCCATCATTAAAGAAATTTAGAAGGCCCTTCAAGGTGGCACTACCACCATGCTTGAATAAATAATAAAGATGCCTAATGCCTCATCTAAATATCCTTCCACACAACCTTCACAAACTGAGGAGGAAAATAAAAACATTGTGAAATAAAATGGGCTACAATGAGGAAGAGATTGAGATGGAACTAATACTGGAGTAAAAGAAGAAGGTGATGAAGGAAGCTGACATGACTCAGGAAGACATTGAGAGAGTTGAGGCTAAAGAAGAGAAGGCCAAGGAAGATAAATTCAGAAAAAGGAGGGCAGCCAAAGAAGCAAAGGCCAAAAAAGAAAATAAGGAAAAGGAGGTTGATGCAAGCATGGAACCAACTAAGAAAATGTTAGAGAAGGTGCTTAGCACCTCCATCAATAAAGTAAATAATACCAAAGTAGTGAAGAGGTGCCTAAATAAAATGAAGGCAATGCTAGTGACTTAGAAAAGCAACAAATGGAGAGTGCCAAAGAGACCCAACAGAAATAGGAGGAAGGCAAAGTTGGCACCAAGGGACCAAAAGAAGCAAACAAAGGGGACAAGTCTGAAGAAGAACCACTCTAAGAATAGGAAGAAAAAACCTCTAAGGAAAGCATTGAATAAAGTGTTATTATTAATAAAGAGGAAGAAGATCCAATGGATCTAGTTGTCATAGAAGAAGGCACAGAGTTGAGCCTCAGAGAGAAGATGTAGAAGGGATGGATAGATGAATATTTTTACATTTTCAAATACATGCCTCCCAAAACTACCACAATCAAGATGTGCCAACAACTTTATTTTGTATTTGATAGAAACATAGATGAGCCTCATTTTGAGGTACCACAGAAGCCATATTAGGCATAAATAAACCTGAAGAAGGGCATGACTCCCTTCTCATAAATCCCCATGCCATGAACTTGATTAGGTTGGTGAATGCACTCATCTAAATGGCCACTGAATTCATATGTAATAACATCATCAATGATGTTAGGGAAACAAAATGGAAGAAAATTACCAAAGATGTTAAACAAGATGCATAAGCCATGAAGTTTAAGTTGTAGTAACTAACCAAGTGCATAGAGGCCATCAAACCATCCCTTTTGGTCAATGTTGTCACATTGAACCTCTTAGAGGTTGAAAAAGTGTGCATGCTAGTGGATTAAATTCTCTTGAGCTTGAAAGTAGATCCAACATAAGAAGAATAAGAAGAAGAAGACCCATGTGTCATGTTGCATAGAGAACTAGTTACCAAGCTTGAAGAGGTAGAGGACCTCTTTATAAAGCTAAAATAAGGCACAGATACAACCGATGTTGTATTCATGAACTTTTCCAACAAAGCATCAGTCATTGATGTGTGCCTCAAAAAATCAAAGGGGAAGTAGGAAGATTTGATGGCACAGGTGTAATTTGTGAGTAGGGTGAAGCATGCATAGATAATGCTTAGGGCTAACATGCTAAGCACACAAATAAAAGACCAAGAGTATAACTTGGAATAACTCTTTTATGCCTTACAAATCAAGGCATGAAATTAAGGATTAATCCTAGATGGAGGAGTTAAAAAAGCTAAGGAAAGGTTATAGGCCTTCAAGAAGGAGTTAGATATAACTGATGTGCTTGCACTTAACACTACCTCCACAAAAATAGATAACACCATAGAGTAAATCAAGCTTGTTATCAAGGGCTTTGAGGACTTTAGCTTCAAGATGAGGGAGAGTGCACCTGAGTTCTATATGCCTAAGACTTTGGTATCCTATTTCGAGGGAGTACTAGTAATTTTGTATGGGGTAAATATTGGGCCCCTAATTCAACTAATTATGGTTCCCTTCTAACTTGATTGACATCTCAATGTGAGGAAATCATTTGGTATGATTGTTATTTTGATATCTTTTGTGTCAACTAGAGGAATTGATGCACATCTTATACCAGTTGGTAGGTGGTTAACTGACACCTATATTTTTAGGGCATCTTCATAAGTCACTACACATGGTGACTATAGTGCAAAAGATGTAAGGTGATGTAACTGGTATAATCATCAACAAAGGCTCCAGCTCAGCACCCAAAATGCACTCTCTACCCTAGCATGGATATGCTCTTGTGTGTTATAAAATTGAGCTCGAATCAGTGAGTAGGGAGTCATGAATTTGATGTAGTGAAGATCTATAGAATTGGCCTTAGATATAATGTTATGGTCATTATTAGCATAATAATTATCATGGATGCCACTAAGGATCCTAATGTATATATCCAAGCTCATATAGGAGCCTCTAGGTAGATAAGTAGCTTAAGCAATATACATACTCTATTTTAATGTACTCTGTTATATTTAAATTATGAGTAATAAAGAAGAAGAATTGTAGTAATACATTGTGTCATTGGTTTAGATGACTTTATTTTTGTTATTAAATTTCACAATGAATTGTAATAGTTATAATGGTATAATTTCAATATATGAATTTTAAGTTTAGCGAAGCTCTGATTCAGGTTGTTCATGGCATCCCTATGTTAAGTAATGACATTAGCATAATCTATAAAATAGCCTAAGTATGGATAAGATCCCATGCCAAGTGATGAAATCCATGCATCAAGTGCAATCCTAAGATGAATAAGTAAACTGAAGCACAACCTTGACCCTTTAAAATTTCTTGAATGATGATAAGCTTAGTGAAATAAAGGCTTGAGCCCTTATGACCAGAAGTAGTTACCAAAATAGGCAGCCTAGCCTAGAAATGGCTTGTGGTAATTAACCTACCAAATCCTTTTTTGAGATGATCAAGTCCTATAAGTAATGAGTTGCATCATGGCATGACTAGCCCAATGCAGGCCCTAGTCCTTTCTCTGTTATGCTTCAAGTGAGCACATGAGGCTCGCACCTTATGTGAATTGATGACAATGTAGTCAAGTGATAAATGTTGGGTGCTATGGGAATATACTATGTTTTCACCCAGTTATAACAAGTCTAAAATTGACTTAGACAACTAGTTAAGCACCTAAACCCCATGAATATATAAATTAACCCTCTATTCTACAACACTCAAACTTAACCTTCAAGGTTAGTTAAGCATAAAGTGCCAAGATGACTAACCATCATATCAAGTGACTTCTATAATCCAAGTGTAATGAGGCATAAAAGTGCAAGTGGGAGAGTTTGGATGTTGGGAGAGCAAGTTAGAGCATTCATTGAGGTTTCTAGTCTTTGAAGACTTTTCTCCAAGTTAGTAGAGTGTGACATCATCATTTTCAAAGATTTTTGTCTTTGAGTGCCTTTTTAGGCCAATGAGAAAGTTTGAAGACCCTTTTGACCTTTGGAGGTTAATTTCATGAAAGAGGATCAGTTATTAATTAATCTAAATGTTGTTGAGACTCCATGAAAGGTGGTTAAGTGACATTTATTAAATTATGAGATCTTTCTTCTCCTTTCTTTTCCCTTTTCTCCTATATCTCCCTTTTCTTTCCCATGTGTAAGATATACTCTCATTTGACAAGGCAAATCCCTATCAAAAAAATTTAAAATAGCCTTTGAAGTAATAAGACATCATATTTTTCCTATCTCTTTCTTGCATCTAGTGTGTAGTCAGTTTGTGTATGATTGCTTTGTGCAAGGGTGTCTTTCCTTGGTAATTGTCCATCTTTCTTGCCTTTTTGTAGGTATTTCACCATTTTTATAGGTCTAAACTTATGATTTTTTGGTCATTAGTGAAGGTATAGTGTGATTTTTATACTCTTCCATGCTTCATCTCGTGCCTAGTGGGCTTAATTTTGGAAATATTGATGCAAAATGACTGGTTGGGGAGATTGTGTGAGTGAAGGTTATCTTTAAACTACCTTAGTGTTAGTTTTATGTAATTTGGAGTGTCCTTAAGTTTGGTGCATCACCTTGTTTATGTTTTTTATTCATCCCTTGCAACCCTTTTATCCCTTTTCCAAGCAGAATCAGTAGTTTAGGTGAGCTACCAAGAGGAAACAACCTTCTCTAGAGGTTTAACCCCATCACAGGATACCCACAGCTTAAGGTTGATCCCATTCTATAGCTAGGAGTGAGAGAGACTGAAAAACTCTCTCATGAGGGTGCAATTCTATGATACAACACTAATTAGAGAATCCATGTCCAATCTATGTTAACATCTCTCATATACATAGTCTTTTGATCAAGTTTTCAAGCAAGCATCATGCTAAAATTCAAAGTCTTTGGTAAGAAATCCATATTCCATAGTCAATTAATATTATTATTATTATTTTGATCTTGATCTAGAACACTTAGCTTTTAAGATCTAATGCAAGTATGAATGTTTCATTTATCATGGCATTTTATTCCTAAATGGCTCTAGATTTTAATGGTAGATTTATGTTTTGATTGATTTGGATATAATTTGCATACCTAAATCCCTTGCTCAAAATTTCCATCTTACACTATGAGACATGATACAAGATACATATAAATGGAAATGAATATGTTAGCATTAGAGCAATAAATATTTAAGACTCACATTAAAGACAATTAGAGTGTAGACATTCAATACAAAAAAACACATTAAAAATGCATTTTTTCCATGACTTGATGATTCCAACATTCCAATTATTTTATGGTTATGGATATCCTCAAGACATTGACTCCTATATGAAATTATGCGGGTTATCCTTTAAATATGCTTAAGTTGTTTCCTAGAACTTTGGCTTGTGATGCCTTAAATTGGTTCTATTATTTTCCTAGAGGCTCCCTAGATTCAATGGGACATTTACAAAAAGTATTTTTAGATAAGTAAATTATTAATAATGACCAAGATTTCTAATTTCAATAATCCAACATCTAAGGCAGAGTAATAATGAAACCATACGTGATTTCATCTTTATATTTCATTGGCATATGGATTCATTGATGTATCAACCATGTGACTTATAAATACAAAATATATTTATCAATGATCTCATCGAACCCACCAAAATAAAATTACTTGCAACAACTAATGATCATTTACTCATCTTATACATAGGCTACTGACCTAAAGGAAAAATAACACTAATTTAGCATCAAAACATCATCTTTTAAAAGAAAAATCCACATTCATACGAATATACCAAAGATAAAAATGGCTAACACATGGATTGAATCAAAAATAATTATTAAAGCATCAAAAAATGCTAAAACTCAAATTGATTGAGACTTCATTTATTAATATAGTCAAAAAAGTGACCATGCTTAACATATAACACATTTTAACTAAATATACATACTTCTTTAAGAATCAATAAAACATATTGAAGTACCTATTGAATAAAAAGGTTATCAAATTGTTATATATGTGAAATATATTTTCAAAATATAGGCCAATATCTCACAAAGACAAATATGTTTGTTTATATCATGCAATTAGAGGACATTTAATAAATAGATGCAATATTTCAAGGGAAAAAAATTAAGAACTAATTGATCGAGACAAAATCAAACTTTATCAAAATTCTTTGTAAAAATCCAATAGTAACAAATAAAAACTTCTCAAAGACATTTCATAATTATCAAATTTCAAATCAATGATCAAATATAATGTGAACAAATCTTTGATGAAGATGATCACTTATACTATGATGAAACATATTTGGGGGATATTAATCACCCAAGTAGCAAATGCTAATGCATATTTTCGCATCTCATGGGCCTAAACAGTACATTTTTAATTATATCATAAAATTGTACATAGCGTATTAATAATTTATTATTTGATCACCCTCTTTTTATTTGATTGGTTAATTCCTCCATTCTTCTATATTCACATAGGCATGTACATATGCTTTCACATTAACCATTCTTCTAGACCTTGGCTTTAATTTGATGATTGTGTTTTATTAGCGCTTGCATTTTAATTTCTTATCTCAATACAAACATTCATGATAGCTATCATATGATGACAAGTGTATATACACCCTTTATAACAATATAATCTTAGTAAATATTCTTTGAGGCATGTTACACCTCAACATGGCATACCACTTTCCCACCTCTCCATAGTGACATTTTATGCTTGCTTTTGTCATGGCACAGATTAAGCTTAGACAATCATATATATTTTATGCCTACACATTGACTCTCATCCATTATATGCATGTTCTTATTATGATTTATTTCTCATACTCTATTTAGACATGACTTTACCATATAGTGGGGACATACTACTTGCCTTAACCATATTGAGACTTGTTCACTATTACACTTGATGCATAGTATGCATTGACATATGTTATTAACTCTGTAGATCCATCCTACTCTTATATTTTACAACCTTACCCCTTGGTCTTGATTGATTAGTTAATTAATTTTTTATGGCGGTATTTCAAAAAATTATGAAAACATTTAAATATTCAAAATGAAAAATGAGTACTTATGCATGACTTATTTTGATGGTATACATACTTTTTTTGGTCATTTGTCATATACATGGTGAGTTACATATCTATATTCTACATAAATTATTTTCATAGTATACATGATTTGGATGTAGTACATTTAGGTTATATATGAGACATGGACATACATATGCATGACCTTAGTCACACCCATGGGAAACCTACTATACCCTTAACCTATAGTGTGTCTAGGGATATGTGGGCTGACTTGTGGCTTACATACCTTCATATTATCTTATTACATTTATCAATGTTATTAGTACGGTTGGTCTATGGAGTAACCATGGATAATTAGAGTATATATAGGAGGTAGTGGTTAGTCTTTTATAATCAAATTGTGAATTATGTTCTTATTTCATTATTTTAGAGGTTTCCCCCTCAAAGTGGCTCAGTCATAATATTCAAATATTTTGTTCTTTCACCAATTATTATTGTGGATCTACTTATTATATTCTTAATTCTATGATAGATGATTCTATTTCTATCAATAATATAAGTAATTTGATTACAAGTGGTATCATATCTTTGATTTACAAAAAACATTTTGGTGTGGTTTTTTTAGATCTGACATCTTAAGCACTAGAAGGTTGAAAAACATAACTTGTGATATGAGAAGAATTGAATTTTTTTGTCAACGTAATTTTTGTTTCATGGATTTTTTTTTACGAAAAAAGAAAAAAAATGTAAAAAAAAAGTTCTGGAAATTTTTTAACCTTGTGTAAATTAGCAGTCATTGGATTCATCTTTATGAGATGACTACAATAGTGTATTCCACTAGTATAATTTTTTGGGCTGAAAATTTTTACCCTTATGTGCATTATTAGTCATTAAATTCATCTTAGTGAGGCAATTGTAATGGTCTCATATGCCTCTACACTTTTTTCAGGGCTGAAACTCTCTTAGGGTTTGTGTATGGTTTTTAATAACTCACAGATGTGATAAAGGGAAAGAAACTCCTAAAAATACTCATAAATATGACATGGAGTTTGAAACTTTTAATCTATGTATTTCAGAGGCATTTCAATAACTTAAGTTAGATTTGCATGGCAAGGTGTAAAAATATGATCTCGATGTGGTTAAATAGGACATCATGGGGCTGAGAGGGGCCATGAATGGCTTGCAAGATCAATTTTAACAAATAACTAGGAAATTGGCTAACTTTTTAGCTCAATCATTAAAAAATAACCCTCCACCACTCCAATTTGGTTCTCCTACTCCAAAAAATCACAATAATAATCTTGGTCTAAAGCCAATGTTGCCAAAAGTGGAACTGTGCAAGTTTGATTGTAATGATCCACTCACATGGATCACTCAAATAGAAATTTTTATTTGATTTACATCATACTCCATGCTTGAAAAAGGTGTTCAAGCCCTCTTTATATCTAGAACCTAATAATTTTATTTGGTATCGCTGATTATGTGCTAAAAATAAAAATAAGGGTCTCTCAACTTATTTTGTATTTTTTGAAGAGTTGTAGCTTCAATATCACAATAATGTCTTAGAAAACTATTTCAACCATCTAGCCAAATTATGCCAAATAGGGACTGTAAATGATTGTATTCATCAATTTCAAAATATATCCTTACATGTGGTGGACATCACTGAGGAAAATCTAATTGACCTATTTTTAGGTTGCCTCAAAGATAACATCTAATTAGAGGTTCGCATGTTTAGTCTTAGTTCAATAGATGAAGCCATCCCAAGGGCATGCATGGAAAAGCAAAAATAACTTCTTAAACAAATACGTTTCACTACTATCTATGAATGCACTTTCCCAAAAACATCATTTCCTCAACCTACTCAATTGACCCCTCAAAAATTTGAGAAAAAACATGCAAAAGATTTGTGTTTTGGTTGTGATAGCAAATGGAGAAAAGGACATCATTGTGTTGAAAAGAAGTTGTTTTACATTGAAGGCACCAATGAGGATGATGAAGATGATGAAGCCTCAGGTACAGTATAGATGAACCCAAGGATGAATATGAATATTCTTAACCCATTATTTCTTGTCTTACACTTTTTGATATTAGTACTCCTCAAACTCTTAAGGTGGTGGGTTTCCTCAAGAAATAGAAGGTGACTATGTTGATTGACTCTAGGAGTACACACAACTTCATCAATAATAAGTTGGATACTAATTTAAACTATTTTATTTACCCAACTCCATAATTTTAGGTCATATTTACAAATGATGGTACCATCAATTATTCCAAAAAATGCCATAGTATTAATCTTGTTATGGGAGACTAACTATTAGATTCTCCTATAATTATTATTCACATGAGAGGGGATGACATTATGTTGGGAGTGTAATGGATCACCACATTGGTCACTATTGAGATGAATTTCCAAGAAATATTCATGTACTTTCATTTAGAAGGCACAACATTTCAACTACATGGATTACGAGTTAAATCTCCATAACTAGTTAGTTCCCATTAGATGATGAAGACTCTTAGAAAAGGTGTTGAAGGATTTGTGGTGTACTTGTTTTCAATAAAATTTAAACCAACCAAGGATTATACCTATCTTGATTTACAAATGGTGCTAGCTGACCATTTTGTTATTTTTTGTGACATGCCAAAAGGACTTCTACTAAGTTGAAAGCATGATCATGCCATCAAACTACTTCCTATAAGTTCACCATCCAACATCAGACCCTACAAGTGTTATACCTATGCCTAGAAGAGTGAAATTAAAAATATGGTGTAGGAGATGTTGGATGCAAGAATCATCCAACATAGCTAAAGTGAATATTCTTCCCCAATGGTCATGGTGTGGAATAAGGATGACACTTGAAGGATGTGCCTAGACTACATAGAACTCAACAAGTACACCATCCAAGATAATTTTCTTATTCTAGTAATTAAAGATTTTATAGATGAATTGCAAGGTGCGGTTTATTTTACCAATTAGATCTTTACTCTATGTATCATCAGATTCGAATATAAGAAGAGGACATATGTAAAACAACTTTTATAACTCATGAAATCATTATGAGTTTATTTTCATACCTTTTAGCCTCATAAATGCACCATATACATTTCAAAGATTTATGGGTATTATTTTCAGGCCATTTTTGAGAAATTTTGTGTTGGTGTCTTTTGATGACATTCTCATTTACATCAAAAATTGGGAAGACCATTTAAAGCATGTGAAATAGGTACTCTTAGTTCTAGAACAACATCAGTTGTTTGAAAAACCTTCCACATGTTTTTTTGATGTCTAAGAGGTGGAATACTTGGATCATATTATTTCATAAGAAAGAGTGAAATTTTATCCTAAAAAAATCCAAGTGATAAAGGAGTGATAAGTTCCCAAGGCACTCAAGAATCTCTAGGGATTTTTGGGGCTAACTAGTTACTATCACAAGTTTGTCAAAAATTATGGTAGTATCACAACTCCACTCACATATTTTTTGAATAATGACTCCTTATAGTTGATTGATACAACTACCAAGGCATTTAAATAGTTGAAAATGGTTATGTACACTCCAATTTTAGCTAATCTTAATTTTTTTAAAACTTTTATTGTGGTATGTGATGCATTGGGATATGGCATGGGGGATGTACTCATGCAAGAAGTCAAACCACATACATTTGAGAGTCAACAACTAAATGTAAAAAATAAGCTCAAGATAATCTATGAGAAAGATATGATGGCAAACAATGGAGACCTTATTTGATGGGTCATCACTTTCAGTTAAATATTGATCATGATAGCCTCAAATATTTTTTGGAACAACAATTGTCTTCTAAAGACAAAAAAATGAGTGACTAAAATTTTAGGCTATGAATTTGAAATAGTCTATAAGAAAGGAAAATATAATATGGTGGTAGATACACTATCCCAAAGGGATGAATTATTTGATGCTTTGTTATCCACAATGACTATTTGGTAGGCAAATTAACTACAAGAAGTAAGATCATAATAGAAGAATGGCAGTGCTACCCATGATTTGATTCAAAATATTTAGCAAAGTTCTGGGTGATCTAAAAATTTTACATGGAAGGAGAATGCATAATGGTATAAAGATAGATTATACCTCTACAAGCATTCTCTCCTCAAACATAAAATCCTTCAGGTACTTCATAAATATCCATTAGGTCACTCATGATTTTTGAAAACATATCATAGAATCAAACAAGATTTTTTCTGAAGACTCAAGGGGGATGTCTAGAAATATGTGGTTGAATGCATGGTATGTCAATAGAACAGAGGTGAACCATTAAAACCCCATGTCTTTTTCAACCTTTATCCATCCCTAGCTAGCATTGGGAGGAGGTTTCCATAGATTTCATTACTAGGTTACTACAATCTAAGGGTAAAAATGTTATCGTGGTAGTTGTGGATTGACTCACCAAGTATGCTCAATTATGTTCCTTATCACAACCTTTTTTTGTTAGTGTAGTAGCTTCTACATTTCTTAATATAGTTAAAAAATTACATAGTACTCCAAAGATCATTATAAGTGATCAAGATCCCATGTTTACTGGTGATTTTTGGACTGAATTATTTACATTTTTAGGCACCAAGTTGGCTTATAGCTCATCCTATCATCCTCAATCTAATGGAAAAATAGAGGTAGTTAACAAATGTCTAGAAAGGTATCTTCGTTATTTTGTTTCTAACAAACAAGACAAATGGATTCATTGGCTACCACTTGTCGAATGGTGGTATAACACTTATTTTCACACTTATTCCAAAATGTCTCCCTTTATGGCATTGTATAGATATCACCCCCCATTCATCCTTTAGCTTTGATGGTGCATCCCAAGATTAAGTCTATTGAGGAACACATTCACCATTAATAAGAGGTACTAGTTAGTTTGCAAGAGAATTTATCAATAGCACAAAATAGAATGAAGCAGCAACAAATCAACATTGTAGTGATCAATATTTTGACATAGGTGATTGGGTATCTATGTGTTTTCATCCTTATAAGTATATGTCTCTGAATAAATAGAAAAAGGATAATAATTTATCCCCTAAGTATTATGACCTTTATTATATCTTGTAAAAAATTGGTAGGATGGCCTACAAACTAGAATTTTTTCCATCCACTCGCATAATTTGGTATTCTATGTATCTTGCCTAAAGAAGGTAATTGGTCATAGAGTTTCCACTCAAACTGAGTTACCTAAATTGTATGAAGAAGGTTGAGTCATTCTAGGCCCTGAAGAGATCCTTCACATGCACACTAAGCAACTATAGACCAAAGTAATTAAGGAGTATATGATCAAATTGAAGAATATGCATTCTAAAGATGCAACATGGAAAGATGAAGTGTTCCTAAAATAACATCATAATTTGATTCAATATTAAGGACAACCTTTTTCTCAAGGGGAGGGGCATGTTATGCCCTTAACCTATAACGCATCTAGGGATATGTGTGGTAGGCTTGTGGCTAGCATACCTTCATATTATCTTATTAGATTTCACGATGTTCTTAGTATGGTCATTTTATAGAATAACTATGGATAAGTATAGTATATATAAGATTTAATGGTTAGTATTTTATCATCATATTATGAATTATGTTTTTATTACATTTTTGTGGAGGTTGTCCCCTCAAAGTGGCTTAGTCATAATATTCAAATAATATGTTGTTTTTCTAATTGTTGTTGTGGATCTACTTATTCTGATCTTAATTATGTGATATCTTATTTTATTGTTGTGAATCATCTAAGTAATTTCATTACATAGCCTTTCTACATTGGGGGTATGCCCATGTTAAAGGCATCTTAGCACATTTTTCAAGTTATATATTTTTATGCTAGTCCATTAATTATATTGAGCTACTTACACTAACTAGCATACGTATCTTAGATAAATCTATGTAAAATACACTAATAGATATCATTCTCGATACACCTATATCGTATTGAATTGTTAATATTTTACATAGATTTATCTAAGATATGTATCTTAGTAGCACTTGTTGCCACATAAAGTTAAGGCAAATATTTATTGTTCATAAAAAACACTTAATATAAATATTTAATGTAATTTTAAAATAAGAAATAGAGAGCAACAAGATTTTTATTTATTGTAATATATATGCTAAAATCTATATATTACGTATAAATTAATTAAGATTATCTCTATATTATTTATCATAATGTGGTAATATTTTTTATGATAATTTATTTCTACAATTTTAATATTATGATTATTTATAAATATGACGTGATAAAATGTATATATTATCAATAAATTAGTTATGTTTATCTATCTATTAATTATTTATTTATATTTATGTGGTGATATTTTTTACAATAATTTATTTTTTAAATTTCAATATTATGATTATTTATAAATATGATATGATAAAATTTATATATTACCTATAAATTAATTATGATTATCTATATATTATCCATTTATTTATATTATTTATAAATTAATTGTGATTATTTATAAATATGATATGATAACATATATATATTATCTATAAATTAGTCATGATTATCCAATTATTTATAAATATAATGCACTAAAATTTATATATTATTTATAAATTAATTATGATTATCTCTATATTATTTATTTATTTATTATGATGTTGTAATACTTTTTGTGATATTTTATTTTACAATGATCTATATATTATCTATAAATTAATTATGATTATCTAATTATTTTTAAATATAATGTAGTAAAATTTATATATTTCTATAAATAAATTAATTATTTTTAAATATAATGCAGTAAAATTTATATATTATCTATTTATTTATTACGATGTCAGTAATATTTTTTATGATAGTTTATTTTTTTAGTTTTATTATTATTATCATTATTAATAAATATTATGTGATAATAAATGTGATATGGTAATATAATTATTTATTTATTAATTATGATGTTGTAATATAATGTAACCCAAATAAAAATTAATTTCACACTAAAAGTAATGAGCGAAGTTGTACAACATTACTCCATTTTAATTTTTATTTCTCTCATTTTACTCTACAATTTTATTTATTTTTTTAGTTTGAATTTGTTTCTATTTATATACTTTTTATTTTTTTAATTGTCATGTTTGTTGTTTTATGTATTTATTTAATTATATCAACTTTGAAATTATTATTATTATTATTATTATTATTATTATTATTATTATTATTATTATTATTATTATTATGAGCATTACAGCTCACCTCATATGCCATTGTAAAAATACTTATTAGTATAATAATTGTAGGTCCAAATAAAAAATAATAATAACTAAATTATTTTATTTTGAGATAAATTAAATTACTACAAAAATAAATATAATTCACCCACCATATATTCTTTGGTAAATATATAATTAAACTCTTTTATTTTAATGTATATAAAATTACTACAATAAAATCATAATTCATTGTCATTATTATTAAATAATTACTACCCAAATAAATAAATTAAAAGTGGTTATAGAGTTTTTTTATAATGTCGACTCTAATATATATTTTTTATAATGTTAGCTCTAAAATAATTAAATGTTAACACACTCACGCCATTACACAAAATTACCCCTCGAATGCCACTATAGGAACACTTATCAATGTAATTATATATGAGTTTCTCTTGTTCATACCTTTTTAGAGTCTTATTTCATATGAATATTGTACTTTTCTCTACTAGAGGCTTACATTGATTGATTATGTGGACTAACATTGCTTTCTCCATGCTTAATTATTGTTGATGATCATGATATTATTTGATCTTTCATGTGTTCTATATTGAGTTTTATATGTTTTATGGGTATGTTGACTATGTTTTATCACATCGTGTGTTAGTTGTGTAAGAGGATCCTCTAATCTATGTCATGTTTGTATCATGTTCTATCATGTATGCTCATGTGCTTCTTGATTATGATGTGTGTGTTTACAATTTATTCTATATGATCATGTGTGACTATATATATTTCTATGGGGCTAATTAATTATTATTATGTGCTTTGTGTTATTATTTATATCACACATCTCTATTGTGTGTTATCTATTATCTTTTCCATGATTTATATCATGCATTTAATGTGATTATTATTATTATGTGCTTCATTGATATATCTAGCTAATGTTGAGACCTATTTCTAGATGGATTATCATGAATATATCTTGTGCACTATTAAAAAATAATTGCCCTTGCCTTGGATTATATGTTTCATATGTGTTTGCAACGATTAATTTTTTCTATGTAGATATATCTTATCATGTAATTTACATGATTATACTTTTTCTATATAACACATGATGCATATAATTCTTTATGTTGAAATGAATGATTTTCAAGCTTCATCCCTCATATCAAAAGGGGGACATTCAATGGGATTTTTTTAGAGATTCAAACCATGTCAAATAAATAATTCTAATATTTGAGACAAATAATATGACTCAGTTAGATCAGATTGAGCATATTGAGAAACATTCACATGATTTTGAGGAAAAAGTTGAGATATTCTATGACATTTCAAGAGACAAATGTTGGCATTCTATATCATTTTTAAGGATAAATGGATTGATTGGGAATGATGGTACTACATGAGTAATTTAGTTCTATATTTATCTACAATGGTTTATCCTTTTTACATATGAACCTAGTTTTGGGGTTCTAAAAGTAAAGGTTGTTATCATGACACCCTTGTTATATTCTTTGTCATGAAAATAATAATGATAAATAATTTTTTTCCCATTTCAAGAAGGGTCACTTTGATATTTGGGGTAGTTTTTTTTAGGTTACTACGTCATTCAACTTCTAACACCACCTTCTCCTATGGCAATTGAGGAATTTACACTTCTCAACTCATTATTTCAATAATTGCATATCCTTGGGGCATGTTCACCCCATGGTTTTCTCCAATAAAAGTTAATAAATGGTAGCTTGGTTGACATACCATCAGGGCTATTTATTCCTTAGCTTTTAAATTTCAAATTATTTTAATGATTCAAATTATTTTAGATTATTTATGATGAGAGGACAATAACCTGCACATGTTTTCTTGCAGATTTCACATGGAAAAAATGGTACATTTTAACTATCCTTATCAACACTAAACATGATTATCACGAGAAAAAAATATCTATTTTATCATTTTAATTTAACATTTTCAATACTAAATTAAAAGGGGGCATATATAGACACATAAATTTGTTTTTTAAAACTTTGGCATTTTGGAAACATAAATTTGACATACTTTGACATACTTGGACAATGTACATATATTTTATTCTTGAGCACACTTTACATCTATCAATATACCCATATATTGTCTTATCCGCCTTTATCCATCAGACATACTTATTTAGGAGTGGCTTGGTCTACACATGAATAACTTTAGAATCCTAGATAGATATTATCCATACTTTAGATCCTCAACTACTCTTACACAAAACTATCGATAAACCTAGATAGTGATAGCTATTATAGGTGTCTCCCTATATTGGTAGTGTCAAAGTGGCCTCAATGACTATTTTTAAAATTTGAAAGTCTCCATTAGGTTGGCCTAGACATGTTTCATGGGTCAAGTGTAACGATAATTTAACAAAGAGTTATATATATATATATATATATATATATATATATATATATTAGCTTGTCAACCCTATCGAAATGTCAAAAAATACATTGGATCATCTCTCTCTTAATATCTAAAACATTATTCAAAAGGCATATACACATCTCAAATATTTAAGGAGCACCTATATGATATTCCATAGAGCCAAATATAAATATAAAGAGGTTAAAGTTACATGGTGTCAAATATCAAAGATCAAAGCCAAGACTACATTATAAATTATTCATGATTTTGCATGCACTCATATAAGTGGGAGAACTATATGTCTTTTGATCACTCTTCATAGTATTAGAATGTAGGAAACACTCAACCATTAAATAAGGAGTGGTTGAAGTATTCTAACCCAAACCATTAACCACTTCTTATGGTATCTTATGGTCAATCAAGAAAAATTAGGGTTTTGGACAAAAGAGAAATAAAATAACTTTATCATACAATCAAATATTTCATGCATGTATGAATATATTACATGCACAAGCATAGGGATCCAAACCCCCATTATGCATAGAGACAATGTCAGTAAACCCTGACAATGTTGGTTTTTATAGGTTTATGACTTTGCTAACAACATCTAGATAATTTGTCACCCCTTGTTTCAATTATTATCACTTGATAAAGCATATCTTAAGCATTTCCAATTCCTGTGGCATCTTTTATGAATGATAGGCAATGATAGGCAATCATAATTAACTAAGTACAACATCCTTCTATTATTTTGTCAATTCTAAATCAAGTGGTCATAATATCTATTATCCACTATCAAATTATATTATTATGACTAATGTCATTATTTTTATAATTTGTAGTACATAGTTTTAACTATTTTATATCTCATAGGAGTAAAATAATAAAAATAGTAACATGACCCCAAGAGGTGAGACATGAGAAACAAATTACCAAGGCAATCATTAGGTTGGAAAGGCTAGATAAACCAAACATGGAAGGAACAATAAGAAATAAAATACCAAAGTATCATAAAGATTGTAATGGCCAATTAAACCCAAGATCAAAGAAGGAAATTACCAAAGGATCACAAAGGATGTAATGGACAAATAAACCTAGGAGGGAGAGATACAAAGAGGTTTTTTCACCAAAAAATCACAAAGGATACAATGGTTGATTAAAATCAAAAGGAGAAAGGAAAAGAAGAGAAGTAAATTTCCAAAGGACCATAAAGGATGTAATATCTAAATAAACCCAAGACGGAGGGATGCAAAGAAGGAAAGTAAATTAAAGCACATGATACATGAAAAATCAAGAGTGAGAGGTTATAAGTTCTAAATATAATGATATAATATCCAAAACATGATAAGAGATAAAATATGATAAATTAATTTTTTTCTAGAATGTCACCATACACATCATAAATATCTCACTAGAATTGTTAACAAGATTTAACCATGGTCTATTTTACTATTTTTGAGATTCATGAAAGGATGACCTTGGTAATAGCTATAGACATTAGAAAATTACATATAACAGTTCTAGATATTGAAATGCCTCGAGATACCTTAGGGACCACCTAACCTTTCTCAAAACACTAACCAACCCATCAGACCTTGGGTCTAGTTAGCTAATTAGTTAACTAAACTAACTAACTTAACCATTACCCAACCCTTTTTAACCCACCTTGACCCCTTTTCCTTTGGACACTCAACCATCAATGGTTAGGTCTTCCTCACTCTTACATAAACACCAATTTTGCAATCTAACATGATAAAATTAATATATCTAACTTGTCCATTAATAAAAAACTCTCAAGCATAAAAATTAGCAATCCAACCTCCTAGAGAACCTTTTATCCTCCATCTCTCTTTGCCTATAAAAGGAAGGGAGTAGGAAGTGAATTCCATTCATCATCACAAGCACTCGAGCTCATATGTATTCAAGCTTCTAATCAGCCAATCTTATTCTAGTAATTCAACAATAGTAATAGAGATTTGAACCTATACCAAAATTACTCTTGAGGCAAAGTACTGTTACTATATCAAAATTGGTCCAACCATCAACCATCAGTCATTTAGCAAGCAATAGGTATATTTGTTCAATAGTTTTGTTATTTCAATTTCTAACCTCTTTCCCCCATTAGACCTTAATACACCTATGTTCTAACCTCTCATTCTTGATCAAACCCTTAAATAGACCCTTATCTGATCTTTGACCCAGTCTGTAACTCTTTTTTGAACACCTCCATAATTCCACAGGCAACCACCGATTGTTAGCATAACCGTTGATGGTCACCTCCAACTGCCGATGGTTGCCCAACCACCGATGGTCAGCATAACTACCAATGGCCAGCCCAACCACTGATGGTCACTATGGTAAGAAATAATAGCAAGTTTTTTCTAACCCCTTACCCCCAACCAAATCTAACTTGTTATGTCCTTTCCTGTTCACAGACCCCTACCTAATTTTTTGAACCTAACCTGATCTACTTTAGCACTAGTATTCACCTATTATTTCTATATTTATTTATTTTCTCTATCAAGCATTCACTTTCTTCTTATATTTCATTTCATTACTTTATATTATTTTATGCAAGTATCTTACTTTTATCTTTTCCAACTAAATTGTTATCAAATGGTAGATTGACAGCCTCCTAGCAAGCTCACACTTCTTGGATCTAGCTCATGCTAGGTAGTCCACCTAACTATCTTAATAATAACCCTTTTGTTATTACTTTCTTATTTATAGGTTATTCCTTCCAAGACAAAGAGGATCTCTCCATACTCATATGGATTATGTGCATATCAACAACTAGGTTCTTCTACCGCACCCTTATTACTAGTTTCTTATTTCTTCCTAAATTAAGAAATGAGCAAAAATTAAGAGAAATATTTTGGCACACTAGGTGGGACCCTAGCATCATCTAGGTTCCCTTTTCTTCCTTTATTCTATGCTCATATAACAAAATCTAGAATTTTTTTTGGGCTTAAAATAAACCTTGCATACATTGATTGCTTTCTTATTTTTAATTCATCTAGTTAACTTAAAATCAAAGTAATTAATTGTAGTTTCACTCTTGTTATCACACACTTTACCAAACCACATAATCAATCAACACATCAAAACAAACTTGAGACAAGGCCTAACTAGGATTTCATCACCTAGTAATAACCTTACCCTTTCTCAGTAATCCCACTTAGAGGTCATTACCAAGGGAGAACCAACTCAGCTCTCTGGTTGAGTATAAACTCTAAAATTCAGCATATCTTGGCTAAGCACCCAACACCCTTATTGCTACAGTGTGTGAAGTGAGGGGTTAGGCCCCAATATCAATCCACGTACTAACTTTCAATACATATTATTTTTTAAAGCCTTTAACACCTTAAACCAACCTTAGACTTCTTCTTTAGTACCTGATCTACAAACCAAATTTTCTCTTCACACTTTCTAAGGCATAAGGCAAAAATGATCTAAAAAGAATCCTAAGTTTTAAATGCACTTTAGTGTATGTTCGAATTACCTTGATATTCTTTTCCTTTTGATTGAGTTGTGAGCTTTTCATCATTTCTTTTCTATTCTTCACATGGTCTTTACTAAATAACAGTTAAGGAATCAAACCAACCAAGAACCACCATCTTCTTCTTCCTCTTCTTCCATAGAGTATACTTCTGATGTTGAGAGTTCTCTTCATCTTTCTTCCCCTCCTACCATGCCTAGGATAGTTTTTGAGGGTGATGTGGATTTCAATACCTTCCTTGATAACAACCCCATGGCCCTCCAACATTACCTCAACACCTTAGTTCATCATACCCCTATTGCTTCAGTTTCCCCTATGGATCCACCTTATGGTATGCCTCCCCATCTTATGGTTGGTGCTACCTCTATCCAACCTATGATCACCCAAGCATATTCTTCCACTAATATCCCATCCACTACCACCACCCAAATCCAATCTAACATTCTAACCAATAGCCAAACACCCCTACACCAACCAACACCTCCAACATAAGATAAACCTCACCTCTTGTTACCTATACCTCATCCACTATGGGGGTATATTCTACGCCTATTTCCACCATTCCTCTTATCACTACCAACCCACTAATTTCCACCCCACTTCAAAATTTGGTGTTTTCCATACCTCCTACCCTTCCACCTATTAGCACAAGAGTTACCACTCAACCCCAACCAACTACCAACCCATCCATACCTACAAATCAACCCATATCAATCTCTCAACAAATACCCATGACATCCTACCAATATGTTCCTAATCCACAAAGATACATAGCACCTTCTACCAAACCTTTTGTGCCCATTAACCCTTATGTGGCACCATCCCAACCTTCAATGACCACATACCAATATGTGGCATCTTCTTAACCTTCTACCATTTATCCATATATTGTTGCCACCCAACCTGAACCAAACTTACCACATAATTATGGAACTTCCTAACCTCAAAAAAACTTGGTCAAAATGTTAATGGATAAAATGACCAACCTGGAGTCATCTATCTATGGGGCTCATAACCTTTTATCTTATGATCAAATATGTAATAAACCTATCCATCCATGCCTATACTATCTTATCCTCCTCAATGGGAACTACCCAATTTTTCCAAGTTCCAAAGCAAGGAGGACCCCCAACAACACTTAATAACATTTCATCATTCTTGTTATTTGAATGCATATGATGATGCTCTTCTCTTTCATACTTTTCCCATGTCCTTATCTAGACCAACCTTGGATTGGTATAGTATTCTCACCAAACACTCCATATTTTCCTTTTCCCAACTTACAAAAATCTTTTAAGATCATTTCTCAGTCAATATATCTAAAAAGGTCTTGTAGACACCTAAATAGTGTCTAACCCTTGGTTACCTTCCCCCTTGGTCCATTCCTAACCCATTCCTAAAACATGAAATTACTAATTTAAAATAATAAACTTATTTTGAATTAACCCCCCTCCTTGGACACATCACCCATGACACCTCACCTAGGACACCTCGCCTTGGACTAATTCCCATCCTATGACTCACCCAAGACCTATTCTTACTTCTCTCGAACCGCCTAACCAACTCTCGTGCGTATTTAGCCCAACCTTCGACGTTCTCCAATGGATAGTGCACTTGGCGGATGAAAAACGGGCTTGGTGGCTCTTTTTGCCCATTCTAAACCCACCGACGTTGGTCAAATGTCAGCCGATGCCGGTGGAATCACCGACGTCGGTTATACTTAACCAACTTTTCTGACCCTTTGAGGACCCCAATCACAAATCAGCTAATTTCTGAAGCTAATCACGACTCTCGAATCCTCTTTCGGTGAAACAAAGTTCTCATGCATTTGCTTTTCAATGTTCTGGACTTCTTGGTGTTCTTACAGGGATCAACATTCTTGGCAGCACTTTTTAGGCACTGCAATTTTGCATCAGACATTCTGCACAGGGATTGCACGATATCTCCATCACCAGCGACAACTGAGACATAGCTTCTGCACCTTTGCCAATTCATATCACAGCTAAGTATCTGTAATTTTTTCATTCTAATATCATTTCAAATATATTAGTATTATGTCTTCTGTCTATCCCAAGCATCCTTGACCCAACCTTCCCTGTTCTTCCTGGAGAGGCTGAAAAGCCTTCTCTCCCCCCTTATTCCTTTTTCTTTGCCTCTGACACTCCCTTAGTCTCTCTTTAGGCAATACCCTCTGTCCCTCATAGACCCTTAGACCCTTAGACGAGACCAAATCCATTCTGCAGACTAGAAACTAGACCTGTAACCCATCCCTGGCCAATTGCCCTGACCGACCTCGTCCACTTCCCCTACCAACGTCGGCAGTCTAACCATCGTCGGTGACCTCCCTGACCGACGCTGGCAATATCACCGACGTCGGTGACTGTGTTTAGCAGATTGTAACTTATCATGTATGCATTTATTTTCAGTCTTCTCTTTTCACATCTTTTATTATTTCTCTTTTATGTCTCTGTCATATTCTATCTTAAACAGTGGATTGTCATCCTCCAAGAAGCCTTAGTGCTTCTAGGACCAAGATCTTGCTTGACAATCCACCCTCTTATCAACTAACATTCTTCGTGTTTTTAGTGTTTATCTCTTTCAGGTGTCATTCCTCCACAGCCAAAGAGGAGTACTCACAGCGTCTGGATTACGGTGCACAGACTATATCCAGGTACATACAAGCCTTGACCATTTCTTAAGTTTCTCATTTTCTCTCCTTTGAATGTGAAAGCAAAATTAGCATAGAAACATTCTGGCATGCCCGGTGGGATAATGACTTCTACAATTACCACCATGTCAAAGGTCATGACACGATAAACTGTAAAACCTTTAAAAACTTAATCCAAGACATGCTTGAAAAGGGGGAGCTCGTTCTAGATAATCCCAATGCACCTCCTAACCAGGGCATCGACATCTTCAAGCAACCATTCTCCAATCATCCACTGACTCAAAATAATGTCCAGACCTTGATTGAAAACACTCACGAACATGACATTCAAACGGTCAATACGGTCTTGCCCTTCATCCCCAACCAACCTCAAGAGGTTAGTCCATTTACCAGTCCATCACGTGTGGACGAACCTCTTTCCCCAGTTAGTTCTCTGTCAACCTCTCTCATCTTGGAGGACGCCTCAACCTTATCGGCACCACCGGTCTCACCATCCTCTTTTCTTCTACCTATGGAGGACCTGACCTTACCTACTCCTCGACCGCAAGTGGAGGGCACCATAATCCCTGCCCTTTACCAGCTTGAGGAGCCACACTCTCCAGTTCCTTCTCCACCATGAAAAGAACTTGACTCTCCATCGTCTTCGATCAACGACAATCCAGTTATAACTCCCACACACCTTGGGTCTGAGACTACTGCCACACCTAACACATCTTCTCAAGAATCCAAACCACATCCAACATCCTCTCAACCATTTTCTCGACTAGTGGAGAAAATCGAACTTCTCCCTTCAAGGAAAGTGGAGCATCAAGGATTGTGGGAGCGTCTTAAAGCTCTTCAACATTCCCGTGCCCTCTTGTCTCATGCTGCCAATCCTCCCAAGGTAGAATCTTCCAAAGACTAGACTCTCGCTTCTAAACCCGCATCTACCTAATCTAAATCGACCAAGTCACTCGGCATTCATCCTGTTTCTACCCTCACTCACCCGCAAGTGAAGGTGGACTTAGACCAGACCTCGACCAAAAGTAGTCTTCCAACCAAGTCAAAGAAGACTGCCAGACCATAAAGGCAAACCCCTCCTCCACCGTCAACTTTGCCCTCCATTTTAGGTTCTCATCCTTCTACCCTAATCGGTGTGCTTCCTACTCTGACCCTTAACCAAAACAAATTACCTCCATTACTTCCTTTGCCAACCACAAGTCAACCCCCTCTCAAAAATTTGGCACCTCTCACAAAGAAAGTGTCGTCTTCACCTGTCACCGCACCACCAACCCAAAAGGTGGTACGAAAACCTTCTTCAACATTCCCCAAGCAAAAGTCACCAGCGCGTCATGCATCAACAAGCACGGACCCCTTAGTAGGTTCATATGCTTTGATATTACGCCAACTTTTGCAGACTTATAGCATTACCCTTCCTTCTATCAAGCCATTCCAACCCCTTGGGTCAAAACTGTCTTGGTTCGATGATACGAAGATTTGTTTATACCATCATACGCCAGGACGCGATATCGAGACTTGTTGTGCCCTCAAGACAGTCATTCGCCACTATATGGAGAAAGACACTCTTCTCCTTGAGGACACTCTTGACCGACCCTCGACACCTTCCCATCCAACCTCTTCAACCACATCAACATCTCACCAATAGGCCATGACGCCTTCTTCACCTCCTATCTTTGAAATTAATGCTATCCATATAACCACTAGGTCACAAAAGGACAAGGCAAAAGAAAAAGCTGTTATTCCTTGGACCTATCTTTTTGTCCAGGCACCTCAACCACTGAAACCCAAGATTTCCATCTTAGGTGCGTCCCAACCCCCTACTTCAGAGGCAATCAAAGAATCTATGATAAAACAGCTTCACCAAACGCCTGTGAAGATGACCCTATATGACCTTATCCAAAGCTCCCCCCAGCATCGCCAAGCTCTAATCAAAGCCCTACAAGCAGCGGAAGTCCAACCTGAAGACCCTCAACCACTAGCTACCTTAGTCCATTCTTTATCCCCTGTCACCTCTATCACTTTCAGTGATTCTGAAATTCCTACCTCTACCTTGGAAGATCAAGACGCTGCCCTTTTCATCACAACCTACGTTGATCGAACCCATATTAAATGAGTTATGATCGACATGGGCGCCAGCATTAATATCATTTCCACCCATGCCTTTGATCAATTAGCTCTTCCCAAGAATTACGTATCGAAAATCGACGCAATCCTTAGATCCTTTAATGACACCACTGCTAACACTATTGGCACTGTTGTCCTCCATATCCGCGTTGGTCCATGCACAATCTCAGAGGTCTTCTACATCATTGAGGGAGAATTCTAATATAACATGCTATTAGGGTGACCCTGGATTCGCACCATGGCTTGTGTCCCTTCAACACTTCACCGTTGTGTCAAATTTGAACATGACAAACAAGTCCATGTCATTCCTACCGACCCATCCCCTTTTAAGACTTGTAACAAAACCTATTGCCCAAATGACATTCTTATCCCTCTCAAGTCATCAACCCAAACATCGTCTCCATCCACAAAAGCGTCAACTAGTACACAAATAGCGGTTGCCACGACATCATCTTCTCAATTAACAACTAAGGATCCCATGGACGATATCTTCCAAAGACTTTCACTGGGGGAATATCGCCTACTTACTCTAGACATGTTCCAGACTCCTCAAGAGTATGGACAGCTTCATCAAAACCCAAGCTATGACTGTCGAATCGAAATGGTCATTCCTTATGGTCCTCCTAGCCTTCGAACCAATCTCGTCTATGGGGGGCTGGATCAAGCTCCTACTGAATCAAATCCCTCCTCCTCACCTCAAATATTCACATCTGATTTCTCCTTTCTTGGCAACCCCACCTTTGCACATACCTACCTTTATAGGTGTGCATGGAAGGGTTTTGGCTTTGGACGCTACGAACAAGGCTCCCATCGGCCTATCGAACCACCCAATGACAATAATGCAAAGAAACGGTATGGACTGGGTTTTCAAGAACCCACTGAGGCTTCCACAAACCTTTGCCCCGAACCAACCATCGACCAGTCTCTTCTAGACTCGCCTATTCTTCCATCCTCACCTACGGAGTCAGTGGTTTCCATCCCTCCTAGTTTTTTTTGCATAAACACCATCCGCTTGGAACCCCTAACCTATTAGCTCAACGAGGTTCCCAAGTCTCTCCCTCTCATTTATCCCAGCATGATAGACGATGAATCGACAACCATCAACACAATCCACTGCATAGATGACGACGCCATTCTTACCTATATGGGTGCCGATGATTCTTTCATTCAATGTTCCCTCCCCTCTGAAACACAGGTTATGTTAAATGAATCAACCATCGACATTAACCTTTCATCTTCTGATGTTCCTCAAGTCTTAAAGATTGGTCAGTCTTTAGACGCCCAGGAGCAGATCGACTATACCACATTTCTCTCAAACAATTGCAAAGCCTTTGCCTGGACCTACGCTAACATGCCTAGCATCGACCCTAACATTGCCACGCATAACATTGTCACAAACCCAGAGGCTAAGCCTATTAGGCAAAAGCTTCGCAAAATGCATCCTCGTGTTGCACTTCTTGTCAAAGAAGAGCTTCAGCGCCTTCTTTCTGTCTCCTTCATCCAACCCATCGATTATCTGCAGTGGGTCTCTAACATCATTCCTATCACCAAGGTGACTGGGGGGATCCAGATCTGCACAGACTATCGTGACCTTAACCTAGCTTGTCCCAAAGACGACTTTCCTCTTCCAAACATTGACCAACTTGTTGATCTTATGGCTGGCCATGAGATGTTATCACTTATGGACAGATTTTCAGGATATAACCAAATCCTAATTGCATCGAAAGATCAGCACAAAACCACCTTCATTACACCATGGGGAACTTTCTGCTATCGAGTCATGCCTTTTGGTTTGAAAAACACAGGTGCCGCATATCAGCGTGCCATGACTTACATCTTTCACGATCTCCTCCATAAAATCATGGAAGACTATGTAGATGACCTGCTTGGCAAGTCTAAGCTTTGTCGCGACCATTTGACTATCCTCAAAATCATCTTCTCTCACCTTCTTCAATACCAGGTCCGTCTTAACCCCAAGAAATGCGTCTTTGGGGTCCTCTCCAGAAAGCACCTGGGATTCATTGTCTCTTTTCATGGCATCGAGATAGATCCTACCAAAATTCGTGCTATCCTCAAAATGCCACCTCCAACTAATCTCAAGCAACTTCGCAGTCTACAAGGGAAGCTCCAATCCATCCACCGCTTCATTTCGCAACTTTCTAACCGTTGCCAACCCTTTCATCACCTCCTTAAGAAGGACGTCTCCTTTAGATGGGATAAATATTGCCAAGAGGCTTTTAAAGCCCTCAAATGCTATTTGGTTTCTCCACCAGTCCTTATTCCACCAAAAGATGACCAACCCTTCTACCTCTACATCTCAGCAACCAATCATTCGTTAGGTGCCATGATTGCGCATCGAGATGAGCAACACCGTGAGCAAGCAATCTACTACATAAGTCAAACACTTGACGACTATGAAACTCGGTATACTCATATCGAGAAACTCTATTTGGCATTAGTCTTTGCCACTACCAAGCTCCATCACTATCTTCTCAATCACAAAACCTTTGTCGTCACTCACACTGATCCCTCTTAAATACATACATTCTAAACCATATCAAAACCAGCGTATGGCTCGTTGGCTCATGCTTCTTGCTGAATTTGACTTAGAATTTGTCCAGCAAAAATCTATCAAAGGGCAAACAATCGTTGACCAACTAGCGGATGCCCCTCTTCCCGACAATCAACCTTCTCAGTGCGAGTTTCCCGATGAATCTATCGCCACTCTCTCGACTGATGACACATTCTACCAAATGACGATGTTTTTCGATGGCTCTAAATGTCAACTTGGTGGGGGTGCGGGGGTCATCCTCATTCCACATGAAGGTGAACCCATGCCCCTATCTTTCAAAATTGACTTTGAATGTACCAATAATATGGCCGAATACGAAGCCTTAATTTTGGGACTTCAAACTGCCCTTTCTTTAAACATCAAGTCCATCAACATCTTCGATGACTCACAACTTGTCGTCAATCAAATCAATGGTTAATATCTTTGTAAAAATGAAATTTTACAAAGGTACAAGCACCGTGTTGACACTCTTCTAGCATCTTTCGACCATCATTTATTGCAGACTGTTCCTCGATCTACGAATAAGTTTGCTGACACCATGGCTTCCCTCGCCTCGCATATTCCTTCTTCATCATCATCCTCATCAAGAATTTGTCATGGTACATCGTGTGCCATTGCCTTCATACATTTCCACTGACATCAATCTCATCCATGCCATAGACTCTAGTTCACAAGATGTATGGTATAAACAACTTGAGGACTACTTGGCTCATTCTATCATTCCTCCCAACCTCTCTAGCAATGCGCGGCGGGCTTTCATCAAGCGCACCGCTCGCTATACCATGCTAGGGGGCCTTCTCTATAAAAGAGGTTTTGACGGCCTTCTTCTTCATTGTTTAAACTCCACTGAAGCTTCTCATGCTATTAAACAAGCCCATGACGGGATTTGTGGTGGACACTTCAGTGGTAACTCGGTTGCAAAGCGCATCCTTCGCCTGGGTTATTATTGGCCCACTCTTCATCAAGACTGTAGCGATTATGTTTGACATTGCATCAAGTGTCAGCATCATGCTAACTTGATTCATCTCCCTAGTCACGCCTTACAAGTCACTCAGGATTTTTGGCCTTTTTCATAATGGGGCTTAGATCTCATCGACGAGATTAATCCTCATTCGTCTCTTCGTCATCAGTCCATCATCACTGCCACCGAGTATTTCACTAAATGGGTGGAAGCTATTCCTCTTGTCTCCACAAAAGCCGACAAGATTGTCGACTTCATCAACACCCACATCATCTATCGTTTTGGTGTACCTCACAAAATCATCACCGATAATGGCAAGTCCTTTAAAAACAAGACTGTCCAAAAACTCTGCGACTCATTTGGCATCAAACTCAGCTTTTCTTCGCCTTACTACCCACAAGCAAATGGGCTGGCTGAGACTTCTAATAAAATCTTAACTAAAATTCTCATGAAAGTGGTCAACGACACTGGAAGGGATTGGCACGTTCAAATACCCTTCGCTTTGTGGGCCTACCGCACTAGCATCCGAACCTCTATGGGTGCTACCACTTTCTCTCTAGTGTACGGAATAGAGGCTGTCTTACCTCTTGAAGTACAGATCTCGTCTCTTCACATTTCACTCCATGACATTCTTTTTAATGATGACTTTCATCAAGATCGATTAACTCAACTTGAGTTACTCGACGAGCGTCGTCTCGTTGCCCTCAATCATCTCCATGTCTATCAAAATCGCATCAAGCGCGCCTATAATAAAACTCTGAGAGAACGAGATTTCAATATCGAAGACCTCATCCTCAAAGAGAACCAACATGTGACCAATATGGAATGGAGTAAACGAGGCAAATTTGCTCCTAATTGGCTCAGACCTTATATCATCACGCACAAGTATGGATCAGGGACTTATCATCTGTCTTCTCTTGAAGGCCGACCAGAACCTGAGCCCCTTAATGCTTTGCATCTATGACCATTCTACTGTTATTCGAGTACTCATCCACTTGACATTTAACTTGAGCTCGTCCCTTGAGCAATCCTTGTCCTTTTTATCCTTAATCCATTTCACCCTTTTTCCCTTAACAAAATCCTCTACAACCCTTTTATGACGTATGGATGCTTCGTCCTAATAAAAGGGAGCCCTTGATCTTCTATAAGTCTTGTCCATGACTCAATATTCTGTCAAAACTAAATCAAGATGTCAAAATATCCAAAGTCACAAAACCAAATCAAAAAGTAGACTGCTCCCTCGAAGGACAGCTGTAATATCATTGCTGTAGCTAATAGACTGCTCCCTCGAAGGACAGCTATTCAAAAGCCCTTAAATCTATAAAGCAAAGTATAGACCACTCCCTCAAAGGATGGCTATGACTAAATCTTGCTACAAACAGCATTTTCTTAGAAGCTTCCCGCATCGATCAGCTTCACAAATGACCACCAAACAAATGACATCTTTATGTGGACTTCCCGCATTGATCAGTCCGCTCTTAAAAAAAAAAAGGGTCATAGCCCTGACTTATAGTTGTCTCAAGGTCTCCTATAAAAAAGGGCAAAGTTATCCATACTCTAAAATGGGTTACCTTTTTCCTCCTATCATATCACCTACTCAAGGGACTTCGAGCTCACTTTAATGTCAAAAGTGATTCGATTACCGCTCTAACATAACTATGGTCAATGATGCCATGCATAAATGGGGCTCTTGGTTCTAACAACCCCTGTCTATGTTGTCTTTTTGGTCCTTGTCAATAAAAGGGTGCTTATGCCTTTTACTTTTTGCCTACACTTTGGTCACATTCAACCACATTGTTTGTCAAAATGACTTAATCCGACTCTTTTCAAACCACTCACATAACCTACTTATTCAATACACATGGAAATTATCAACCACACAATTTATGTCAAGCATAAACCATTACTTTCTGAAACATAAATCAACCTGCAATTCATTTTTAGCAAACATCCATCACGAATATGGATAGTTGTTAGGGATGAAAAACCCCGACCAAAGTTACAGCTTACACCATTTGGAAAATACTGTAGCATCATCTCCTCCTTGTCATTCCAAGCATGTACCCTCGGACATATGGGAAGTGTTATATCCTTATCATGACCAAAATCAACCACTTTGATCTTTTTCCTCCCTTCTTGGGAGAACTACATTGGCCTGAGGCCCTAACGACAGAGGCTATGTAGGCAGCACTCAGTTGACATGGGGTCTTCTAGGGTTAGCTCGGCCATTCTCTTCGTCACTTTCTTCCATCTCCTTCTCTCATCACCTGCCAATCACATCACAACCAATCACATATTTTCATAATCTTTAGCATAATCATTTTCATCATTTACATCATAATCATTAATCACAAACAAATTATCATCATCACACAATTAAGCATTCACATCATATAATCCGCAAGTCATAACATAAATATCACTATCACATAATCCTTATGTATCATCATCTAATCTAAAAGTCATGACTATTCTCATTATTAGCATTATCACAACGCATCATTATATTAATCATCATCATTATAGTCATTAACCATAACATTATCATCATCACATTTAATCATCATAACATTATAATCATAAACATAATATCAAAACATGCATCATCATCATAATCAAAAATACTTAATACATTAAACATTCAACAACATCCATAACACATCAATGATCCAAAACCATCATCATATATATATCAAAATCTTTTTACAATGACACAATCTGTGCCTCTGTCTCTCTCTCATACATCTCGCATCAATGGCTCGCAGGCTGGTATATACATCAAAAATAAATCTCCAAGGTCTGCCCTCAAGGCTGTGGCTATGGTGGTGGTGGCGGTGGCCGGGAAGATGCTGTATCCTCTCCCCCCCTCTGGTCTGTGCCATCTGTGAGACCCAAAAGCCGTCGCTCGAGACATAGACCGTTGTCAGCTCTGCTCTGCCCTCATCTCTGAGTATCGTTGTATCTGAGGGAACCCCTGATGGCCCTCTCATAATACGTGATCTCATCCAGTGCATCACTATATCTAACTAGAGATACAGTCTACGATGGACCCATCTACCCTATTGTTGTGCCCTGTCTTGACCCCTATGGCAGTGGCTGACCGAGATGCACTACTGCTGACTGTCTTGGCCCCTGTGAAAATGCCAGCTACTGAGATGGCTGCTGCAATGGGCCCTGACCTGCCACTACCTGTGCCTGGGCTGCAGCTAGTTGTCCCTATAACAGAGTGACTTGCCTTGTTAATGTTGCCACTCGACCTGTCATCTTTGTCACCTGTCCTATCACCCCCACCAGCTGCCCCTGCAAAGCCATGACCTATCCCTACAAAATGGTCACTTGAGCCTGTGCCGCGTCCCTCTCCTATCGCGTTGTGTCCCTCTCCTCACGGGCTGTATCTCACTCCCTCGTGACAGCCTACAGATCCAGCTGGAGACCCACCTATATGCCTATGTACCATCCTATCCACCATGCTGTGTAGGCCTCTGTACACCCTGGGTCGGCTATCCCAGGTCCTGCCGACAACTCATCAAAATTTGGCTCCTCTGTCTCCTCTGGTAGTGGGAGCGGCACCTCTATAGAGAACGCGGGAGGTATATCTTATAGCAGCCTGTACTGGCACTGCACTCTCTCTGTTGGGAACCTCTCAAGCTCATCGGCTCGCTTACCTCTAACCCATCGCATGCTCTGAGTCCCAACCATCTGCTTGCCCTGGTCTCTAAACGTTGGATACACCAAGTATGGTCTCCAGATGATATCTACTGGAATCAAGGCCTCCAGTACCCCTCGGTAGTGATCAATATCCCTGACCACTCCATCCACCTGCATCTGTGCCATCACCTCGCACCATCGCCTGAATCTGACCCTAAAACTGGCTTGGATCGCCACTAGGAGGCTGAGAGGTCGGGTAACCACAATATGCTTGTATGCCCAACAATGCAGAAGGTGGCCTACACACAGACTGTACCATCACTGCCGACTGATGCCCCATAGCTCTCTGTATACCTGGGCCAAAAATATGGGTGCCCAGGTGAACACTGTCCACTGCTCCAACATGTCTATCAAAACCCTGGTCATGGCCACTGGGAACCTGCCTCCCTTCGTATCCGACAATGCATAGACTGTGATGCCGATCATCATCAAAATTGCCAGCTGATGTGCACCCTCATCCACTGCGTATAAAGGCTCATAAGCAAAACTCGCTTAATGGTAGCTCGTCTCTGTGACGTGCTCCCTAAACAACGTAACCATGTGAATGTCATGTGCCTCTCTCGAGCATGCATACAGGTCTGCTCTGTGTACTGGTAGCTACAAAATTTGGTACACATCCTCGACTGTGACCATCATCTCGCCTGTGGGCAGGTGGAAGGTGTTGGTGGCATGGTCCCACCGCTCGATCAATGCCACCATGAGACTCACATCCCTCACCACTCTACAGTAGCGTCTCAGACCACCTAGCCCCACTGCGCTCATCTGCGCCCACTCCTCGACCGTCACGCCTCCGCACATATGCATCAGCAAGGTCGGGAGGCGATCCTGCAGCATCAGAGTCTACCTTGCCTGTATCCATCCACATACAATCTCATGTTAAAACTATTCCTACTCTTCTTATTTTACCAACCATTTTGACCATTTATGCCTAACCCGACACCCGAGAAGCCCTTAGCGTAGCTTTGACCTTTCAACTTGACCATTTTTCACCACCTTTTTTGACCAGGTAGCAACTGACATCAGTTATCATGCCGACCACGGCACTCACATAACCAACGTCGATCACCTCATGACTGACGTCGACAACTGAGTGACCGACGCTGGTCACTAGTCGGTCGATGACGGTGAACCTATCGACGTCGGCAACTGGTTCGGCCCTAGGGCCGAACGGGGCGAACCCTAAAATTTAGGGCTTCCCCCTGTGGATTCCCCAACACCCCCAAACCACTCCTAAATCATCCCTAAGCTATCCTAGACTCCCCACCCACCTTCCTAGCTACCCTCCCCCCTCGATTTCTACCTAAAGTAACCAAACATTTCAAAAAACAAATCAAGACAAAAATCAATCAAATAGGGTTCAAAGACCCTCCTACCTCATCCCAGCATCATCGACGTGGTGGCATGATGGGTGCCACTGGTGGTGGACCTCCCACGGGTCCTTTACTCCCCTCTGCCATCTCTTTTGTGCCAATGACTCTGCATGCTCCTACTAGCCCACATGCATCCTTACAGCGTCTAATCGACTCCTTCTCTTCACCAATGTTCCTCTGCCACCTCGCACCGCTCCTCGGTCAGCTCTGGGTCACTTTCACTCAATCAACTCCAGAGCTCTTTTTTCTCTCAGTCAACAAGTAGCAAATGACTTTTGGTGGGCTGCCAATTCAGTTTTGTCGGATTTGGCAGGCCACTGACGTCGGCATATTCGTGCCCTGGGCTGCCGACGTTGGCCGATTTAGGCCGACGTCAGTTCCTTAGGGACACTGGCATCGATTTTGTCACCGACATCGGCAGACTTCAACCCTCCAAATTCTTTGCCATGACCAAAATCATGCCCCAATCAGTCAACTTTCTCAGTAGAAGTCATTTTGCCCCCCTGGGGCCCACTTAAGATCACTTTTGCCTCCATCCATTGACCACCAGACCTTGGAGATCATGACCATCTCCTCTAACCGTGACTACTTCCAATGTGATTTTGCCTTAGTTATTTTTGCATATATGCTACCTCATGATTGGTTAGCAAAATTGTGCGCACACTTTTCACCTTCACAAGTATAGGATCGCAAGCCAGTTGATCCGCACTACTTGTGACATTTTCATATTTTCAAGAGCACTTCCTAAGCCTGGGATACCTAGAACATGACGACCATTGGAGCTTCAGCTTAGATTGAATAACTCAATCAGCAGATGACTAAATGCTGGGGCTCGATTATTTTAATTTTGGCACTCCTTGACCCTCGACCTGCGACAATTTGACCTGACCATCTTGTGAAGTAGTGTATGCGCAATCACAACTTTTGCAGTGTTCTCACTTTATCTTCCCCCTTTTCATCCACTCTCTGTCAAATCAGCACCCAATTCCAGGTTCCCTTCTCTCATCTACTGCTTTGAGGGGGGATACCTCATCCATAATCGGGGCAACCAACCCTCGTCTATTTTTGTCTTGTAGTTCACTTGAACAACCAACAAGACAAAATCAACCTCTTTCCCATACCTGGGGCAACTGACTCCTATTTTTGTCTTGCAGTTCGTTTAGAGCAACCAACAAGACAAAAAGGGGTAAATGTAGACACCTAAATAGTGTCTAACCCTTGGTTACCTTCCCCCTTGGTCCATTCCTAACCCATTCCTAAAACATGAAATTACTAATTTAAAATAATAAACTTATTTTGAATTAACCCCCCTCCTTGGACACATCACCCATGACACCTCGCCTAGGACACCTCGCCTTGGACTAATTCCCATCCTATGACTCACCCAAGACCTATTCTTACTTCTCTCTAACCGCCTAACCAACTCTCATGCGTATTTAGCCCAACCTTCGACATTCTCCAATGGATAGTGCACTTGGCGGATGAAAAATGGGCTTGGTGGCTCTTTTTGCCCGTTCTAAACCCGCCGACGTCAGTCAAATGTTGGCCGACGCCGGCGGAATCGTCGACGTCGGTTATACTTAACCAACTTTTCTGACCCTTTGAGGACCCCAATCACAAATCAGCTAATTTCTAAAGCTAATCACGACTCTCGAATCCTCTTTCGGTGAAATAAAGTTCTCGTGTATTTGCTTTTCAGTGTTCTAGACTTCTTAATGTTCTTGCAGGGATCAGCATTCTCGGCAGCACTTTTTAGGCACTGCGATTTTGCATCAGACATTTTGCACAGGGATTGCACGATATCTCCATCACCAGTGACAACTAAGACATAGCTTCTGCACCTTTGCCAATTCATATCACAGCTAAGTATCTGTACTTTTTTCATTCTAATATCATTTCAAATATATTAGTATTTTGTCTTCTGTCTATCCCAAGCATCCTTGACGCAACCTTCCCTGTTCTTCTTGGAGAGGCTGAAAAGCCTTCTCTCCCCCCTTATTCCTTTTTCTTTGCCTCTGATACTCCCTTAGTCTCTCTTTAGGCAATACCCTCTGTCCCTCATAGACCCTCAGACCCTCAGACGAGACCAAATCCATTTTGCAAACCAAAAACTAGACCTGTAACCCGTCCCTGGCCAATTGCCCTGACCGACCTCGACCACTTCCCCTACCGACGCCGGCAGTCTAACCATCGTAGGCGACCTCCCTGATCGACGCTGGCAATATCACCGACGTCGACGATTGTGTTTAGCAGATTGCAGCTTATCAAGTACGCATTTGTTTTTAGTCTTCTCTTTTCACATCTTTCATTATTTCTCTTTTCTGTCTCTGTCATATTCTGTCTTAAACAGTGGATTGTCATCCTCCAAGAAGCCTTAGAGGTTCTAGGACCAAGCTTTTGCTTGGCAATCCACCCTCTTATCAACTAACATTCTTCGTGTTTTTAGTGTTTATCTCTTTCAGGTGTCATTCCTCCACAGCCAAAGAGGAGTACTCACAGCGTCTGGATTACGGTGCGCAGACTATATCCAGGTACATACAAGCCTTGACCATTTCTTAAGTTTCTCATTTTCTCTCCTTTGAATGTGAAAGCAAAATTAGCATAGAAATAGGTCTCTATTACCAACCTCTACTCCATTAGGCAATTTAATGATGAATCCATTGCCAATTTCATAGCTAGATGGAGAGGTCTTATCAACCAGCTCTCTTTCTCTTTACTCCAACCCAAATTGACTAAAATTTTATCTCAGGGTTATACCAAACATATTTCACCCACTCTTCAAGTTCAAACTTTTAGGACTTTTGTGAGGCTTTCACCATGGCACATAAATTAGAAATCAGATCCATTAATGAGGGAAAATTGAAACTAAGGAATAAAAATTTTGGCTTAAAATCCAATGACCCTTCCTCATCCAAAACCGTCAATCAATCTAACCATCCTAATACCAAACCAAAGGCATCCGCCAACTTCGTTGTCCTTAAAACTAATCCACCACTAACTGTCAACCAACCCAACCAAACCAACTCCTCTAACTCTTCTAACCAACAAAATTGAAACCAAAACTGAGTTTCCCCAAAATGATATACTTTGATAGGGGAGTCTTATGCTTCAATTTTGAATAAATTTCTCAAATCTAACATCATAAAACTCCCTCCCATAAAACACTCCAATAATTTGATGCTTCTATCCCTACACCTAGTTGGTATAATGAGAATGATTTATGTGCTTTCCACTGGGTCATTGGGCCTAATGTTAGTAGGTGCAACACCTTTAAAACTATTATCCAAAACATGACTGATAAGGGAGAGCTTGTTTTTTATAATCCCAATGCACCCCCAAATTAGTCCCTTGACATCTTTCATAAACCTTTCCCCAATCATGCCCCTTCTACCAACTTGATGATAATAAACCAAAATCATCTCATGTTCATGAGGTCCATATGTTTAATGTCATTATCAATAAACCTATCATTGAGGAGACCATTACCTCAACTACCTCTTCCTCTATTCCTATCATTGAAGTGGTAGACTCACCTTATATTCCTTTAGACATCCAAACAAAGGAAGCAACTACCCCTCTTTCTTTATTTGATGAGACCATAGACTTACCCACCTCCCATTTGATAGAAATACCAAAGGAGGCAACCATTGTTTCAACTACCTCTTCCCCCACTCTAGCCATTAAAGTTGTAGAATTACCTAAAATTCCTTTAGACACCCAAACAAAGGAAACAACCATTTCTATTCATTCACTTGGAGCCATCACACCTTCCTCCCCTATCATAGAACCACCCACCCTCTCTTTGGGAACCATCCCAAAAGAAGAGATCACATTACCTAATCCCTCCATGGAGGAAACATCCTCCCAAATTTTGAAAACTTCCATTGAGAATAAAGGTGAAGAAACCATTCCCTCGCCTCAACCCATGGGCTTAATCTTTGAAACCAATGACCAAATAATTAAACTCGTTTATAATCCTTTTTCTAGATTGGTCCAAAGTCTAGAGTTCACTTCTCAACCTAATCTCGATAGAGCCATCTTTTAGCATTGTCTTGGGATCCCGTATCAAAACAAACCTAAACCTTCAACCTCACTTTCATCCACCATCAAACCCATCATTGCCTCAACCCTATCCTTAAATACTTCTTCCTCTAAAACGTAGGAGAACCACCCAAACCACCTCCATCTAAAATTGTCAAATCACCTTACACCTCTCTAACTAAATCCATTAAGAACCTAGGAATACTTCCTACATCTATCCTTACACATCTATCTCTAAATTTGGACTTAACCCCATCTAATCCACCAAATATAACCCCAACCAAAATAACTACGAAGGTGAAGCCAACCAAACTCCCACCTCAAACCAGAGCTATACCACCTCTTTCCCTCTTACCATATATCTTAAGACCCCATCCTTCTACCATCCCACAAGATCATCCTTCTACCAAGAAGGTAAACCCTCCTACAACTACCTATTCCTCATCTAGTAAACCTTATCCTTTTGCTTTACCTATACCTATCTCCACCAGACCATCAAACTCCCCATCATTCTTAACTAACCTATCTACCTCTACCTTCCCACCTATCACCAAAACTCACCATCCACCTCTAAATCTTCCACCTTAAAACTAACCACAACCAAACAATCCCAAGCAAAACCACCTACCAAAACCATTCTACCACATACAACTTCTGTGGTGAAGCCTACTCCTAAGAAGGCTCCCACTCCTAAAACAAAAAACCTATCACCTTCAACACCTTTTCTTGAATCTTATTCAACCATTATATAATGGTTATTACAAACCTCTTCTTTAAACCCACCACCTATAAAACCTTTTGACCCTTCATGTTGTAAACCATCATGGTTCAATGACAATTTGATCTATTTATACCATAGGACTCTTGGACATGACACAGAGAATTGTAAATCTCTCCAAACACTTATCCATAACCTATGGGATGAGGATGATCTATTATCGGATGAACCTCCCTTGAACCCATTACCAACCCAGCCACAAAATGAAGCCATCAAACACTTACCTACTCCTCCACTCTCATTTGAAAGTGAGGAGGAATCAAAGCAACCATATATCCCAACACCTCCCCTAATCCACACTATCTATATGGTTACTTAATCTCAAGCTCAAGAAAAGGTTAAGGGAAAATCAAAAGTTTCCATACCATGGACATACCCTTCCACCCCTCAACCTTCCAACCAAAACTAAACACCATCACCTTTACCTTCACATTTACCAAAACATAAAATATCCATTTTGGGTGCCTTTCCCTCCAACCCTTCTGAATCCATTTAGCAAATAGTGTTAAAATAACTTCACCAAACATCAGTGAAGATGAGCCATTACAAACTAATCAACACCTCACCCCATCATCAACAAGCATTAATAGAGGCCCTCAAATCAATAGAGGTTCAACCATAAAACCCTCAACCTCTTGCATCTTTTGTTGAAGCCCTTCAACTTTCTACCTTTGTCACATTCTAGCATTTAGAAATACCTTCTATTTAATCTAAAGATCCTGATCCGCCCCTCTTCATCATTACATACATCAATCAAACCCACATCAAAAGGGTGATGATTGATGGAGGAGATAGTATTAACATTATTTCCTCCCATTATTATGACCAACTCCAACTACCTAAGAATATCATGTCAAAAAATGCAATGGTCCTCCATTCCTTCAATGATATGATGGCCACTACCTTAGCGATAGTCATCCCCCACATCTACTTGGGACCTCAAATAATTCCATAACTCTTTTATGTTGTATAAGGTGATTTATAATACAACAATTTACTTAAACACCCTTGGATTCATTCCAGGATTTGTGTCCCATCTACCTTACATCGATGTGTTAAATTCAAACATGAAGGTCAAGTTGTTATCATAAAAGCTGACCCTAGTCCTTTCGCATCTTACAACATGAAATATCGACCCAATGACATTATTTTTCCTCCCTTATCCTCATCATCACCAACCAACAACAACTCCACCCCTACCATCAATGAATATTTAACTAGTTCATATATCCCTTCTTCTCAAATCCCCATAAAGAACCCCTTAGAACCCACATTCTAACATCTCTCACTAGGAGAGTATCATCTTTTAGCCTTAGATGCTTTCCCTACTCCTTACGAGTATGGGAACCTTAACTATGATCCTATTTATGACCCAAACATTAGAACCATCATCCTTTTCAAGCCTCCCAACCATCAAACTAACTTAATCTATGGGGGACTTATCATCCACTTCTTGCTTCCACCATTACCTCTACCACCTGACCATTTACCTCTAACTTCTCCTATCTTGACAAACTATCATTTTTCAAATTATACCTTCATAAGTGTGCCTAAAAGTTATCTAGCCTTGGTTGTTATGAACATAGACCTCACAAGTTACCTTCCATCAAAACCTAGAAATCTCATGAGCTATTTGGCCTTGGGTTCATACCACCAGAAGAACCAACTGATTTACTAAAACCCATCAAAACCATTAAGGCAAACATCCCATCCTCACCAACCTAATCTCCTTCAAAGTCTAAGGATTTTGAGATCATTCTTCCTAACTTGTTTTTTAGTCAATACTTTTAGTTTAGGCCCCCTAACCTATCAAAAATATGGCCGAACTAAAACCCTTCCTCTCATTCATCTTGAAATGGTAGAAAATGATTCTCCTACCATCAACACCATATAATATCAAGATGATGATTACATTCTCACCTACCTTGATGTAGGGGATTCTTCTATCCACAAATCCCTTCCTCTTGAGAACCAAACCATGTTGAATGAATCGACTATCAATGTCAACTTAGGTACTCAGGATAACCCTCTCATTGTCAAAATTGGTCAATCCTTAGATTCTATGAAGCAATAAGATTACCCTTATTTCTTTCATGACCAAAGAATAGAATTTTCTTGGTCCTATCAGGATATGCCTAGAATTGACCCTTACATATCCCTCCACAACATTGGCACTCATCCTCGCGCTAAGCCTATTAAGTAAAATCTTTATAAGATGTACCCTCACATCACCCTTCCAGTCAAAGAAGAGCTTCAACATCTATTGTATATCAATTTCATTTAACCCATTGACTATCCCCAATGGGTTTCTAACTTCAATCTCATCACCAAGCCTACATAGGGACTTCACCTCTGTATTGACCTCAACCTTGCTTACCCAGAAGATGACTTCCCTTTGTCTAGCATTGACTAACTTGTTGATCTTACAACTAGCCACAAGATGTTATCTTTCATGGACAATTTCTTGAGATATAATCAAATCTTGATTTCCATAAAACTTATTTCATCACCCCATGGGGAACCTTTTATTACAAGATCATGTTATTTGGTCTGAACAATGTTGTAGCAACCTACTAGTGTGCGATGACCTACATCTTCCATGATCTCATCTATAAAATTGTAGAAGACTATGTAGATGTTCTCCTTAGGAAATATAAACATAGCAAGGATCATCTGGACATTCTCACCATTATATTTGAATGCCTAATTCATTTCCATGTCAGACTCAACCCCAAGAAATGTGTTTTTGGGGTCCTATCTAGAAATCTTCTTGGATTTATCATCTCTCTTCGCGGAATCAAAGTAGACCCTACCAAAGTTAGAGCAATTTTGGAGATGCAACCTCTAACCCACCTTAATCAACTCTACATCCTACATGGGAAGTTTCAATCCATCTGTCACTTCATCTCTTAATTATCAGATAGATGTCAACCCTTTTACCATCTTCTCAAAAAAGATATATATTGTAAGTGGACTAAGGACTACCAATAAGCCTTTGATTCACTCAAATAATACCTTCTTTCTCCACCCATTCTTACCCCTCCTAAAGAGGACCAACCCTTATACCTTTATATTTCTACCACTGACTATTCCTTAGGAGCAATGCTCGTTCACCATGATGAACAAAATAAAGAACAAGTTATCTACTACATAAGTTGAAAACTTATAGAGTATGAGACTTGGTACACCCATTTCAAGAAATTTTGCCTTGCCCTAGTATTTTTGGATTCTAAACTTCATCATTACCTTTTTAATCACAAAACTTTCATCATCACTAACACTGACCCACTCAAGTGCATGTACTCTAAACCATACCAAAACTAGAGTATGGCTAAGTGGCTCATGCTTTTAGCTAAGTTTGACCTTGAGTTCCTCTAGTAGAAGTTAATTAAAGGGCAAGTAATTATTGACCAATTGGCTAAATCCCCTCTACCAAATAGCCAACCACTTCCTCTTACATTTCTAAACAAGCCAAACATGACTCTTTCTCAGGAGGACCCCACCTACCAAATGACCATGTTCTTTGATGGCTCGAATTCTAGTGCAGTGCAGATGCCAGAGTTATTCTCATTCCCCTTAATGGTGAACCTCTTCCCCTTTCCTTCAAACTTGTTTTTGAGTGCACCAAAAATGTGGCTAAGTATGAAGCCCTAATAATAGGTATCCAAATCACTTTAGCCTTGGGAGTTAAGATGATTAGTGTCTTTGGTGATTCCCAACTTATGGTCAATCAGGTAAACGGATCCTACCAATGTAATAATGTTGTCTTTAAAAAGTACAAACAACTCATAGATGTATTCCTAGCATCATTTAACCATTACCTTATCCAATCTATTCCAAGATATACCAACAAGTTCACAGATACAATGGCTTCCCTTGCTTCCTAAATCCCATCTACACCTACCAATTCTAAACTCTTTGTTACCATCCCCCACTTTATCACACCCTCTTATATCTATTCCTACCATTTGTAGTGTGGAAGCATCTCCATCGGGCATATGGTATGAGCAAACATTTAAATACCTCAACCTTGACATCATTCCTCCCAACCTCTCTAATAATTCCTGAGAGCCTTTGTTTAGAGTACCTCTCATTACACTATACTATGGGGAATCCTTTACAAGTATGGTTTCAACAGCCTCCTTCCTTATTGTCTACATAGTCATGAATCTTCTCATTCTATCAAGGAAACACATGATGGAATCTATGGGGGACACTTTAGTGGTTTAGTTGTCATTAAATGTATCCTTATCCTTAGCTACTACTGGCCTACCCTCAACTAGGACTATTATGATTATGTAAAAAAGTGTGTTCAATATCAATAGCATGCCAATTTACATCACACACCTTCCCATGGCCTTCAATTATCTAAATACTATTATCCCTTCTCACAATGGGGACTCACTCTCATTAGAGAAATCAATCTTCATTTTTCACAGTGACACAAATCCATTATCACCACCACCAAATATTTTACCAAGTGGGATGAAGGCCATTCCTCTTATCTTGACCAAATTTGACAAGATAATCAACTTCATCAATCATCATATCATCTATAATTTTGGTGTTCCCCATAAGATCATCGATTATAATTATAAATATTTCAAAAACAAGAAATTCCAAGGTCTTTGTGATGCATTTGGAATCAAGTTAAGATTTTCCTTGCCTTATTGTCTTCAAGAAAATGGACAGATAGAGGCCTCTAATAAAACCCTTAACAAAATGTTGACCAAAGTAGTCAGTGATTTAGGTCAATATTGGTACTTGCACATTGCCTTCGCTTTATGGGCCTATTGCACTAAAATTCAAACCTTTATGGGTGCTACCCCTTTCTCTCTAGTCTTCAAAGTAGAGGTAATCTTGCTTCTCAAAGTCTAGATTCCTTCTCTTTGCATGTCCTTGCAAGACATTATTTATGAGAATGACTATTGTCAAGAACGTCTAGCACAACTTGAGCTACATGATGAGCATCACCTCACAATGCTTAGCCATCTTCATGTCTACTAAGAGCAAATCAATCATGCTTATAACAAGCACCTGAAAGAATGAGAATTCAATATCAAAGACCTCATCTTCAAGGAAAACCAACATGTAACCAATATGGATAAAAGAAAAAGAGGCAAGTTTGCTTTCAATTAGTTTGGCCCCTACATAACAACCCACAAGTATGGATTAGGAGCTTACCATTCATCCTCTCTTGAAGGCAAAACAAAACTTGAGCCTCTCAATACTTCACATCTATGTCCTTTCTTTTGTTAAAAAAGGATCAAACTCACCTTCTTGTCTAACTTAAGCTTGTCCCTTGATTTACAAGATTTTCACCTTCACTTACCTATCACTATCCCTTTGAAGATAACTAATTACAACATAGAACCATGTGATTAACCATCACAGTTATAGCCTAATCCTAAATATGGTAACCATGGGTCTACCCATAGCATGGTTCTCATGGATACTTTTCATCTCTAATTAAGATGAAATCCCATGGTCATTGGCTCTCAAAACCACCCCTTTCACCTATCATTAACCTTTTTATGCTAAAATTTTTGCCTTCATAAAGGTAAAACCATATAGACTTGTCCATGTCTAAACATATCATCAAAACAATTTGGTACACTAAAATATCACTTCGGTAACATGTCTCTAGCATTGCAGACTGTTCCCTTGAAGGACAGCTAACCAAAAAAAATTACTTAAAAGATAGAGTGCTCCCTTGAAAGATAGCTACCAAATAAATAAACACAAACTTAGACCACTCCCTTGAAGTATAACTTCATAAACTTATCAAAATAACAGTAATAATAAAAGACCATATATCAAAATCATAACAAGTTATCCCAAGAAAGCTGCAATCAGCTTTCATATCTAACATTGGTAGACTTCCCACATTGATTAGTCTAAACCTTACATAAAGACATGGACTTGTCCAAATATGGTTCATAGGTCACCTATAGAAGGGGCAAACTAACCCACATAAGGTTACCTTACCTATCACCCATTTACCCTTCACCTACCACCTATCTCCCCATTATACCATTTATAAACCAAGGGATTATGAGCTTATTTGACATAATGTGATCAAAACACCTTTTTATCAGCCAAAGCATGCTAATGCAAAGCATTCGAAAGGCTTATGTTCCCTAAGCCAATCTAACTTTGGTTTTTGTTTTATCCTTACAAGTGAAAAGGAATCATGCTTTTTTATTATCCTCTCATCATTGGTTCATGCAGACATATGTCTCAGGATTCTCATCTCTTTTCTCACGTTTAGTTTGTTATCTAGCTTACTTTATGTGCTAACATCATAAACATTATAAACCACATCCATAATCATAAATCTCATCACATGTCCATGATCATAAACTATGAACATCAAATCATAATAATCATAAAACATCATCATCACAATCAAATCACATCAATAACCATAATCAAACCATCCATAATTATAAACATCATATCCATGAATTAAAAAAAAAACATCTATAATCATCACATGCCTAAGCTATTGAGTCCACATCTCATAATCATAAAGCATAAAATGTCAAAACGTGTAACACATGAACCATGAACCATAAACCACATCTATACAACATCATGAACATCATATACATCATGTCATCAAAATAAATAATACATGTAATAATGTACACCTTGCTACATCAACACATAGGCCGATATCAAAATCATATACATCTATATCTATACATCATAACATATCATATCATGCCCCTGTAAATACATCTATATCTATACATCATAACATATCATATCATGCCCCTGGGGCACCACTACCATTAGCCCCACCTACATTACCACTGCCATCTAGTGTCGATCCTCCTAGGATGCCTACCTATCCATCCACACCTTGGTGTCAAATTTTTAGAGATTACTCTTCTCCCACCTAAACTTTTGGAGATTACCCTTCTCCAACCAACCATTAGACCACATCCACCTAAATATTGGTCATTTTTTTACCCTAATTTTTGCATACTTTACTACGACCTTGCCTAGTCTTTTTTACTATAGTGACCAACCTTGCTAAGTTGAACATTTGAATTTGTACAGCCTAGTGCACAACCAAACCATTTGTGTTTTTCAAAGGATCACTTACTACCTTAGATACCTATGAAAACACCAACCCTATCTAGGAAACTTGATAGGAATAACTTGATCAGTTATGCCTAAAGTTATGGCCCAATTACCCCATCACCAGTCTTTCTAGAATCAAACTTATTTTTACTAACATTAGCAATCTTAGTCTTTGTGTGATATTGGCTATCGCACTTAGTCACATTTTGTTCACAAGTTTGCATTTTAAATGTCGAACCACCCTTGTCACTAACCTCATGACACACCATAAACCACTTATCAAACCTTGACCCAATTTTGGTTTCACCTCATCAACTCTTGGTATGAGGGGGAACACCTCCTCCCATAATTGGGTAAACCATACCTTCAACCAAGAAATCCATTTTTATTTTGTAGCTTACAGATTCAAAGCTACATAACAAAAAGGGGGGAAATGTAAAAACTAGAAAACTACACATAATGGTTCTAGATGTTGAAATGCCTTAGGATACCTTTAGGAAGCACCTAATATTTCTCGACCCACTAACCAACCCATCAGACCTTGGGTCTATTTAGATACTTAGTTAACTAAACTCACTAACTTAACCATTACCCAACCCTTTTTAACCCACCCTGACCCCTTTTCCTTTGGATACTCGATCGTCGATGGTTAGCTTGACCCTCGATGGTTAGGCTGACTATCGATGGTCAGGTCTTCCTCATTCTTACACAAACACTAGTTATGTAAGCTAACATATCATAATTAATATATCTACCTTTCTCATTGCTAATGAACTCCCAAACATCAAAATTAGCAATCCAACCTCCTAGGGAACCTTCTATCCTCCATCTCTTTTTGCCTATAAAAGGAGGGTAGTAGGAGGTGAAATCCATCAAACATCACAAGCATTCTAGATCACAGGTATTCAAGCTTCTAGTTAGCCAGTCTTGTTTTAGAAATTCAATAAAAATAATATATATCCAAACCTTTACCAAAATTGCTCTTGAGGCAAAGTATCGTTACTCCACCAAAATTGCTCTAGCCATCAACCATCATCCATTTAACAAGTAATAGGTATATTTTTTCTTTAGTTTTATTATTTTGCTTTCTAACCTCTCTCCCCCATCAGACCTTGTTTCACCTATCTTCTAACCTCCTATTCATAATTATACCCTTAAATAGACCCTTATCTGATCTTTGACCTAGTTTTCAACTCTTTTGTGAACACCTCTAGAATTCCATAGGCAACCATCGATAGTTAAAACAGCCACTAATGGTCACCTCCAACCACCAACAGTTACCCAACTATCGATGATCAGCATAACCATCAATAGTTATCCCAATCATCGATGGTCACTGTGGTAATAAATAATAAGTTATTTCTAAACCCTTACCCCCAACCAAATCTAACTTTATGTGTCCCTACTTGTTCACATACCCTTGCCTAATTTTTTAAACCTGACATGATCTACTTTAGCACTAGTATTGACCTATTATTGCTATATTTAGTTATTTTCTCTATTAAGCATTCACTTTCTTCTTGTATTTTATTTTAGTACTTTTTGTTATTTGATGCAATTATCTTACTTTTATCTCTTCCAACTTAATTTTTATTAAAGAGTGGATTGACAGCCTCCTAGCAAGCTCATGCTTCTTGGATCTAGCTCACACTAAGCAGTCCACCTATCTATCTTGCTAACAACTTCTTTTGTTAATGTTTTTTAATCTATATGTTATTCTTTTCAAGATAAAGAGGAGCTCTCTATACTCATCTAGATTGCCCGTGCATCAACAACCAGGTTCTTCTACCACACCCTTATTACTAGTTTCTTATCTTCTTCCTAAATTAAGAAATTAGCAAAAATTAAGAGAGAAAAATAGCCTCAATAGAAAAAATAGGTGTGGTAAAAATGAAAGGATATTGATCCTCCAACTATGGATAAGATATAGGGGGAAGTAAATCTTTTGGTTGAATAGGTTATTCTTTTTGTAGGGGAGGTTGTACCTCTATCCTCTAAAAATGTTGTGAATTATTTATGGGATCATGTTGCTCCAAACTCTAAAAACTAAAAATATCCCATAGATATGCTTGACATTTCTTATTAAAGTAGGATGAGTACTCATGCCAAAGATAATAACATTTCCCTTTATTGGTAATATGTGTGGGACTTTCCTTTGGAGACTGGCCATTTGGTTGAGGATATGAAAGTTGTGATTGGATATGAAACATCTCTATATGTTGTGGATATGCTCAAAAATTCATTGTAAAATGAGTATTAGTACCATGAAAATCACAAAAATGCCTAGGTGGGGAAGGAAAGCATGGTTGTCAATTATCTATCATAGAGGCTTGTTCTTTTCACTTTTACTACTCTAAATATCTCTTATGTACTTGAAAATTTTGAACTAGATGCCAATAGACCTTTTTCCATGTACAATATAGAACTATATGATGAATTCCTAAATCTTTAATCAAATGATTTGATTTTGGTAGGCATGTTGCCAAGGCCAACATCACACTAGGAATAATAGACTTCATAGTGGGGGACCCAACATAAGGTACTAAATCAGTGTTAGAATAATTAGATACACCACTAGGGAAATTGGAAGAAAATATCATCATTATGTATACCAGAGCCTAAAAGAGTGATCATTTTGATCCTAGTATTAAAAAATGCTTATTTGTGTGGTTATTAAAGGAGGTTAAGTAAAATAGAATATATACATACTTTGATTAGGCATATCCAAAAAAAACATGGATCACAAGTGAATAATTATCATCATATTTGAGAGTGATGAGATCCATAGGGAGGGATGTGACCACAATGTCACTAAAAGAGGAAGTGTCAGTCAGAGGTGGTTTTGTAAATGTTGTGATTATGAGGATTTATTTAGTTTCCCTCTTATGATATCCTCTAAAATCTAGCTCAAAAAAAATCTTCATTTGGATGATCCATTTAAGTGGATATTTTCCATCAAACTTGCTCATTTCCACCTTTAGTAGTAGGTTTTGGGACCCAAAATTAGTGCTAGCCATGAGTTGAGGTTATGCAATATTAGGATTAGGATTGGGCTATCCCTTAGATCCAATTTATTAAATTATAAGACTAAAAACTTATTGATGGAATCCATGAGAGTAACCAAATGTGTAGTGATCCTAGTTATATCTCCTTTCATTTCAGACTACATGTGCATATTCTCCATATCTCCTTTCATATCAATTCTCATATTCTTCATTTATGACTCTATATTGCACATATTACCATCTAAATCATGAACTTTGTCATCTAGTAAAGAAAACATTGTATGATAATTCCCACCTGATCTAAGCTCTAACTCTATCTCCTCTTTATTATGAGTTTTTCTTAGTGTGTAAAACTTCTTTCCTTGGCCTCTAGTTTGTGTCCCTATCATGATGAGGCTTGATAGTGTAGAATTCAATTTTTCACCTTTGACTGAACTTTAACCAAACATTTTTCAACTTGGGTTTGCCTCAAATCCAAAACTTCAAAGAATAATACCCCTTCTATATTTTGGTGAGCTAAAAAAAATGTAAATAAAATAGAAAAAATCATAAAATTGTGACATGTAGAGCAAAATTATGAAAAAACATAAGATTGAAATAATTCACTCAAAAATGATCACAAATCCCTTAAAAAAAATTGTAGTGTCCTTGAATGATTCTCCAACTTCAATAAAAATATATAAAATTTTGCAATGCTTTGCGAGATATAGGCAAATCTTCAAAATTAGGGTTTTAACCACCCTTTTTCCGAAATCAAAGCTTTGATACAACTTGTAATGAAATTACTATACCACTTGAGTAGAGTAACAATAATATATCATAACATTATTTAAATGTAGTAGAATATTTGAATAAATGATGAGCCACTTCAAGGGGGAAGTATCCATAGTCTTACAATAAGAACAAAGTTTACAATATGATGATCTAATACTAACCAATACCTCCTATATATACCAAACTTATGCTAAGGAGATGCCTAGGCTGACCCTACTACCAATATGAATCTATATAAATGATCATATGACTTAATTAAAGGTTATTCTAGTGAAAATCAGCCAAACATATCCTAATACATATAATAGGCTAAAGGTTATGCTAGTGGTTATAAAATGTCAAGAGGTTATATAGTTATGTCAAGAAATTAGAGAGAGGATTTATATGCTTGTTTCTTCAGCTAGGAAGCATATTTTTCTAATGGCACAGGCTAGTAGGATCTAATTTACATATTTATACCACATGGCTATAAAAATGGAGGCCCATAATAATTTTAGACTTTTTTAGAGATGAAAACACAATTCACATACCACCAGATGTATTTATTGTTTATGCTTGTTTTCAAATTTTACTTGTTTCATTTATTTACATTTTATCAATTTATCAAGGCAATGATCTAATTGTATGCACTCACATTTTCCTGTAGGTACAATCAATATGTTGACATTAGATCATTCATAGATCCTTAGTGTCACTTAGGTCATTCTCAGTCTCTATCAAAACTTAGCTAAGTTATAAATTAGGTATGCATCTCTATCCTTATTTTCAATTATCAATTATTCAACTTACTTTCATTCATCTTCATTTTTTTGGCTAAGTTAGGTCTTTATTTTTTGTATTTATGTCAAGCATAGCTTACCCAACTTCCATTTTATATGGTTAGGGTAGTGTTTTGAACACTTGTTCACCTTCCACATAAAATAATGTATCAATTGATTTTGTTGTGAAAGTCTAAACTAAGATACGTGTATTCCAATACCCCTTCAAGTGGGTCCCTTTCAAACTTGATTATTTTTAGGGAGAAGATCAATATATATTTTTTTACTATGTTAACATGTATTCATACCTCTTTACAAAAAAAATTTAGGGCTTGTAAGCGGTATCTTAGGTCTTGGGTTGTTTTTATGATTAAACATTATTAGATCATCAACATATAAGAGGAGTTTAACCACATATATTTTGGTTCATTAACTAAATGAACCTATCCAACCTAGTACTTGTCTATCCATTATTATAGCTTGTCGATATATAGCCTTAAAAAATTAGGAGATAAATGGAAACCTTCTTTTCCACCTATGTTAACCTAAAATCACTCAAATAACCCTTTTTGTATATTAAGTTTGGCCTTGAATTACTGCTATGTACCTAGGGATATGATATATTAATGTATATGGGTTGATGTAGATGCCGACATGTGGCACACATCCCCCTTAGTTGCATGGGTCATTAAATGGGTTATATGAGTAACTTGTAGAATTAGTATATTGGGTAATGAGTTGGCCTACATTGGAATTAAAAGGTTACCCATCCATTGTTAGTTATATAGAGGTCTATATAAAGGAGGTGAAGATCATTGTAAATCATATCAATCGATCAATCAAGTGTTGAGTCTTCTATTGTAAGATTATATTGGAGGTTGTCCCCCTCGAAGGGGCATTGTGGAGTTATTCCTTCCCAAAGGAGTATTGTATGGTTTTACCCTACCTTAAGGGTATTATTCTTTTTTAACATATATTGAATATTTGGGCATTTTGGCCCACCAATATCTATTGTGTTGTGTTGATCTACATTATATTCTGCATTATTTCCTATTATTATAAGTGTGTATCATAACACTTACTCATATAATTTGTGGAGTGTTACCAGGTAATACACTAGGATGATTAGTTCCCACATTAAGCTCCATAATTTTTTCCTCAAAACTATATCAAATGCTTTCTTGAAATCTATGAAACAAAAAAATACATCACCTTTTTGTTATTGTAGGTTTCTTATTCCATTTTATGGTTTTTCTTACACATATATTTAGCTTGATTAGGTGTAATATTGAGGTCATTAGGTGTAATAATGAGATCATTAAGCTGCATATGCACATCCAATTTGTAGTTAAATTGGTTGGTGTGGATGTACTTGACATCTACCAACAAATGTTGACATCTTGCACATGGTGCTTACTATCCATTTGGCAATTGTCATGTGTTTACATTACCAAATGTAAGTGGCTTTATGCCTCTCCTCTACCTATTTGTGTACCTCTCCTAAAATACATTTTCATCATTTATATTAACAAGTTGTTATTCTGCTCATATTTGATTCCTCTTTTGCTACAAGACTTTCTCTTTTCACATGTTAAGAGTCTAGTGCATTCGAATCTCTCAAGTTCTTGATCATGACCCATTTGATAAATCATGGTTCATTCTAACACTTTTATAGCCCATAAATTTTCAATTTAGTGTCTTAGGGTTACACAATGATCTATTGTTGAATACTTTAGTTTAAAAACTATTTGACCTTTTTCTTTCTTTCCTTTTTCTTCAACCCAATTTTAATTCTATGTTCTACCATGTTCCCAAAAAAATTGCAAAGTTGGGATTAAACATGATGGTTTAGTAGTTTTAAGGGCTATTAGCATCCTCACTCTTGAACAAAGGTATAGTTACGCTAGTTGTCCATTTTTTGGGAAGACAATTTGAGTAACCATGTTAAATATTTCTCTAATATGTGATGTTAAGATATATATACTCCCCATTTTAGATATTCTACTTGCAAACCATTTTTGTCTCAGGCCTTACTTGTTGTTAACTTCTTAATCCCTCTTTGAATGTCTCTTATTGTGAAAAAATATTCTTTAACATTGATTTTATGGGTGTGTGTCTTTTTCATTTTCATGTTTATACATTTTTTTGGAATACGTCAATCACTAACTTAATATGATGTTATTTTTTTCATGTTCTTTCTTTATGTAGCTCCCTCCAAAATCATTTTAGATCGTGCTTTCCTAACTATATCAGTTTTTTCCACCTTATTCTCATGTATTCTTTTTCTTTTATCCTCACCATTTTGTTCATATATTTTTATATTTCCCTTTGCCATACCCAATGGCTCCTTTATTGTTCTTCTTGTTGCCTTGCATTCTTTATCATACCATGGATATGTTGGAAATTTCTTATTCTCCTTCTTAGGTTTCAACATTTTACATGTGCTTAGAGCTACTTGAATTATGTGTGTTAGCCTTTATGTACATACTTCATATGCCCTCTTGTTTCCCCCTCCTAAAACGTATTTCTTAGAAGAACCCTAAAGGTATTTCAATTTTCCTTTATAACGATGGCATTCCCTTTAGTTGGTGATTTTTCATTGTTGATGCTCATAAATGTCTGAGTATGTTGCATCCAAAATAAAAGCATCACAATAAAAAGTTTGGTAGTTTTTAATCAAAAAAACCTTTGAATTAGGTTGGCTTTCTTCTACTCTAGTATTAATCTAAATTTATGCGGGGTGGAAAAGGTGAGAAAAATAAAAAATTAAAAGGCGATGCACCAAAGTATATTATCCCTTACCCATTCAATAAAATGAATGAAAAAACAAATGTTAAAATTCCACATTAATCATTCCAAAACCAAATACATGTAATTATTTAAACACATATAAATACATATCAAGCACAAAGAATAGCCACAAAATTTTAATAAAGAGCTTAAAAATTACATAATTGCATGTAGCTTATAAAACAAGGGTTGTAGCACAGCATTAGTACCTGTCACAGTAGAGGGCCTAGGTTAAAAAAGCTATGAAAATTATTTATAGGTGATTTTAAATTATATCTGTAGAGCTTGAGGCAAAAGGGAATTTGAAGAGGACAACAGAAGAGTGTAACTCTTTGCGTATTTCAAAATAATTTCTAAGGGCAAAATTGGAATAGATAAGGAAGGAGATGCATGAATCAAGGGAAAGAGAAGCAGAGTTTGAGGTTTCAATAGCACTGTTGAATGTAAAACTTCATAAAAGTAGATCATTGTCGATAATGGCAGTCACAACAGAAGCTCTTAAACAACTAGTTACAAAGGTAGAAAGAGCAAAAGAGGAGGCCAAGGCCATGAAAGAGGAGGTAAGGCAAGCAAACATGGAAGCAGAGCACACAAAGGTTACCCTGACTGCTATAGAGGTAAGACTTCAAGATGTCTTAAAGGAAGCTGAGGAAATGAAAGACATGACATAGGCATGGAAAATATTATGGGCTATATTTCCAAAATCTAAATTTGTTCAAAACATTTTAAAATTTTGGATGAAATACATAGAAATTGGCTAAATAAATCAGAATTCACTAGCATTATAAAGAATGTATTTGTAGTTACTTCTATAACATTTTCATTTGTTCAAGTAATGAAAGAGGAGTTAAGAAAAGAAAATTTGAATACAGAGAAAATAATGGCTAGCATGACTAGCCTAGAGGTAAGACTATAAGATGAAGAGCATGTAAGAGGAAGCAAGAAAAGCAAAATTGGAAACAGAGCAGGGAAAGGCTGAGATGACTTCTTTAGAGGTAAGATTGAAAGATGCCATAATGGAAAGCAAGGCAACAAAGGAGGAAATACATGCCATAAAAGAGCAAGCAGACAAAGCAAATTCTGAAGTAGTGAAGGCAAAGGCAGACAAGGCTACTTTAGACGTATAACTGTAAGATGCCATTAAGGTAGCAGAGATAGAGGAGGCAACAAAGGCCATGCGAGAGGAGGCAAGGAAATCAAAATTAGAAATAGAGCAGTCAAACACTAACATAAGTTCTGTAGAGGCAAGACTGCAAGATGCCATAAAGGAGTCCAAGGCAACACGAATTGTAGAGGCATCAACTCTTTCAAAATTAAAATCTCTATATGAAGAAAAGGATGAGAGCATGAATGCACATAAATTTTTCATTGGAATTACAATCTCACTAGATGAGTATGGCTGAATGATGAGGAAAATGAATGAATCAAATATAAAAACTACGGAAATCAAAGAGGGTGCAAAAAAAGGTGATGAATAAATGTTAATCAAACTGGAAATGGCCAACAAGGAGCTTAAATTAATAACAACAGTTGTTCTCTTCTGAATATAAGAAACAAGCACAATAGGTAAAAGTAATAGGATAAGAAAATAATGTGCAATGGTGAAAGTGATGTGTGCAATGGAAATTTCTGGGATGTTTTTGAAGGAGCAGTCTGCAAAATTAGACTGCAACAATATCTTTGTTTGTATGTAGTGTTTGTCACTTACCAGCTAGCCATAGTTTGTGGCAATAGCAATATGTTATCGTTGTCTTTACTTGAGCAACAACATGACACCTTTCATTCTATCACTCAACTCCACCCACCTACAGTAAATGTCGCCCATATCTTCTTGGTTACCAAAGGAATCGAGATAAACATGAACTATATGAAGCCCTCCCATTGACTGCATACCAAACCTACTATTCACAAATTAACTATAACCAAAAAAAACAATAATTTATTAACAACTACTACCAAACATTGCTAAATAATTTCCTCTTATACCCACAAATAAAGTCTTAGTTAAACAATAAACACAGATTAATTGGAATTGACCAAAACAATAATACCTAACCAAATAGGTACTAATAATAAGCCCTAAATCCCAACTTGAGTTCAATAAAAACGTTGCCCTTTAAATAATTGTTCATTACGTTCTCCACCATCTTCATCTTCATTTTTAAAAAAAATGTCCCCCATTCTAAATGACCATTGTTTGCAAAAATTGCCATGGGTATTCAAAAATAGAAAACGATAATAAAAGGAAAAAAACCCTTTGATTAATTTCATCGTGCCATGGGTTTGAAATATTAAGAACTTTGAAAACTTTTACAAGCCAGATGCCTTTTAATTCTTTTGTACTTGTGGAGTCACTTTTATATTAAAGAGGCCACCCACTTCCATTATCAGTTAAATTTTAATAAAAAGGTTATCAATGTCCCACCCGCTTTTTTATATATGGGTATTGTATATTTAAAATGCGTGATCACGTATGTTGATGGGTCACTTATATATTAAAGGGGCTATTTATACTATTACACATATTTAAATAAAAGGGTATTAATTCTCTACCCATTTTTTAATAGATAGGTATTGTATAATTTAAAATGAATAATCATTAAACAATTTGTTTTATAATTAAAATCTATTAATTATGATCATAATTTTTAAAAAAAAATAATTAAATAAATGATGGAAAATTTATATTACGATAAATTATACAATTATTTTAACGAAAAAGATATTTCGTAATAATTATGAGTGACCCAAATATGTTTATCTTATTACTTACTTTCTTACATTTAAAATTTTATAAAAATTAGATTGTGAATTGATTTGAGTTCCACAAATAAATGATCTACTTCCATCTGCTTCACATTATATTAACAAAAATAATAATTAATACAAGTGGAAGGTTGAAAAGTAAGGCAATAAGACACATCACGACTCAAATTCTTTATCGGAGGAATAAATCGGCTCAAATACAAAAATCATTCAATCAAGGCATGACCCACAAAATTACAAAAAACTAGAGTACAAATATTTCAGCACATGGCACCACCCCGGGAGGTGGACGCATAGGATCATCCTTGGGAAGCACCACTCAAGCAAGGAGTTCCACCTCAAGAATCTCTAGAGTAGTCCAACCATCAAGGAGGTTGTCCTGAATAATGATAGGCCATCTATCAGTCGACTATGAAGGATCAATAATGCTAGCCAGAGATCGCTCCGAAGAACCAACATCAAAATTTCCATGAGAACTCCAACCACCCCTAGGGGAGCGCAAGGGGATAAGTGGTCCCTGCTTTTGGACCAACTTCTGCTTGACGTCTTTTGGGAGGAGGTGGTGGCAGACCATGAGGTAGGGTATTAGGCAGTGTCCGGCTCATGGTGCAAGGGGCACTCCCTCAATGGTTGAGGAAATTTTGCAAATGGCGGAGGTCCAAAGCCATCTTTTCCACTTGAGCTTGAATCTAAATATAGACCGAGAAAATAACAACCACCTTTTCATTAATTGAAAATTAAATTTCATAGGTCTTGTGACTAAATATAGTATTGTTTCTGGCTTTCCATAACTAAAATAGAATAATTGCATGGAAAATTTCCCAGAGAAAGGCAATAGACCCTAGCTAATTAAAATAATCTACAAAGAGCGCTTATCGCCAAGAAAAAGGCTCAGGGTGATAATGTTGGAATAACGAATGAATCCATCCCCAAGCAAATAGGCTTTTGGACAAAACCAGAATAAATGCTTAAAGGACTTTGGATGCTTGCAAGCTGGACAAAAGGGCTAGGGAATGTAAAGATGAAGCAGTCTATCACCGAGGGGAAGTCCTTAATATATCAAACACCATAAAAAATGAGCCAGCACTACACACAATTCAAATGGGTGAGCCAAGTCCTGGGAGAGGACTGGAGACCCCAACACATGTTGAGTTTACTTCAAGTCAGAGAGAAGGGACTCATCCCTTGATAAAGTAACCCAGGTGAATAATTCTTGAAATGAGTATCATAGTTCCACCTCCAGTCCTTCCACCAGGCCCTAGGAAGCTGCAATATACTTATTTTAAGTAAATAAATGAATTAGAAAATGAACTTTATGATTATTTAAATATCCCATTTTCCATCATTCCCTGATCTCGTAAATATTTATGCTGGAGGCATCTTTACTAGCAGAAAGAAAGCTAGGATTCATCCTCGAATCTTTTTAGATGGTGTTTGGGTCATGTCCGACAACTATCATCATCTGTAAATTTTTGGGTTGAGGGGAAATGATAGATGGATTTTACTTGGTGATAGATGATGGAGTGTAAACATCGTAGGATCTTTGAGGCTAGAAATAAGTGGCATATTTGTAAAGTCTGCAAGTTGTGATATTTTTTCTTTTGTTATCAAAATCTATTGTTATTGTCATCCATGTTAAGTAACAATGAAAATGCTTGAAACAACACTTGATCTAGTCTGATCTATGAGGCAATAACTATATTTTAAAATTTTATGCACTTATTTTTGGGGATAGGACCGACATTTCAAGTTTAAAATCTTGTTATTTCTCTCTAATTTGGAAGCAGGTCAAGCCCAGTCACAACCAAACAACTGTACATAGTGCTACAACTATGTGTGATCCCCATCATTCTTCATAATCCAAAGTGGTGTTTGATGGATTTGAGGAGGTAGTGAAGGTCACATATATTACTAAGACCAAAAAAACTATATAGCAAAGTAATCAAAAGGTGAAAATAGACATATTGGACACATGAATCGAGAGAGAGAAGATTGTCGACAAGATAAACCAATGATTTCATGAATAGGAAATTTCGAGACCAGTTATGGATACATGAGACCAAGTGCATGAAACCTGAGATGAGCAAATAAAATACAATGAAGGTTCAATGTGAATCTAAGACAAACTATAAGACACACTAGCTAAACTATAGAGATGTCTGAAACATCTCAATATGGAGTTCAACTCGTAAAATATTAAAAGGCAGTCGCTAGAGAGATGATAGCAAATAATTTAAGGGGATGTAAGCCACATTTAGAGCTGAGTTGTAAATGACCAAGAAAAATAGACAATATAAAATTTGATGCTTTGGATGGCTTATCATATGGCATCTTTCATGCTTCAATGAAGATTTTCTAAGTCTAAATCACTACAATGATAGTTGGTGTTTGAAGTCCAATTATTTTAGAAGATACAAGGGATTTTTTACATTATATATCAGTATTTTATACCGGATATGGTTTGTAATAATTTCAAAAATAAATCTCACTATGTTCATGAGGAAAATCCACCTGATAGGGTCTATGAAGCTATGAAAAGGCATATTCTATGGTTTATATTGGGACTTCTATGCATCGAATAGGGAGGATGACAAAGAGCACCATAGAAAAATTGTTGAAAATAATTTATAAAAAACATATACGAGTTAGGAAAGGAAATTTTGATGGATTCCTTTAGAGATGTGGTAGGCAAAGCACAAGAATGCATGCAAGATAATTACTAGAAAGTGGGTTCACACTTGCCTAAACCTAGGCCAGGTACTGTGAATAAATAAAATGAAAAATCATACCCTACTTTGCATGACTTTGTTCTTCTTACACATGAGAGAAACAAAACCTACAAAAAAACCCACTACATAGTAAAATAAATATAAATTAGATAAACTTTCAGATGTCATAATAGGTCTAAATGAAGGATAATCCAATACCATTAATGCTTTTAATCACCATTTTCACCCAAGGATAGTAACAATTGTTTACACAACTTTTAAGGCACTCTCTCCACTTGACACAAATCCATTTCATGTAGTGTGAAAACTATCTTAGCCAGTTGTTAAGCCAAAAAAAATTATTACGATTGGATTTTGATAATAAGATACATGTTTCTTGATTTCACCTAATTCAAAGTAGCTTGGCGTTCAAATTATTATTAAATTATCTTTTTTTAATATATAAAAATATTATAATATATAAAAATATGATAATATATATCATGTAATATAATATTTATATATTATATAAAATAGTATTCATATATATTATATAATTAATCTTTAATGTACCAAAATAACATAATATATTTTATTTATATAATAATCAACATTCAATATATAAAATATTCTACTATTTCACACACACACACACATGCACGTGTGTGCGCATGTGAAAATATTAAATATATACATAAGAGCCCACATTGTATACCAAACTAGGTTTTAGATTCACTATTAGATTTACACATCTTATACACATTACAAGGGAGTTTACATCTTGTAGGATGGTGACATCTTTGACTAGGCATTTTCTATTATCAAATTTGGATAAGGATATCATGAGAGTTGATTTTATTATGGCATGGATCCATCTTTGATTTGCAACTTAAATCAATGTTACAATATTGTTTCCATTGAGACAAAACTTTAAGGTCTTGGAGTGTATCTTGTAGCTTTTGTTCATCCATGATACAAATATATTTACACCAGGAGTAACTATAACAGGCATAAAAACATATTAAAATGCCATATTTGAACCCTAGAAGAAAATTTGAGCACAATTGGAGCTTGTCTTCATAAGCATCTTATATATCTGTACAAAAAAAAAATCTAACGGATTACTCATTATGAAAAAGATGTTTCGAAAAGATTATTACAATGAATATCATATTATTGTTACTTAATGATTCATGCACAAAAGGTGAGATAGGGTCAGCAGTGATGGGTTTCTAATGAGGTACAACTGTCAAATTACAAACCCCCTATTACAAAAATATAAACTTACATCCTTTTTAGTGAAACTTATGTTATTTAGTATGATAGTTGCAACATCCACGAAGGAAGCTACAATAATCAGGGTGGTGCCTAATTTGAGATACATCAAACCGCCAAAGTGCTTGTAGAGAATATGTAGCGATTGGTGTAGATTTGTACCCAGGTCTAACAAACTACCCAAAATTGGCAACATTTGTGGTTTCATTGAAGAATCCTTTTAAAAATTTCATCTAATTGGTTTTAGAGTCATTTCATATTCACATGGATTCCTATTTCACATGCGACACATATTAAACATAGTGTATCAAAAATAACATTCTAGCTAAATACAATATTTATGGAAGCAAAAAAAAAATCAGTCTTAAATTGTTTTATAATGTTATATTGTTGAAACAACAAGTAAAGTTGATAGCCATAATTTTTTTTTAATGAGAATATTAGTTGATGGAGTACATTTCTTCTTCTTTGTTAGTGAATTCAATTCCCTCGTTGTAGAACACTTCAACTTGTTTTTTTGTTCTCTATCAATATATATCTAAATCAAAAGACTTCATATCTTTGTCATAATTATTATCATCACTGCGATCTTTCTCCATGACCTATGCCTTGACAATGAATTCCACATTTAGAAATTTTTAAATAAAATGACAACACTCCACATAGTCACTTTAATTGTCCTTATGGGCTCATGGGATATATTAATATCCATATCTATAATCAAAGTCTTAACACTAATGAACTGTAAATATTCCTCTTAGCAACAAATAGGTTTTTTTCAAACAAAAGTGTGTAAATTAAGAGTCGTGCCTCACTTAAAACCCATGATCGATGACCATGCCTCACCTTTTGTACATAAAGTGTTAAAAAAATAATAATATTATAATCCTGGTGGAGGTGATGCTGAAAAATTGGGTGGTGTGTTCCTTAATATGACATGGCAATGAGTTATGTTAGGAAGTGATCTTCTATTTCATAGTAAGCTTTAGCAATGAGGAAGAGGTTAGGAAGGGAAAAGCCATACAAAACATGTAAGCGATGAAAATTTTCAAGGTGATTTGGGTAGTGATGGCGAGGGGTAGTGACAGTGTGACCTAAACAACTCTTCATTTCTTCTTCAACAACAATAAAGTTATACCAAACATGAAGTAGATAGAAAACTTTCTTCCAAATCAACAATATATTTTTTATAAATAATAAAATCTATTATTTATAATAATATTATAATATATCCTTGATATAAAGGTTGGTATAATTAGAAGAGGCAATTTACAAGTTGGTTGGGCACCTCCTCAAGGTATTGCCATCAAGCTCAATTTTCATGGGACTAATAAAGCAAACCCTGGTTGGGTTGAAGTTGATGGCATATTCCATGATGAAAAAGGTGCACTCATTCTTGGATTTAGTGAAGCCTTAGGAAAAGGTACACATATAATATTATATTATACTATTAATATAATATATATCATACAAGATGTAATATGTAAAATGTGACATTAGAAATTATTTTGTAGACTGCATGCAGTTATGAGATTATTGTGAAGAGATAGGGTTTGGTTCATGTGTTGTCCTTGTGCCATCTGCATTTGATACACACCATTTTTTTATATTTCCACTAAGGTTCATTTTAAGAGGCCCTAATGGAAAACCTATTGGAAATATTTAACGAATCTAGAGAATTTTGATTCATTGGTATGGTGAATCATTTGTGGGTGATGGCAAATTTTTCTATCGATGTTTTTCCCCATACGACACTTGAGTCGAACAACAAACTTGAAAAACCAAATCGAATAATGGAGTAGAATGGCCAAGCCAAATGATAGAGCTGAATGACACAACTGAATGGCACAACCAAATGACTATGCTGAGCAACAAAGTTGAACCATGAATGACACATTTGAACAACACATATGAATGACACATCCAAATAACCTAATCGAATGACACGCTGAATGATGTAGTCAAACGGTATAGACGAATAACACAACCTAATGACCTAGCTGAATGACACTATCAAATGACATAGATGAATGACAGAGTTGAACAACACAACCAAATGACATAGATGAATGATAGAGCCAAAAGACACAACTGAATGATACAGCTGGATGGCATAGCTGAATGACCTAGCTGAATGGCATCATCAAATGACATAATCAAATGACACAACTAAATGGACCTATCATTCATATTTATCATTCAAACCTGTCATTTGACTATGGGGTCTAGTGTTATTGTTCATCTCTCTCATTTGATGATGCAATCCCTGTTCGGATTGTTATTCGACACTATCATTCATTTTCTTTATTCATTGTTGTTGTTCGATTCTGTGGTCCTTCAGTTTTAGTTTTGCTTGTTGCCTTGGTTGGTATCTCAGCCTTAGGGAATCTACTATATATATATGGTGAATTTAAGTGTAATTTTATATATTATTGTAAAGGGTTGGTGAGCTGACCCCCAAAAAAAATTTATCCCTAAAATTTTGGCAATCTGATCTCATCTGTCAACCTTAAAAGATCACCAAAACCAAAATCCTAAAAATGGAATATTCGTGAATTAACGAATATTCACTACTAAAATTAACCCTGATTTCCATAAGTATCTTGATGGTTTTATTTGTGTTTTATCCATAAACAAAAAAATTCATGGTCAAATTTCTTACCTTTTTAATAACATGTGCCTTTAGTGAATGGATATGATATATTATGTCCAAAAATTAAATGTTTATATATCCTGTCAATGTCTATGCAACATAATTTTAACATGGATGACTTTGAAGACTTAAATTAGTCACTATTAAAATTTTGCAGTGTTTTGGCATCTTTTTTTCCAATGTGAATTACTACTACTCTTTTTTCATTGTCAAATGTAACATGTAGAAATTCACTAAATACATGCATATAACTTATGTTGCAAATCCATGCTATTTAGGTTATTCATTACATTGATTATTATGTGCATAAAATTTATAATGAACGATTGTCTAGCTTCTCTTAAAATTTTTAGTATGATGTTACAGATTACCATTGATTGTTGTACAATAGATGTCCTAAGACATGTTATTGGTGAGGAAATCTCAAGGATTCATGAAGGTAGCTCAAATACCAGCTTGCAAGGCTTGTAATTCATGTTCTAAATCAACAAATGAATTTTCTCGAGACAATGTTTTTGATTGTTTTGGTTTCTTTACCTTAACTAAAATGATTAGAAAGGTATAATTATTTCAACTAATAGGATGTAAACTCGTTCCTTGTGAATGGCTTCTACCCACTTTTTCTAGTAGGTTTTGGTTTGCCATTGGACCTTTCTATTTCTTTAAAGTCTTTGCACATGCTTTACATCCTCGGTGTTCTCATTTTACCCTATGATATTGCATAATTTGTAAAGGTAATGTAATTTGGATGAAACTCATTTTTATCTGAATGGAATTTTCTTTTAATGTTGATTTCATTATATTTCTACATTTTGTCATTGTATGTTTTTCACCTAGCTAGGCCATTCCAAAACTAGAATCAAGCCCAATACAAAATGGCAGTCACGAGGACTTCACACAATGTAAAATTGTTTGTATCAACCCTAGTAGGATGGCTAAGGGTATCAATAGAGGTACTTTTGGTGAGTTCTTTAGTCTGGGGAAAAACAAAAATTCTACCAAAAAACATTGCAATAGAGTGTATGGTAGATGAAACTAAAATGTTTGCTATGTGCATTTGATACTAGATATGTATACATTTACATAATTTTTTCTTAGTCCTTTTGAGATCTCTATGGTTAGACAGAGCTCTGTGAATTTGAATTCCTGAATGTGAGATGGATTAACACAGTTCATTTATGTATTGTTTGGCTCATTGCTTATCAAACTTCACTATGGTTTGGGAATGCTCACTTTTTTCATATAAGTTTGATTGTCTACAATGACATAAGAATGCCAATGTCTATTTATGTTGTCTATACTAACACTTACGCCAAAGAAATTTCTCTCGCTTCACATCAAGAGCTTGTATGTTTGTGAGGGAAAAGATCAAGTCTTAGAGAACATTTTACATGAGTTCATTAATACCTCAATTGGTTGGCTTAAATAAGTTGGAAGGTATATGACTGTATTGATGCATGCATATGGTATGCTGTGAAAACATAAAAATAATGCCAGCGCAGTGACTATGTTTCAGAATGAGGATTTGAACATGTTTAGGGCCTTCCTAAACAATTGATAACAATATTATTCAAAGAATAGGAGAAGATCAAGATACAATAAAAATACATTTAATTAAAATTTTTAGATTGACAGTAAATATAGAGATCCACTTATGTAATGTTATGTCGAAGCTCACAAATATTTCAATTTGGCTTAGGAAACTGTTACTAGTCCCTTTCTTGAACATGACAACATCAACATAATATATGTCTTTTTACCATTTTTTATTATGTGTTATATGTTGATAATGCCATTTTTAAGTAGGTTTGAGAATTCTTCTGTGTAAAATATTTTTTGTCTTTGTATTTGAGTGGTCTGCAATGTCTGTTGGTTTAGTTTTCCTGAGATTGCTACTACTTTCAAGGTTGGAGATCACAAACATGTACTTGTAACTGAGCATCTTTAATGAAGAATACAACTTGATGTGTGATGTGCCATCTTTTCACATAGACATTTGTTATATTAATTTTGTCAAATATGTGAAAAATATGCCACATATCCTTACAAAATAAATATGTTACGTGTCAACATAAATACCCATTATACAATAATTAAGAGCACTATAATTTTTAAACAATATTATAATGTTATGTAATTATTATTAATATAAAGTTATTATAATAATAATTTTATTTTAAATAATATCATAAACATTTTATTAAAGAAAATTAAAAGATAAAGACAAATCCCTCACGATGTTCCTTGCATTATAAAAACAATGGCTACTATTAAAATATTTCATTCATTCATCCTTCCAAGACTTTTGACATTTTTCATAGTCTTGGCATAGTTGCCTAGACTTTTTTTAAAAATTGGATTGACTTGTCTATTTTCCTTGTGCTTACCATTTACACTTGTTGGATGTCGGTAATATGCACCAATTTCAGCGAAGTTTAAATTCCTTCATTTATAAATAGGCAAGTGATTGAGCTCATTTCATATCAAGCACTTATCAATTACTTTGTCAAATATTCTATTGAAAGTACTCTGCACTTCATTGACATTGTTATTGTTATGCAATTTTTGTTTATCAATTTGCAATTTCTCTATAGACTTTGAGGGGTTTAACATGTGGAAACGCAAGTAATAACCTTATTTATGCATGCCCCCAACACAAGCCTTACCAATTCTATTCTTGTATGTTTTTCTTATTTTAGAGACTCAAAAGTTGAAGTGCACGAATTAGGAGAAAAAAACGAAAGTTAGAAAAAAGGTAAACAAAATAAAAATTCTTTTTATAGATTGTTGGCCCTGATCAAGACCATTTGTATTGGCCTGACATTGACAAGGACCATCCATTTAAAGTTCAAATCTACAATCAATGATAAGTTTACGAAATTATAAATTCGTCTATATAATTACAAAATGCAAGAATATATTAAAAACGACTAAAAAACATTTATTCATTAGAGCAATAATATTTTAAAAAACTAAGAACCTCTCATCTCTTTTTATATTTTACAAAACATTTTTTATTATATTTTACATGTTTTCTAAATCCTAAACATATTTTTATAGATACATTTTGATGCGCTCACTTTCGTAAACTATTAGTGTTTAAGAGTAATATTCAAATTATACACAAAAATATATATTAAAACGAAAAACAAATTTTAAATTGTATAATCTAACAAAGATTTTATGCTTCCATAATTCATATAATAATTTAAAAAAATAAAATAAAAATTGTATTACATTTTGGTGATCGACATATTTCAAAAACACTACTATAATCCTTTATAACCTATACAAGTCTCGAACCTACGACCTTCACGTTTTAACATTTTTAATTTATGTAGGTTTTGTCAACCACCTAGAGAAGCCGAAGCCGAAGCCGATAGCCGCGTGCGTTCACTTTAAAGCCCGATGATGCCACAAAGGCTTATTAGCTGAACACGTGACAACAATCGTTTGAAATCACTCTTTCGCTTACCATCATTGATGTGACCCGCAGCCGACTTCCTTTCGGTTAGTCAAAGTGATTAATTGACCATTTTTTCATTATTTTTGACCATCTTAATTTGTTTGTGGATACCTGATTCAGCGCCCCATTCATTTTACATAGACAGCGTAATAACCTCAAAAATATTAATAAAGACATTTAAAATCAATTACTAGTTATTAATATCTCATATAAATCAACCGTCATTTCCAACGACCATCATGAAATGTAACTGTCGATATAATGTTCATATTGACTTATTAAAAATTATACTCTCTTGTTGAATAGAGTATTGAGAATTATCTTTATTTTAAATAAATCTAAAGTATTAATTTAAAGATTTTTTTTTATTAAAGATAAATATTTTTGATCGGATTTATGATTAAAGAAATATTTTTGATTATAAATAATAAAGTTTTTTGGAATATAACAAGAAGTTCAATACTTTAAAAATAGTGAGTCAACAACAAAAATCAATTCAACAATTTAGATAGAGAAATACAAATTAGAAAAAAAGACCCTCGTTCTCAACAAAAAGACATATATAACCCACTAATGGGAAAGAACTATAGAAAGCAAATTGAAATGAAAGAAGACAACAAATCTTTAACAAACTCACATTGAAAAAACAACCATCCCTCAACAAACAAACAACAACTAGAAAAGAGAAGTAGGCTCTTACAAAAAAGAAAGATTCCCAGTGAGTAAGCAGGAATCACTGTTCTTCCTCTACAAGATAGAATGTTATCCAAGGTCCACTACAAACCATCACAAATAGCTTATAAGGATTCTATCCTCAAGTGCTCTGCGTCTGTCTTTCTTTCTTTACATTTGGTGGAAGGACTACCAATGAGAATGAATATTGACCGTTGAGAGCTTTGATCGTTAAAAGATTTAGGAAAAAGACCTGCATTATTGGGACACAACCCAACCCTCTGTGCCCTAACTTCAAGGTTTCCTTGGGAAGGCTCCTCAACACAAGGAGGGAAAGGAAGATTTTTCGAGAGTGCAAAGGAAATAGCTTCCCCTGACTTAGAAGGAGGAACCTCAACAAATTTTTTTTCCATGATTTCACCACACAAAATTAACATTAGGAATGCCATCCTTCTTTCTCCAATTTTTTTACTTGATTCTCATTATCTATTTAAATATAAATAATAAAATATTATTAAAAAAATTATTTTGAGACAACATAAACATATAAATACTTTTCTACCAAAATATATAATCTAATTCAATTATTAAAACTTAACATAAATTATTAATAGAATTAAATATTTCGCATAAACTTAAATTATTTAATACAGATTGTATATCTTATTATTACTCAACAATTTAAAATATATAAATAAAAATTCATAAAAATTAAAAATATTAACAATTTTTTATTTTTAAATTATTAATATTATAGCAATTTTTTAAATTAAAAAGAATAAAAAATTCCATTTATAACATTTTATGAATAATCAAAATATAAATTTTGAAGTTATAAATATCTTTAAATTAAAAATAATATTTTAAAAAAATAATTATATAAAATTATAAATATAATATCTCAAATTAATTAAATATCTATCAAGTAAATAAATATAAAAAATAGATTAATTAATAAGAGAGTATTTTTTTCACTGAGGTTTCAACCAGTTTACCACGAAATCGTAACAATCTATGAAATAGTATTCAAGGGCTTGGTGTATTGGTGAGGTACAAGTAGTTTGTACTCATCAACCTAAGTTCCATTCACATTGAACACATGAGGACTCTTTCAAAAAGTGGCCCCCTGGACACCTTGAGGTAGGGGTCACACTTCTCCTTGTGGACCACGCAGAACACAACAAGGCGTTTCGAATGCGAATTGTTTGGCGGACATTACAGACCCAAGCCCACCCACATATCCCACTTCGAGAAGGTGCTCCCCCATTACTTCGGTTCATGGCTTCTGTATATCAAAAGCGCTTATGCCAACATTTTCAACCCTTGTGGTGGTGACTCAACGATAAAGAAGGTGAGCTTTACCCAGTAGATCCCATGTTCGAGTCTCCTTTGCCATTGGTAGTTCACTCTTCAAGTGGCACTACTCCCCATGGATCTTCAAAAATTCCCCTATAATAAATAGTCAAAAAAACACTCCTTCCCAATATCAAAAACAATCTATGATATTACAATTATACAGATTATTACTTTTAATTTTATACACTCTTTTAATTTCATAAATATCAAAATGTTACAAATTTATCATTCATACAAAATTATTATCAAAAACAATCTATGATATTACAATTACACTGATTATTACTTTTAATTTTATAAACTCTTTTAATTTCATAAATATCAAAATGTTACAAATTTATCATTCATACAAAATTATTATTATTATTAAAAAAAAAAAAAAAATTAAACAAAAGCAATTATGGGGCCAAATTAAATTTAGACATTTTATTTTTATTTTTATATTTTTCTTTATTCTTTAATTAGAGAGGAATAAAAAGCAGATTGTCCTGTAGTCAAGGATGATTGGAAGGTAGCGGAAATAAATTAGGTGACTTAGAAGAGTAGCTCCCCACACCCTCGTCCTATAAATATTTGTTCTGTGCCATAGTATTAGTCATCACAGATTCAGATTCACTCCTCTTTTGGGTCAGAATATTTTCGTGTTTGCTTTGGTTTACAGTACTACTCGTTTAAAATACAGAAATGGAGGGACCCAATGTGTTCACAATGAACCAGGTCTCTGCTCACAGGACCAAAGAGGATTGCTGGTTTGTCATTGACGGAAAGGTAGTTTTCTTCTTCTTTTAAATTGTTGATATCAATGGAAGACGAAGAGCTAGATTATGTAGATCTTCGTGGGTATTGTTGCTTTTTGGCCTTTTGTTTTTGTAAATGGTGTATAAGAAGTTTTACAGATCTGGGTTATTGGTTAAATTCTTAATTCTTCCAAGAGATGTTGTTGCTTTGATGGCAAACTCATGGATTTTGGTCTGGAATGAGCAGGTCTATGATGTGACCAAGTTTCTAGAAGAACACCCAGGAGGGGAGGAGGTTCTCATAGAGGCTTCAGGTGAGCGGCTGAACTGCCTTTTTCATGTTTATAGTATGTCTGATGGATATGGGGTTCTTTTGTTTATGGTGGGTGTTAGTGGGTTTGGTGTATTAGTTAGTGGGTCTGCATTTATTGTACTGACTTTGAAGCAGGGGAACAGTTTGCCTGTTATAGGGTCCGAGTTGCCTAGGAAGCTTGATCTATGGCCGTCATCAGGAAACTCTAGTACAGGGATGAGGAATCCATACCCACATCTTTTTGGTGACTATATTCATATATAATAGTCTTACACTTGATCATTTACTTGAGAATCGTGATTTGATTGGCCATTGTCCTCATCCGGTACCCCCATGTCTCCAATCAACTATGGTTTTTACACATACTTCATTGACCACAAATGGGTCTCTAATCCAGAGAACACAGGCCTGAAACATGTTGGATTTTCTCTTGCTAAAGCCTGTGTCCTAGTTGTTGGCTATCCTATTCCAGATATAACCGTGAGGTTTGTTTGGCCAAGAGGCGAATCAGATGGATACATGGTACAGGGTTCCCTCTAGCAGTGGTAGCTGAGATTGTGTATAGTTGACATGTGACTTGTGATATCCAGAATCTTGGTTACAAGTTTACTGTTCCTTGGAATAATATAATGGTCTTCAGTTGTTCTTCATTAAGCCAATGATAAAACTAATACAATGCACCCATGGCCTGTGGGTTATTATGTGCCTTGTGAATGAATAATTGGGTCCCTGTTTCCACTTCTGAACTGTGACCTAGTGTAGAGAATGAAAGTTACTGTAGAAAAGTCAACCCCATGTGATAGAGTGGGGTTTCCGATGCCTAACCTAGTTAGGGCCAAACTCATAGTTTCCTCCTATTGTTTCTTGGCTCAAACAACATAGCTCACTAATGGCGAGCTTGACAAGGCTGTGATAAACAGGGGTCCAAAAACTTACAGAAATTGATATATGAGTCAGAAAATCAATTGAGGTAGTGGTAGTTTGCATATTCAATACGTGGTAGAATGTTGACTGTGGATTGCATTGTTCTTTTTTGGTTTTTTTAAGATGGGTATGAATGCCAAATTGTGCTATCCGGGTGCATAACCCTCGTGGCTATGGATTCCTATAAATTGGCTTTATATAATTGTCGTTATTTTAAAAGTTAGTCATGATTTAAATCCTTAGTGTTCATGAACTCTTTGTTCATGCTTAAAGATTTATACCTTAGTGAACTAGGGAAATTAGTGAACTCCGACCTCTCTATTTTCTGTGGCTATGATTGCCTATAATTTGGCCCTGTATAAGTGTTAGTCATGATTATGTGATTATGAACTCTGCAGTTATCCTTGTAAATGACTATTTCTGAACTGGTTATAGGCAAACTATGACCTAGGGAGTTTAGTGAACTGCAATCTCTCTTTTATGATTCACTTTTGTATATATCCTATTGGGAATGACTGCCAATAGTAAATTTATTCTGAGTATGTCGAACCTGATCCTGTCTGCATTCTGCCTTGAAGGAGTTCCTCCTTCGTTTGTTACAACACTCATCAATTCAATCTGATAGATTTGTTAGGCAGATTTGCAATATTTGTCACAAAGGCAATCATGGACTGTATCCAATAATCTAAGTTCAGTGGGTTGGGATTTAATCGGCTTTAGAGCTTGTCTTTCCAGATTCCCTAGTTCAAATGTTTTTGCACATATGCAGCCAATACAGATCGAAATTCCAATTACATGCTGTACAAGCGATCGACCCTAGATTCAATTATTGCTTTATGGATTTTCCTCAATAGTGTTGAGGATTCTGATGGTTTTGTCTGTGATGGTTTACCAGGAAGAGATGCAACTCAAGATTTTGAAGATATAGGCCACAGTGCAGCAGCACAAGAGTTGATGGAGACCTACCTGGTTGGAGTTCTTGATGGTTTTAAAGGTGGTGTTGTTCATACCAAGAAGGAGACCACTCCTGCTAAGGCTGCTTTCAAAGAAATCCCAGCTTCCGTTATCAAGGATGATGGGCCCAGTGCCATCATGAAATTGCTTCAATTTCTAGTACCCCTGCTGATTGTGGGTGTTGCATATGGAATCAGAACTTTCATTAAGGAGTCCCAACCATCTCAACCATCTTCCTAGAAATATGCTTTTACATAGTAGCCTTGAATTCTCATTTTAATGGCCATGTATCTAGTTATCAACTTCTCTACCAGAGATTCAGTTAGCATTTTAGAATTTTTCTTTAGTGGAGGCCATTTGATTCTGTCAAAGAGTTAGTTTATGTGATGAAAAGGCTATTGTAATCCTTAGCGATATGTAAGGATTTAAGTATGATCTGATCATATAAAATAAATTGTTGCTGAAGATGTTGATGGTTTTCAAATGCGTACAAAATCATTTTTTGAAGTTCCTTTATGTTCTCAGGGGGGCTAGTGTACTACTGCTTTTTGTGTGATCGTAGTTTTGTCACCTTTTGTCACTCTTTACCTGGTTGTCTGACACTTGTGACAAGAGCCACATTGTGAATGATGCTTATGTTATCTTTTTTTAGTCCCAAATTGGAACATAAGCTATTTAGAATGTAGCTATTTAGAGTACTACCCAATGCTCGAACATTGTCATAAGAAGTCGCACTTCTTTATATTAACAGTTGTAGAAAATTAGTATGGGTAAAGTTCAAAACTTTGTTGCTAAGTTAATTTTCCTGTTATACTTTAATTTTTCTTGTGTGTGTATTCTTCACTATCACAACTGTATCTCTCCTAAAGGTTATGCGGGGTTCCAATCTATCTTCAAACCACGCAGTGTTGGCAGACATGCAAGAAAGCTTAATAGATGGGAAGGACATCAGTCAAACTGTAAATTGGAATCATGTTTCAAAAGATATTTGAAAGGATCTGATGGTAACTGCTGGTGGGACAGAAGGGAGTCTTGTATTCCTTGTAAGGATTAAGTTTGAGTAGCCCAAAAGATCTCCTAGTTTGTTGCAGAGAAAAAATATGACCCTTTTGCAGTGATGGGGTCCATGTATCTGCAAAGATACGACCCTTTTGCAGCAATGGGGTCTATGTAATTATTTATTTTTCCCTGCAGAGAAAAAATAGGGTCACAGCATACTTATAGGTTGGTTCCTTGCAGGGGGTAATTGTAATTATTTTGCAGTTGCAGGGGTCTTATGCAAGAATAAATTTTTTTTCATTGTGAAAGAATCTTTTCTTTAAAAATAGGAGCAGCTGTTAATGGATAGACACCAGGGGCAAGAATTTGCAGTACTTGTAGAGAAAATTTAGGCACCAAAAAAAACTTTACAATCAATATCTTAGGCACCAAAAAAAACTTTACAATCATTAAAAAAATTGTTTTATAATTTTTTATATATTCAAACTTCTTAAATTTCCTGCACAAGTATAATTTTTGCAGTTTTTAAAGTCCATACACTGTTTCACTGTGTATTTATTCTTAAATGATCTCTGCAGCACCTAGTTGTAGTATTATAATACCAGATCGGTGAAATTTACCCTATCAATGAAATATGATCACATGTCCATATGCCATGTCGCAGAAGAAAGCTATAGAAATTAAATGAGTGATTTTTTTGGTACTCTCCATTACTTTCTTATGCTGGGAAATGATACCCGAAACAACCACTGCTTTAAAAAAAAATCTATTTCCAAGAAACCTCATTTGCCAAATTTTAAGCGCAGTAGTCCCGGACATGGGACCCGGCAATTATAACCCCCTTTACCGGAATGTTTTCCTTGTTATTTGTGTTTTTTTTCCTGTTCAAGGTCATGTTTTATTTATGAGCAGCACTGAATGATCATGTTACGATAGCACTTGATAACCATCTCGGGGTGCGAGTTCACAGTACGGTACATGAAATCTTACCCTACTCCCCGTAGGGAAGCATCCCATTTGTTAATATGAGATGGGTGTGCAAACTTTAGCCACCCCTCCCCTCCCGATTTGAATATGTGATCTTCCCATATGTTCACCATCACCCTTTGAATGGCATTGTTATTACTTGGAATGTTGTTCTAAAACTAACAAGTGCAACTTAGGACTAATCATGTGGGCATATTCCTTCAAACCCCAAGCCTATAGGGATGATATGACACAATGAACAATCATTTTTAGTTGAGATATCTTTGGTAGTTTTTAAAATGGAAAAGTTATCTATATAGTTCAGTTAGAACAATTAACAATAAATTACATATGAACTTACAATAAACGAGGGAACAAAAGGTTTGATAGGGTGATTAAAATCATGCGTGACAACACCACCAAGGCCATAACAAATGTCAATTGTGATAGGACATAAAAGCATACCAGCAAAAAAAAATTATGCATATTGTCATGTAGAGGGGGTAGTTGTTACTATTGGATGTCATCCGATCCATTAACTACGATAGCTCTGAAGGGTAAAAAATATATAACCAAAAAATCTCTCAACTAAAAAGTAAAAGGTTTAATGTTAATGCAAGGCTTGAGGTTATGAGATTAGCTATGTCAATGATGAGGTGTCACCAAAGGAGTTCCATGGAAAGACAAATTTTGACAATTCATAGCACATGGTGCTTGGTGCTCTCCCTAGTCGAGCAAGTCTTGAAAATATTAGAATTCAGCTTCTTGACCTTGCCTTGAATATGGGAAGAAATAAAAGAGGGTACATTTGCTTTCTCTTGTAGAGGAAATGGTTTGTCAATTGAATCATTTTTTAAAACAACATTTCTCAATTCCCATAGCTAGAAAAAAATATTCGATCCAAAGATATGCTACAAAGAAGAAATATAAGAAGGTCACTGCCCTAAGCATCAAATAGAGCAACTCTCATGGGCATAGCTTTTGGATGAAAATGAGAGAGAACATTGAGGATCCAAGTCTAGGGATCTTAGGCACAAGGGTAAGGCCAAAAGATACAGTTGAAGGTCTTTGACTTAACACAAATAATACACTTTGGGTGGGAACTCGTATGTGATGAAAGCACTTGCGCAAAAGTAACCCTCGTTATAGTGTAAAACCTATCTTGGATGGTCCATTGATGTCAGTGTTGATTGTAGTATACCATTAGCTCATATGTACATTGTGTATTTGATTTATGTACCTTGCAAGTGTGACTTGTATTGAGTTATCTTATTATGGGTCAACGTACTCTTATGTAACTAGGTGATACGTGTATAAATATACGATTTGGGGCCTCGAGGGAGACTCTATGAACAACTTACTTAATGTGGATTACACATGGTATATGTGAAAGCGATTTACTGAATGACAAAGAACATGAACCACAATGCAGTAAAGAAACATGACAAAAAGAACAAGGCAACAATAGATATAGAGCTATAATAACAAAGTTGTATTATGTTAAGTTTTGTACAATTTGAGAGATCAGATGATGCAGGCAAAGACTTCCTAACTTTATTCTTCTATATTGTTCGGCATAGTGTATTACTAACCTACAAATAATGGAAGTATACATTATTATACAATGCAAGAAGTTGAAGTGTCAGTTGAACCGTTACAATAGTTGGTCCCTCTTGACCATTTTTGGTCACCATGGAAGAACATTTGAATTCAACTCAAGGCTTAAGGTTTAACAGTGATGGGTTCTCAAGGTTCAATTGAGGTTTGGTGAAATGGGCTAAGGCAGAAAGGGAACCAACTTCATTTTTTAAGGTTTTGGTCTTTGCATGTTTTAACGTGAATGAATTTTAAAGGAAAGACTTAACACATTTTCAAAAAGTTGGCTTTTACGCTTTTCAACAAAAGACTAGTTAGAACTTTTGTTGTGAACAAAAGTTTCAAAGACTTTGCAAAAATTATTTGAAGTGTTTAGGTCTTCAGGGAAATTATGCGAGCAAAAGTTGCAACAACAGAAGTCACGAAGAAGAGGAAAGCTTGAAGATTTCACATAAATTGTCTAAGTCTTTCCCCCTTGGAAAAAATGTTGTGTGACTAGTCGAAACTTTTGTTTTTAACAAAATTTTCGAAGATAGGGGCCAAAACAAAAGTTCTGAAAGCTAAGGCGTCAACAATATTCGTGAAGAATTAGGTCTTCAATTTTTTTTTGCAAAGGATGCACAAGTTGAGATGGTAGAAGCTGTGAAGGCAAAAGGAAACAAGACCCTGTATAAGCAGAGCCAATAACACAGAGAAAGGTTTATACTTAGCTTTTTGGCAAGTTCCCAGAGTCAGGATCTCAGGGTGTCAAAGTTGTCAGAATTTTCAAAGGATGGGAACTAATCAGAGAGTGCCATGTAGGCACCTGTCAGAAATGTTAGATCTGACTCTAGGTCCCTGGGGCTAATCACAAGCAACCACGTGGATATGTGCAGTTTCAAGATTTATTCAGAGCATGGGGCTTTCAAGCCCAATCAAAAGAGGGCACATGGATACTTGTCAGCTCGGGTTCCTCCCAGACTAACAGGGGTAGATTGACATCCGTAGGCGCCTAACCAATAAGAAGCCCCCCCAAGATCTAACCCTTGGTCAGAGCCTAGAAAACCCGAGCATGAAGGATACCCTGCCATGTGGAGGTGGTAGGACCCAAGCACACAACCGTGGGTGCAATAAGCAGAGGGAGAGGCGACTGAGTCAACAGAAAATGGGGGCACTAGGCAAATAAGAGAGTGTCCAATGACACTCAACAGACCCTGATCGGGACGGTCTGGGGAAAGAATAGATAAATACGATGCTACCATGCAACCCAGCAAGTAGGGCCACAACTCTGACCCTGGAGTGAATGATAAGATCTTGATATTCAATACATGCATAAATACCCTTAAGGTAGGGAAACACCATATAATACTCCTTTAGGAAGGAATAACTCCACAATGTCTCTTCGAGGGGACAACCTCCAATATCCTCTTACAATAGAAGACTCAATGCTCACTTCATATATTTACCATGATATTCATCTCTTATATATATACATCTATCTAACCCATAGATGGGTAACCTCCTAATCCAATGTAGGTCGACCATTACCCAATGTACTTCTTCCACAAGTTACTTTATTATCCGAATATATTGTACCCATATAACTAAGGGGATGTGTGCCACATGTCGACATCTCCATCAACCCACATATCATATCCCTAGGTACATAGCATTACTTCTCTCCTTGACATGTTTCGTCCTCGAAACATAGGAAGAAACCAAATAATGAGTGTGCTTCAAATCATTGCACACTTGTCTCCAATCTCGATCATCCAGCCATCCATATGTGATCTTGGCAGGTGATAACTCTCCAATCTTGTTTCCAAATTCTCTTGTGCTCCTCTGATTTTGTTCATGATCATAATTATATTGCTTTGGTGTCCCAGCATAATTACTCCTCTTTTTGTTCCAAGTAACATATTCCGCTGCGCTTCTCTGATTCCAACCATGACCATAGTAGGTATTCTTCCATGCATAGTCATAATGATTTCTCCATTCATTCCATGTGCCATAGTATTTTTTCTTTGGATTCCATGCATATCCATAATGATTGGAAATTGTATTCCTTGTATAGATGAAATGATTGTTATTATGACACTTCCTCACCTGGTTCCATGATTGTTTCCTCTCATGATGATGTGGGTGTCTATATACCTCAACCTTTTCCAATACTTTGACTTTATCCACCTTTACTTCTACCTCTTCCACCTTTTCCATCTTTGTCTCTTCAGTAGATGAAGTGTTCATTTGTAGTGTGTCTTTATCTATATCATCTGAATCTTCATCATGCTTTTCATCACCTATTTCCATCTCATCCTCGGTGCCTTTTTCACTATGATATCTTGTAAAGTGATCTTCTTTTTCTTATACCAAAACTTCATGAAATTTTTTTTGAACATTAATATTCATTGTTCCCAAAGTCTCTAACCATGGATATCCAAGAACTATATCCATATCCAAAGCATAAAAATCTGAATACAAAACATATTTTTCCATAATGAGCTTCAAATCTTCAAACATTGAAATATTCTTCCCATCTACTTGAACCTCTTTGACATTCTTTGTTTGAACATGTAGATGCTTGGCCACATTCATGTTAATGAAGTTATACTTGCTGGTAGGGTTTATGGACACAACCACCTTCTTCTTTTGAATGCATCCATGAAATTTAAAAATTGACTCGGATTTCTTTGGAGCCAAATTATTTGAACCATTATCATCCAATTCTTCTTCTTTTTCTTTTTCATCTGCTTCTTCTTCTATTACTTCTTCTACTTCTTGTTCTTCTGTTATTCTTCTATTTCTTCTTCTTCTTCTTCTTCTTCTTCATTATCATCATGATTTTCTTCCTCTTTTACATTCTCTTTTTCATTTATATCCCATCGATCTAGGAAGGTTTTCTCCATTGCTTCCCATGAAGAATACTCTTGTGCAAAGCTCAATTCATTAGTCCACCAATGTTTTGTAGGCCCAGACAAAGAAAAACATAATTCTATTTTCCATAAATTTTTTTTAGTATTCTTCTCCTCAAAATTGAGCCACCATTCTCTAGCATCAACATCATCTTCCCTCGAAATTTTTTGCAACTCCATGATCCACAAAAAAAATTAAGGTTCATGAAACCCTAAAATGTCAAAACTAATCTATAAAATCGCAAAAAATAACTCCAAACAACTCAATTTTTTTTAAATTTTTGATTGTGCTTCTCTTATATTTGCTTACATCTCCAGTAAAAATTTCAAATAAAAATTTCCTATATTTCAGAAGATATAGCGAAATTATTATAAACCCTAAAATAGCAATAAATCCCTCAAAACGAATAAAAAAATCTCTATTTTTTTACTGTCACTTATTTGAAATATTATCCATATCTAGTAAAAAATTTGTGGAAAAATTCGCAACCAATCAAAAGATATTGATGATTAAAAAAAAATTAGGGTTTCACTCCACAAATTGCCTAAATCAAAGCTCTGATACCACTTGTAATGATCTTGATATTCAATATATGCATAAATACCCTTAAGGTAGGGAAACACCATATAATACTCCTTTAGGAAGGAATAACTCTACAATGTCTCTTCGAGGGGACAACCTCCAATATCCTCTTACAATAGAAGACTCAATGCTCACTTCATATATTTACTATGATATTCATCTCCTATATATATACATCTATCTAACCCACGGATGGGTAACCTCCTAATCTAATGTAGGCCGACCATTACCCAATATACTACTTCCACAAGTTACTATATTATCCTAATATATTGTACCCATATAACTAACTAAGGGGATGTGTGCCACATGTCGGCATCTCCATCAACCCATATATCATATCCTTAGGTACATAACAATGAATAGGGAGGTGACCTATGGATGCCATAAATTACGGTCAGGGCTCAATGGGTTAAAGGGGTGACATGACCAAGTAATAAAAGTGGTAACAAATGGAATTATGCCATGCCATGAGTGCACCATGTAACATCTCCATTGGGTGCTAACTAGAAACACGTGAATTATTTTTTAATAAACACATAAACTATAAATAGATTACACCATGTGAATCTAAGCAATGATCATACAAAAATACTCCAAGAGTGATAACTATAAATAAGCATGTGACATTTAACAGTCATTGATCACTATCAATATATGAAAACGTATCAAAATACAATCATAGAAAGTAATTACTAATATCCAACCACTATTGGTACAATACACAACCATTATTGTCAATCTATATTAGATAAGCAATTACAATTCTACATGATAATGTTTCAGTTAATTAGTACAATACATATATGTACAAAAATAAGAGACAAGGCTTCCTAAAGTATGAGTTCCTCTATCTCTCTAGTATCTGTGGCAATCTCAAGAGTCATCTCAAAGGTATTACTGTTGTGGGGAGGGAGATCATTATATGAGTACTTTTCCACACCAACCATGGACCAATGATCCCCCACACTAATCCCATTAAGTAATGGCCCTCTCTTCACGGATGAGTAGATAGTGACGGCATGAGAAGTATGAATTCTAAAACTAAACATACAGTGTATCATAGAAAAACTCATTCTATTGCAAGATATTGCACAAACATGTAAATCATGATCATGAAATGATAACATCTCACTAAACATACTTTTCATAGAAATATACAATTAATAGCGATCTATACATCAATCAAATTTATACACACCACTTGTTTGGGTTGCCCTCATCCGACATTGTGATGTTAGTGAGTTAGTGGAATCCGTCTCACTCCTTATTCAGTATCAACAAAGCAAGATTGGTCAAACACAATTTAACCACAAGATTCATACAATTTAAATCCTACTAGCAATCATTTCACATCTCATGCTAAACATAAGAGTAAAAAAGTATACATTTATTCCGTCAAACATATGAATAAATTTTACATTATTATCTAACCCATACTAAAAATAATGACTACGATTTATACCACCTGGACAAAATATAATTTAATTGTAGATTCTAAATACCACAATAAGTTCTAAATATGTTACACCCCATGATAACTCATATTATCATAGTCTAGTGTTGTAAGACATAATCACTAGTTTCTTACAATTAGTCATATAAAATAGTCTTAAATACATGGAACCATAAGCTTCTATTCAAACAACTAGATATAATAAAGAAAGTCATAGTTTCCACAAACTCATAAAAATCTAATCTAATATTTGTTACACTCTCAAGGTTGTATGCATGCATACATAATGTCCTACTATGTTTCACAAAACATGTTGTTCAAGTAATAACCAACACACATACATTTATGTAGGTGTGAGTCTAGACCTAACATTTACTAAATGTACCATTCGGATATAACGTGCATTTAGTTTGTAAATTTGAAATGAAAACTCTCTATGACATCCCATAATATCATAGATTATTGTGCATGAGCACCTCAATCAGTTATGAACAACTAGACTCATAATTATATCTAATAATTAAGCAAGTACGGGTTATACTATCCAATATACTTTATGTTTAAACTGCATAGTATCATTAAAAAAAATATAACTTATAGATGCATATCACGATGCACTATTAAATGCTAAAAATGTCTAAACACTTAAACATACCAATTTTCTTATAATATGAATCACACATAAGTTTTTATCACTAGCAGTTATCATAATATCGAATAACTCTAAATTAAGTTATACCTTGTATGAACATAACTCAAGAGATAATATTCATATGGTGTAGTTTTACTGTTTCTCAAAGTCTAAGATTTATTTAAACCAACCACCTAGCTCTAGATAAAGGTTTATGACCCAATACATACATACATACATACATACATATATTCGTATGAATTCTAAAGTCTGTAAATAGATATGTTTCCTATATACGAGTTCTTGTACATTATAATATGTACCATATATAAACACTCATTAAAAAATTATACTCATAGAAAGATATGCAAGACTACATGTATTACTAAATGTATCTTTCTTCTATAGGAATATCTAGCTCATAGACCTATATAAAACAACTTTATTATTATCTGAGTTGTTACACATTATGATCATAGATTAATAACTTTCCTGAATTAATATGCTAAAAATGTCTAAACACTAGACTCATTTGGTATAGTTTAGTATACTAAAAATATAATCCTGGATAGCCATTAAAAGTTTAATGAATATATGCTTGCGATATATATATCTGCAATTACAAATATATTTATATTATTATCATATTTGGACTCAAGGACCGTTAATAATGTAACGAACATTCCCATACAATAAGCAACACATCACATTAGCATCCATACTCGCTACTGATGATACAAGCAAACCAATGTCTCACTATGATAAATTGCTTACTTAAGATTCCAATGAAATCATATTCATTAAAATTTAATTTTTCTTCTATATAATGGAATAATCAACACGATATCACTGTGTAACATTCCATTAATAAATGTTTAAGATATAAATGAGAATAAACATTATTATATAGAATAAATGGTTAAAGTAAATATATTATAATTAGCTTCACGCTACCACCAAATTAACATAACTAGCATTGTTAATCTTAATGCTCAATTATGTCTCTTCTTATGGGCCCGCTTTCTAATGATGAGCTTGTTTTTTATTGGATCACTGATAAAGTTTTGCTAGATATCATATGTAAATACAGGGAGATTTTTGTGAAGCTTAGATGTCTTATAAATTGTTGCATCTTGACTATTAATTGATTTGATATATTTATATATAAATACAATAATTGATTATAATTTTAATAATCACATACATAGTGATTTTAATAAATGCATGCACAATGACTTTTATAAATAAATCTCAACACCTAAGTTCAGCGCATAAATAAACTCTATCATTTTAAAAATAGACACTTAGCTAAAGTCATTGTATGCCTAACCAAATCACTGCATACTTTGACAAATCACTGCACATATTGAACATGTTATTTTTTAATTGTGAGTCGTTGCACTAAATTTGTCATTACAGAATCACTGCATGTATTCTATTATATAGTCGCTTAGTAAATAATGTAAGGCTGGTTAAAATGTATCACAAATTAAATCACTGCATTACATGTTTGAGTCACCCTTGTTCTAACAAGTTACTGTTGGTCAATTTTAAGTCACTGTATTGTTATTATGGATCGCTGTATTTTTATTATGGGTCACTGCATTGCTAGTTTTGGATCACTACTAGTCTTTAATCAACGCTAAAATATATAAAAACTCAATGCAACATGTAAACTCAATAGTTTTTAATACTAACTCAACTAAATTGCTATATATATAGCTTGCATACTTATAAATATTCAATCACAAACTTAAGTATATAACCAATCTGTATACATAAATAGTTATTACAGATTTTTAGCAATAATAGGATAACCCAAATTCTATATAAAATAACCACTCAGGGATTTTAAGATGCCTCCTACTTTACAAACTTCCAAATTCGAACCATTATTTTTACTTGTTTTTCTTCTACTTTGCCTCAAGACTTTGCTTTCCTTTACTCCATCCGTCTTCTTGTTGCCTCTCGCCGTACCTTCACCATAATGTATTCTCTCTCTCTTGATATCATCCACCCTTCTTTTTATGCAAAAATCCATTTCTTCTAGTTTTTAGTTTTCAATCATTTACCAACACTTACTTTGAGTTCCATTTATTTCTTTAATCATGCATAAATCACTATTATATATATATATATATATATATATATATATATATATATATATATATATATATATATATATAACTTTTCATTTGTCTGGAGTTTTATTTGTTTTCATAAATTGTGCATGCTAATATTTTTTTTAATGTCTAGTTAGTTACTAATTTATTTCCACTTAAGCCATTCTTCTTAAATGATAATTTTAAACCTTCTTACTCAATGCAATCCATGCATTTAGTTCTTAAGTCAACATTATATTATTATAATTAAATTTATTTAATTTAAATATAATTAGTAATTATCTATTTTAAAGATAAATCAAACCAATTAATAATTCCATTTAAACATAAGATTAATGTCACTTGCATTTCAATCTTATAGCCAAGGTAAATTTCATAGGATATTAATGCAACTTTTGGTATTAACTCAAAAATGTTAACTTCCTTATAATTTTGAATAGAAATGCGATTATGGTGAAATCAATAACTAGCTTTCGATAAAAAAAAAGAATCTCATTGTACATTATAATCTTCCATCACACACAAAGATGTTATAATAATGCCACTGTTGTCATTATCTAATCATAGATTTAATACTAATGCCTTGACTATTTCTTATATATAAAGACATTAAATTAAGACAATGATTTTACCAAATATCATTTAAGCCAGTCACTGCGTTAGATCCCAGATTAATATAAACATCAATAACATGATCATAGTAGAAGTATATTATTACACAAAAAATAAATAAATTATCTAAATCAAATAAGGAGTTAAACAAGTTATTTTACTGTGGTGTGTTGGATTACTAGCAGTTCCTCTGTCATCCCCAAATCATTTTATCTATGTCATCTTCTCTGATGTTGCTCTCCCTCCGTTATGCTTTGAGGGTAGAATCAATCTTGCATCCACCCTAAGACAAGTAGGTAGTTAGTCCAACTCATCATTAATATAAAAAAATAATGATGCATAATTAGCAAATATATATCCACAATATGTATAAATAAGAAAGTACAACTGTCACATAATTAATTTATTATGTAAACAAATTAACATATCACCGTCTCATAACTAATATATGTCATAAAACTCAATCAAAGCAATAAAAATCATATGATAAACATAATAATCTATGGATTCAAAGGTTATAAAACTTAAGGTGAAATCATGATGTAACACACTAGACTAAAATTGATGGTTCGTCTGACCATCAAGATCATAAAAAATAAGATTTATAAAATTAAAGCACAGTGGTTGAAAGATTCTAGGGTTGCTATATGAGTGACAAATTGGAGAACATTTTAGTTGTCATAGTGAATTGAATTAAGCTCGAGTCCACATAATATAATGAAAATATAGCCAACATGACAAGATCATGATAAGAGCGTCTTAATGATAAGCATAGCATGGAAGTCTGTAGGGAGAAACATTGGAAGCATGATTGTCATAATTAGGCCAAAATATTTTAAGACAATAATTCCATGGGATCTATAGCGACGTTCTTGTACATGAAATCTTACAAATTGAGTTGTGGTCATTGAGTAATTAAAGATTGGTTGTTGCACATCTAATGAGATAATGTGTTAAGTTGACAAGTTCAAGCTCGAGGTAATCATCACCATACCTCGAGGATGCAATTAGGATCCCAATTAATTTTGGCCTTGCCCATCTGATTTGTAGAGAGATTTTGTGTCTCAAATTATGATATTCATTCATTTTTCTGAACTATATTTTTAATTGTAATAAATGACACGTGGGCTTCCCATTGCCTATAAAAACCTGGGTCTTACATTGGAAAATGACCAATATTTTAAAGCACAATAATGCTATCAGAATTTGTCTTCCACGAGTCTTTTACCACTTGAGCTTTACTACTAATGAGAATTATGTTTGTCTTTATTTATGATTCTTGCATTATGTGTGCATTTATTTAGTTTGTTGATTTTTGTTTGTGGGTAATTTTTGTCCCTCTCATTGCTATCCATCCCTTCGCACCTTTGTATATAACTTGACTCTCTCTTACATGACATATGATGTGCATGTTCAAGGCTATACAGGTACTATCTGTGGATCATTTGTCATCCCTCTTAGTGTTGTATTGTGTTTTGTGCCTTCATACAAATCACTTATGCAAGTGCCCTATCTATGTTGGAGATTGTGTAATATTTTTTAATTTTTACAATTGTAGTGTGTTCTTCAAACTCTGTAAAGGTGTTCTTTTTAGTCTTGGTGCATCACTTCTTATATTTCAACAATCCCCTCTCTCCCTTTACCTCTCAATAAATTTTAGATTTAGAATTACCAGTAGATTTCCTTTCAGCTCTTTTAGGCCAGTTTGTTGATCCTAAATTAGAAGCATTTAGATTAGAAGGAAGTCAACCTTTCTAGAAGTTCATCCCAAAGAGTGAAAGAGTCTCACACTTTAGGGGACAATCCCATTGTCTCATTGAACAATCTTCCAATTTAGTGGGTGCACAGTTTGAGTGATAACAATTTTTGATACACCAAATGGGGCCACATCAAAGGTTTAACTAAGAATTCGGTGCCATTCTTAATTAATGGTATTGAAAACACTCTACATAGTACCTTTTGACTCCAATTATTTATAGTTCACAAAGATCAATGCTTTAAATATATTCCAAGATAAACAAGATCATCTTCAAGAGGTATTATTTTTCCTTCTATTGAATTACCTTTACCTTATAAAAGAAGAAGAGTTAGAGCATCCTTGTCTCTTGTTGGGAGAGCTAGTAGTTCGAGACAATCATCCCCAAGAGCTCAGTCTACCCTTCCTTTTGGTATATTTCCCCCACCTATAGGAAGGTTATTTCCTATTCCCTTCATGGATGCCCAAATAAACTAGTTGTTTATGCCCTTTAATAGAGGTAGTCCTTTGGCTCTAGCTCAATATGATGACATTCTAGTTTTAACACTTAAAAGCTTATCATATTTTATCAGTTAGAATGCAACCACCCCTGTAGAACATATATAATATATTACCAATTTATGTTCAATACATAATGTCATCGAAGATAATGTAATAGTCAGGCTACTTGCCTCTTCTTTAAAAGGAAAAGCCCTCTAGTGGTATAGGAGTCTGAGACCTAATTCCATTCATAGTTGGGATGAACTAGGAGAATAATTGTGCAATAAATTTGAATACAAGAGTGAAAACTTATCTTTTATGCTAGTTTTTTGATCCTAAAATAGATGCATTTAGATTAGAAGGAAGTCAACCTTTTTTAGAGGTTCATCCCAAAGAGTGCAAGAGTCCCACACCTTGGGGGACAATCCCATTGTCTCATTGAACCATCTTCCAATTTAGTGGGTGCACAGTTTGAGTGATAACAATTTTTGGCATGCCAAATGGGGCCACATTAAAGGTTTCACTAAGAATTTAGTGCCATTCTTAATCAATGGTATTAAAACCACTCTACAGAGTACCTGTTGACTCCAATTATTTGTAGTTCACAAAGATCAATGCTTTAACTATATGCCAAGACAAACAAGATCATATTCAAGAGGTATTATTTTTAATTCTGTTGAATTACCTTTACCTTCTAAAAGAAGAAGAGTTAGAGCATCCTTGTCTCATATTGGGAGAGTTAGTAGTTTGAGAAAAATCATCCCCAAGAGCTCAGTCTACCCTTCCTTTTGGTATATTTTCCCCACCTATAGGAAGGTTATTTCCTATTCCCTTCATGGATGCCCAAAGAAACTAGTTTTTTATGCCCTTTAATAGAGGTAGTCCTTTGGCTCTAGCTTAGTATGATGACATTATAGTTTTAGTGCTTAAAAGCTTATCATATTTTATCGATGAGAATGCAAACACCCCTGTAGAACACATACAATATATTACCAATTTATGTTCAATCCATAATGTCATCGAAGATAATGTAACAATCAGGATACTCACATCTTCTTCAAAAGAAAAAGCCCTCTAATGGTATAGGAGTCTGAAACCTAATTCCATTCACAGATGGGATGAATTAGGAGAATAATTGTGCAAGCAATATGAATACAAGAGTGACAACTTATCTTTTAGGCTAGTTTGTTGATCCTAAATTAGAAGCATTTAGATTAGAAGGAAGTCAACCTTTCTAGAGGTTCATCCCAAAGAGTGCAAGAGTCTCACACCTTGGGGGACAATCCCATTGTCTCATTGAACCATCTTCCAATTTAGTGGGTGCACAATTTGAGTGATAACAATTTTTGACACACCAAATGGGGCCACATCAAAGGTTTAACTAAGAATTCGGTGCCATTCTTAATCAATGGTATTGAAAACACTCTATAGAGTACCTTTTGACTCTAATTATTTATAGTTCACAAAGATCAATGCTTTAACTATATTCCACGATAAACAAGATCATCCTCAAGAGGTATTATTTTTCCTTCTATTGAATTACCTTTACCTTATAAAAGAAGAAGAGTTAGAGCATCCTTGTCTCTTGTTGGGAGAGCTAGTAGTTTGAGACAATCATCTACAAGAGCTCAATCTACCCTTCCTTTTGGTATATTTTCCCCACCTATAGGAAGGTTATTTCCTATTCCCTTCATGGATGCCCAAAGAAACTAGTTGTTTATGACCTTTAATGGAGGTAGTCCTTTGGCTCTGGCTCAGTATGATGACATTCTAGTTTTAGAGCTTAAAAGCTTATCATATTTTATCGGTGAGAATGTAACCACCCATGTAGAACACATACAATATATTACCAATTTATGTTCAATCCATAATGTCATCGAAGATAATGTAACAGTTAGGCTACTTGCCTCTTCTTTAAAAGGAAAAGCCCTCTAATGGTATAGGATTCTGAGACCTAATTCCATTCATAGTTGGGATGAACTAGGAGAATAATTGTGCAAGCAATTTGATGACAAGAGTGACAACTTATCTTTGATGGAATAACTTAACACTATTAAGAGAGCCCCACATGAGCTGATAGTTGATTTTAATTTCAAAATTTAAGGAGTCTGGGATAGAATACCACCCTTGTTTAAGCCATCTCCAAATATTGCATTTTTATATTATTTAAGGGCTCTAAATAGTGATATAGCTATATTGGTCCAATCTATGTGAGGAGTAGTACTCCATGATGTATATGACATTGTTGTAAGGGAAAAAAATTGTCTAATTCAAGATGGAAATATTATTCTTAATCCTCCCATGCCTCTCTTCCTAGAACCACCATCCAATTAGCCTACTGTTCAACCTTCATTGACACCTATTCCTACTATAGCCAGCCCACCAACTACAACTGCCACTCCATTTAGTAAACTAAATGAGGTTAAATCACTACTATAGAGTTTTGAGAATGAGCTAATAAATCTAAAGAAATAACAACCCTAACATTCTAGACCATATCAACCATTTAATTAGTCTTATCGACATGCTCGGTAACCTTATCAAAGTAATGCACAAGCCCAAGGCCAACTCACTTACTCTAGACTACCTAATATGAAAATTCTAATATTGTTAGCACCTCTAGAGCCCTTGTTCTCATTCAAAACAATCTAGTCCAAGATTATGAGTGGTGTTTTTCTTGCAATCAGCCACATAAGTAAGCTACCTACACAAATAGAGTGCTAAACCAAGATTTTATGGTGCAAAGTATATCACACCCTTAGGAATAGATAAAGAAATCAACTTCACAAAGTGAAGAATTGTGCGAATAAACCCAAGAGTAGGAAGAAGAAGGCACTTTGATAAATTAATAGGAGAATGACTTCATTAGCATGAATTAGCACCAAGTATTAGATACAATCAACAATCTAATGGATCATAACACAAGGTTTAAAATAAGGGCAATGGAGGGTGAGAAATCTTCCTCAATAAGCCAAACCCCTACTTCACAAGTTCCATGTGAAGTTTCTAATGAGAAGGTGACTCCTGCTACCACCCAAGCTCAAACAAATCAATGTATTAAAAAGGAGAATCAACCTCAAGCTAGTCAACACATTGAAGAGGAAGATGTTATCTCAAAGTTTCAGATGAAAAGGACTTAAATTCCCTTCAACATAATTAAACAAATGAAGAAAACAAGCTTGAATGTGACTATATGAGAAGCCCTATCCATTCCTTCTCAAAGGAATTTGCTATAGGAAACATCAAAACACTTTCATCCTCATGAACCAACAAAGAACTCTCCAACTACTTTTGAAAGCTTGTGTCAACCAAAATAAGGAGAGCTTAGCAAAAGCAACAAGTAACCGCCATTCTATATCTCCTTGATCATAGGTAATCAACTCATCCATAACTATATTATTGATTCAGGTGTAAGTAGCTTAGTCATGCCCAAGAAGTTAATTGATATGCTAGGTATGGAGTATAACCCAATTTGAAAATGAGTTATTCAAATATATGGAACAAATTTCAAAACCATAGGGGTTACTAAAGGCTTAAATCTTACCTTGCATGCATGTCCTAACCTCTCCATTAATCAAGACATCTATGTTATAAACCTACCTCCCCTTTTTTCCATTTGTCTTTCAAGAGAATTTATTATAAAAATAGATGGGTACTTGTCTTCTAACTAGTCACACATACTATTGAGGACTAGATATGGAACCAAGGTGACTATTGGGGTTGAGCCCATTTGTAGAGATCATATAGAGCCATACTCACCTAATCCCATTGAAATGAACTATACAAATCATGACCTTGAACAAAGTCAAGTCCTACATAATACTACCACACCTTTAGAGGAAGTCCTAGATGTATCACTAGATGACTAAGCTAATGAATATTATGGATTTGATCCATATGATTGTATAGAGAAAACAAGACTAGGCAATTACTACATATTTGAGGATGAATTTGTTGTGTCGAACCTCATGAAAACTCAAGAGGACTTTGAAGGCATATGATAGTTATTCCTCAATGGCTCTAAAAGTAGAGATGGTGTAGGTGTAGGGATTGTGATGATATATTCTCCAAAGGAAAAAAAATTTAATGCATACATGTAATTTAGTTGCACCAACAACGTGTCCAAATATGAGGCCTCCAATTAGCACAAAAGAAAGGAATTAAGACACTGCAAGTGTTTGAGGATAATGAGCTAGTTGTAAATTAGGTGAAAACTCAAAATACATCCAAAAATAGTCGATTAAAGGCTTATAATCATAAATTCTAGGACCTCATTGAAAGCTTTGATCTCGACATACAAGTTAAATTGAGGAAGCAAGATGCTGATGCAAATAGGCTTGCCACAATAGGCTCTCAATACAACATCTTTGTTGATGTTCTGAGAGATTTAGAACAACTTGTCGAGCTTATAGTTAGACCTGTAGTGCTTGATAATGATGCTAATTGGTAAGTGCTTGAGAATGATGATCAAATCACCAATTTTATACAATAAGAGGTCAAGTTTTATACTAAAAACCAGTTAGGGTTGCATGTATAGTATGAAGATCAAATCATATAATTAAAAAAAATAAGCTACCCAAAATATTGGTCATGCTAGAGAACATCTTCAAATTTGATGATCAATTTAAAGGTGAGAAGAGGAACATATTGGTAAAGAAAGATAATTACAAGCAAGTGGTCATCTCAGCTGGTAAGCTCTTGAAGGCTAGAAAGGTATGCACTCAGCCTGAAAAGGAAGGGTTTATTTACCTTTGTATAAACTATGATGATATATTTGTATGGAATCATCAACATCTCAAGGGTTTTGACCTAGCCTTGGCCCAACATACAATTGAGTTAGACCATGACACCAAGTTGGTTAGCTAGAAGCAAAGGCCTATAAACCTCAGATTGGAATTGCTAATAAGGAAGGAGTTGACCAAGCTAATTGAGGCTAATATCATCTTTCAAATTAAACACTCCTCTTGAGTAGCCAATTTAGTCTCAATGAAAAAGAAGAGTGAAGAAATTAGGTTGTGCATGGATTTTAGGGACCTAAATAGAGCATCCCTCAAGGATCACTATCCTCTTTCACCAATGGAACAGATCCTCCAAATAGTATTAGGGGTTGAAAGGTTTTCACTTCTTGATGGCTACTCAAGCTATAAATAGATATTGGTGCAAGAGTCTGATCAGTTCAAGATAACCTTTACCACCAAATGGGGCACCTATGTACATAGAAATATGCCTTTCAAACTGACCAACACTGGTGCAACCTTCCAAATAGCTATGGATATGGATTTTAGGGGCCTGATCAATGATATGATCTTGGTTTACCTTGATGATATCACTATTTTCTCCAAATGTGCAGTTGATCAGTTAGATCATTTGAAGTAAGTTTTTGACATATGTAGAAAGTTTAGGGTATCATTAAACCCAAACAAATGTGCATTTTTTATCCATGAAGGTCAGTTATTGGGAAGCATAGTGTTAGTTTGTGGAGCTAAAATCTTCAACTTGTTGTAGACAAAGAAAAGGAGGTTGCTGAAGACCCAGAAGCACCGGCGTCGGCAGTATGACCGACGTCAGTCATTATCAGTGTAGAAGGGAACCAGCGACGGTAGGAAGTCAGTCGACATCGGCAGCACCAGGCAAGTAGGGACCGACGTCGGTCACCTGTGTGTTCCAGAACTGTTTGTTGCATGAACAGTTAGTTTAGTGAACAGAGTGTTTGCATGTTAAAGGCTATTTCGAGTCTTGAGCTGCGTGTCTATTATTAGTAAAATAGAAGTCTAAGTTATTGTTTAAGTTTGGGATCTATTTATAGACCCATTGGCATGTATTGTAAAGTGTGCTAGTGAAGAGAACAAAGTGTGTGTTCCTCCTAGTTCCATTATGAGCTAGAAAGGAAGGCAAGGAAGATCCTTCCATTGTGAGTATGGTCTGTTGAAATTATAGGTTGTAGGTTCATGGGAGATCAACTTGAAGTACTATAGAGTGCTTGGTGTACTAGCAGGGTTATTACTGACTGGTTGGAGAGGTGAACACCAATTCTATGTGTGAGTTGTGTGTTGGGACCGTTTTTTGGTAGGAGAGTGTTTTGAAGAAGAATTACTATACACTTGAGGTGTGGGAAGCCTCTGTAAGGTGGAAGAGTGTGGCAGCTCTTTATTGTATTCTTTTCTGTACAAGTATTAATATATAAGAGTGTATATTATCTCTCATATTCTGTGCTATTGGTGAATTTTAGTTACTTGTGTTTCTGGTATATTTCCACATATTTAATTGCTTAAGTTTGGTAATCATATTGTGCTCTTTCTGAGGAGCAAGATCCTAACAATTGGTACCAGAGCATGTTTGTTGTTCTAAGGGTACCTGAAAAGTGGTATCAGAGCCTTGGTTGTAGGTTCATAGCTTGATACCTAACAAGTGGTATCAGAGCTTTTGGTTGGGATACTAACAGGTTGGATTAGATCTGGTTAGTGTGTGTTGATTACAGGTTACTCACAGGGATTTTTATTTGAGTGGGAGTAAAGTAATGGCAAAAGACAGTAAGCTAAGAATGGAGAAGTTTAATAGCAGGAGGTCCAAGTTCAGGTATGGCAGAATAACCTACTGGAAATGTGAAAAGAAAGAGCAGAGAAAAGAAGATTGTTGGTTGGTAGCAGATCAACATGAAGGACATGAAGAAGAAGCAGATGTTGCAGAGTTCGTTGCACAGGATGCTCTGGTATGTTCTTTAGATAAAATAGAATCTTGGGTTTTAGATTCTGATGCCTCTTTTCATGCATCCCCAAATAGGGTATTTTTTCATGAGCATGTCCAGGGAGACTTTGGAGAAATTTGTTTAGGGGATGGAAAGCCTTGTCAGATGATTGGCAAAGGGAAAGTGAAGTTGAAATTACAGACAGGTAACACAGGGGTGTTAGAGGAGGTCATGCAGGTCCCAGTCTTGGAGATGTGGCTAATTGCTTCAGGAAAGTTGGGTGATGAGAGATGCACAAGAACTCTCACAGCAGATGCACTTGAATTAGCGGGTGGTAAGAAAGCAGGTACTCTTTATCTACTTGCTTGTATTACTGATTCTTTTTCTGGGTTATCTACTTCAGCTGTTGATTTGAAGATGTGGCTTAGTAGGCTTGGTCACATGAGTAAGAAGGAGATGCATGTTCTTGAGCCAAAGGGTATAGATCGAGATTTTTGTATGCAGAAGAAGAATGTAATGTTTTTTGAGGAATTCGATGTTCGTGACAAGAGCAGAAAAGCCTTGGTTTTTAAGGAGAAGATGACGGACAAGTGTCAGTCACAAGGGCTGAGGAATTCTGAGTAGAGCAAGGGCGATTTGGACAAGGGTTTGATTCAAAAGGAGCTCGCGGGTAGAAGTCAGTTCTCATAAGCAAAACACAGAGACCGACGTCGATAGGAAAACTGGCGTCGACGTCCAGATAGGGACCGACATCGGCTATGTGCAGCCTGACATCGGTGACTCAGGGCAGATAAACACTGGTGTCGGCAAGGGGATAACCGACGTCGGTGATGAGGCAGTCACAGGAAACCGACATCAGTCAGGAGCAGACTAGAATGTGACCAGCATCGGTCACTGAGATGAATTTTGGGTGGCAACAAGCTGTCAAGGAGTCTCAAGCACCCATATGAAGGACTTAAAGGGTAGGTAAGCCTCAAATTTGTCATTTTCCTTCTTTACACTACTTGTTGCTCACTGATGGTAAAGAATCAGGAAGTTGTTAAAGAAGCAAAACAGGTAGATCTAGGAAACAGTGGGAGCTTGGCATGCATGAGGATGTGATTCCTTGGAGAAGAACCAAATAGGGATTTGTTGGTAGAGTTGCTAGCTAGAAGTAAGCACTGAGAGATGAATGGATGTTTAGGATAAAGAAGAGCGGAAATGGATACGTGAGATGGAAGATCAGGGTATATGGTCTTGAGTAAGCTACAGGGCAATGGAGGTTTGATCATTGTGTTTCTCTTTACCAAGTTGGATAATATGAGCTACATTATCCTATTACTGTATGATGTGCTTGTTGCAGGGTTACATATACAGGTATTGCTAAACTAAAGGTAAAGCTAGTTCAGGGGTGTGTCATGGAGAATCTAGGAGCAACAAGATTCTTTGGCATGAGTGTGTTCTAGGGACATGGAAGGTCACAGGTTGACTTTGTTTTAGGATGATTGTGTGAGACCGGTTAACATGCCGATGGTTGGATAGTTCACAGAATAGGTGTCTTGATTCACATAATGAGGTTGAGTGCATGGTATGTACTAAACTTGAGTTTTCCCAAGCAGTGGGAGTTGTCAAAAAGTTAGGAGCCAATTCAAGAAAGAAGCATTGGAGGGCAGTTCAGTGGATTCTTAGAGGGACCAGCAGCAGATGCACATGTTATGCAGGGTCAAGTTATTTTCTACATGGTTTGTAGATGCAGATGTGGCAGGTAATTTGGATGACAGGTTTTGCACTACAGGTTTTGTGGTGGGTAGTCTTCAGGGGCGATCTTGAAGAGGGATATAGAGCCAAGGGAACAAACTAGACAGTGTTAGGTTGTGGAGCTAAAAGCTTCACTGATGCAGACACGGAGAAGGCCATTGGAGGGGTTGCTGAAGGTTGCTAAGCGTCAGAGCAACCGGCGTTGGTCTGATCAGCCGACGTCGGCAGGAAAGTGAAGAGAAGCAACCGACGTCGGTCAGGGATCGACCGACGTTGGTCACCTCCAGGCAGACAGGGACTGACGTCGGTCACCTGTGTGGTTCGACTGCGAGCTTATTACGGGCAGTTAGCTAATGAACCAAGTGTTTTAATGATTAGATCTATTTTTAGACTGAGAGCTGCGGATCTAATTATTGTAATTAGATGTCTAATCATTGTTTGGATGAGATCTATATAATAGACTCATGGTTGTATTGAAAAGGTGTTCTAGTTTGAGTTGAGCAAAGTTTGTTCCTTCTGTGTGTGAGGTGAGCAAGGGTGTTCCTCCTAGTTCCACAGTACCAGGTGTAGGTGCTGGTTTTGGAGAGTCAGCAGGATTCTTTAGGTGTGTAGGATCTTGGTCACAGTTGCATGGCCTATATAGGAGATCTACATGGTAAGTAAGATCATTGATCTGCAGGTGTATGTGTGTGCAAGGTCAAGGTTCACAGGTGTGCAGAACTGGGTTGATTTGCAGGTGTGCAGGATCATATAGATAGCAACACAACAGGGAGCAGTATCAGGCAGGATCTACTTGGAGTACAGGTGTGTACTCGGATAGAGCAGAGAGGAAGGCAAGGGAGTTCCTTCCATAAGTATGGTCTGTTGAATTACAGGTTGTTGCAGGTTCATGGGAGATCTACTTGAAGTACCTTGAGTACTTGTGGAGTACGTGGAGTACTTGTGGAGTGCGTGGAGCACTTGTGGTGTGCGTGGAGCACAGGAGGTGAACACCAACTCTGTATTTTGAGTTGGGTGTTGGCACCTGAGAGGGAGAGCTTTGGGGAGAAGAATTACTGTTCACTTGACGTGTGGCAAGCCTCTGAAGAGGTGGTGGAGAAGAAGTGGCATCTTCTTTATTGTATTCTTTTCTGTATAAAGTGTTAATACAATTTGTGTATTGTCTCTCATATCATGTGTTATTTTGAATTCTAGTTACTTGGTGAATCTGGTTTATTTCCGCATATTAAGTTGCTTGGTTTGGTAATCATATTGTGCTCTTTTGGTTGAGCAAGATCCTGACAGGTAATTTGGATGACAGGTTTTGCACTACAGGTTTTGTGGTGGGTAGTCTTCACGGGCGATCTTGAAGAGGGATATAGAGCCAAGGGAACAAACTAGACAGTGTACAAGTACAGGTACAGTTGCATCTGTTTATCTCCAAGTGGGAGATTGTTAGGTTGTGGAGCTAAAAGCTTCAACTTGTTGTAGACAAAGAAAAGGAGGTTGCTAAAGACCCAGAAGCATCGATGTCGGCAGTATGACCGATGTCGGTCATTATCAGTGCAGAAGGCAACCGGCGATGGCAGGAAGTCGGCCGACGTCGACAGCACCAGGCAATCAGGGACCGGCGTCGATCACCTGTGTGTTCCAAAACTGTTCATTACATGAACAGTTAGTTTAGTGAACAGAGTGTTTGCATGTTAAAGGCTATTTTGAGTCTTGAGCTGCGTGTCTATTATTAGTAAAATAGAAGTCTAAGTTATTGTTTAAGTATGGGATCTATTTATAGACCCATTGGCATGTATTGTAAAGTGTGCTAGTGAAGAGAACAAAGTGTGTGTTCCTCCTAGTTCCATTATGAGCTAGAAAGGAAGGCAAGGAAGATCCTTCCATTGTGAGTATGGTCTGTTGAATTGTAGGTTGTAGGTTCATGGGAGATCAACTTGAAGTACTATAGAGTGCTTGGTGTACTAGCAGGGTTATTACTGACTGGTTGGAGAGGTGAACACCAATTCTGTGTGTGAGTTGTGTGTTGGGACCATTTTTTGGTAGGAGAGTGTTTTGAAGAATAATTAATGTACACTTGAGGTGTGGGAAGCCTTTGTAAGGTGGAAGAGTGTGGTGGCTCTTTATTGTATTCTTTTCTGTACAAGTATTAATATATAAGAGTGTATATTGTCTCTCATATTCTGTGCTATTGGTGAATTCTAGTTACTTGTGTTTCTGGTATATTTTCACATATTTAATTGCTTAAGTTTGGTAATCATATTGTGCTCTTTCTGAGGAGCAAGATCCTAACAATTGGTACCAGAGCATGTTTGTTTGCAGTTGATCAGTTAGATCATTTGAAGCAAGTTTTTGACATATGTAGAAAGTTTAGGGTATCATTAAACCCAAACAAATGTGCATTTGTTATCCATGAAGGTCAGTTATTGGGAAGCATAGTCTCAAAATATGGATGGGCCATTAATCCATAGAGAGTAGAATCCATCCGGTCCCTTTCTCTATCAAGCCACAAGGAAAGCCTCCAAAGCTTTTTGGAAAAGATAAAGTTTGTGAGAAGGTTTATACCAAACTTTGCTTCATTGTTTAAACCGCTTACTTCTATGGTCAAGAAGAGTTCCACTTTCATATGGACAAGAGAAGGTAAAGACAACTTTGAAGAAATTAAAAGAGCAATGTCTCAAGCCCCCACACTTATGAATCCATGTTATGAAAAAGATTTCATCCTCTACTTCTGGAGGAGATGAAAACATCTCAATAACCGTTGTACAATAAAATAGTGACAAAATGGAGCAACCTATTACTTTTTTTAGTCTAGTGTTTAAAGATTATGAATTGAGATACAAATTCATGGAAAAACACGTGTTAGTTTTCATTAGAGAATTGAAGAAATTTAGACACATGATCTCTAACAAAAAGATTCAACTCATTGTCTCACATCCAGGTGAGGAGTTTTTGTTGAGCAGAGATATCAATGAAAAAGGAGTTGGTTGGATCACCAAGGTGATGGATTATGACATAGACATCAAAGTCACCAAGCTCATAAGGGGAGGAGGATTATGTGAGAAGTTAGCAATTGACCCAGAAGTTGAAGGTAAGACAATCTTTATGATGGAAGAAGAACAACCAACTGATTAGGATCATCTTAATTTGTAGACTTAAAAAATGAAGGCCTTTCTTGAGTCAGGTGAATATCCACAAGGGCTTAACAAATCCAAAAGCAGGCATCTCAGGTTTCAATCTATTCTTATGTGCTTATCAATGTTGTGTTGTTTAGAAAATATATCAATGGAGTTCTCCTAATATGTATAGAATAAAATTAGATTGACAAGATCCTTCAAGAGTTTTATGATGGATTATTAGGGGGACATTATTCACTCAAAATTATTGCTATCAAGATCATGAGGGATAATTATTATTGGCTAAGTCTATTTAAATATGCTTACACATGGGTGAGAAGTTATAGGAAATGTGCCTTCTTCATAATTAAACAAAAGCTATCAACTCTTCCACTTTGTCCAATTCAACCTGATTAACCCTTCTCTTAATGGGGTCTAGATTTCATTGGAATGATCAACTCTCCAAGTGCTAGACACAAGTGGATTCTAACTGCCACATACTAATTTACAAGATAGATAAAAGCAGTAACACTCAAATATGTAAATGAAACATCCATCCTAGATTTATATGAGGGAATTATGACTAGATTTGGTGTTCCAACCACCATTCTCTCATAAAACACTATATCTTTTATTGGGACTAGAAACAGTGAAGAGGCAGTCAAACATAACATCTATTTTATCACCTCCTCAAATTATTACCCTTAAGGTAATGGTTTGGCTGAGTCAATTGATAAAAATCTGATTTGCATCATTAAGTGAACCATGGAGGAGAATCAAAGAACTTGGCATGCAACTCAAAGCAAAACTGTGGGTAGATAAAATAAAACTGAAGAGGGAAAAAGGTAATTCTCCCTTCATGTTGGTATATGGAAGAGAGAATAGACTGCCTATGTCACTTAAATTACCATCACTAGAGCTTGCCCACTAGTTGGAACTAATTGAAAATGATTCTATGATGGCGAGGATAGCTGAACTAATAGATTTAGAAGAGATTAGAGGGTAAGTGATACATATCTTGTAACTTCAACAAGCTCAAATAAAGAGAAACTTTGATAAGAAGGCTACTAATAAAAGTTTCTAAGAAGGAGACTTAGTGCTCAAATGGGATGTGCATAGAGCAAAAGCTGAGAAGTACACAAAGTTTGATATAATATGGAGTGGTCCTTATGTCATCATAAGCTGAAAAGAGGCTGATGCTTTCAGCTCTCAAGACTGAATGGAGAAGAGTTACCGATCCCAGTCAATGGGATCCATTTAAAGCACTACTCTTGATATACTTTTCAATTTATATATAGTAATTTAGTTGCATTTTATTTCTTTTAAGTGTTGTGAAATAGTAGTTTAGTTGTTTTATTTTTGTAAGTGCTTTTTGCACATTTGTTTTGTTCCTTGCTTTTTCTTTTTGTTGAAAGGTGAATATTAGTTCAATTATTCAGTATTAAGTTGAGTAGGTTGCAATTGGGTTATACTCCTAGATTGAAGAGTTTTAGATGCTTCTATGATTCCATGCTGAATGGATTGCTTCAAAGGCTACTAGATTCCTACTTAGTAGGAAAGCAACCCATAGAGGTTGATAGAATGTTGGCCATTTTTGGTCACCATGAAAGAGAAACATATTAATTTAGCTCAAGGCTTCAGGTTCAATAAGAATGGATTCTCAAGGTTCAATTAAGGTTTGGTGAAATGGGATAAGGTAGACAAAAAATCAACTTCATATTTTAAGGTTTTGGTCTTTGCATGTTTTGACATGAATGATGTAGAAGGGAAAGACTTAACACATTTTTAAAAAGTTGGCATTCACACTTTTTGGCAAAAGACTAGTCAAAAATTTTATTGTGAACAAAAGTTCTCAAGACTTCGTGAAGATTATTCAAAGTATTTAGGCCTTAAAAAAATTTATGAGTAAAAGTTGTAATAATAGAAGTCATGAAGAAGAGTAAATCCTAATGTTTTTGCATAAATTATCTATCTTTTTGTTAGGTTGTGGAGCTAAAAGCTTCACTGTATGCAGACATGGAGGAGGTTGCTGAGGTGTAAAGCAACTGACGTCGATCAAGCCAATTGACGTCAGTCATATTCAGAGCACAGGGCTGCCGACATTAGTCAGAATCAGTCAACGTCGGTCATCTCCAGCCAGACAGGGACCAACGTTGGTCACCTGTGCGGTTCCAGAACTGCTAGTTCATGAATAGTTTGTTAACAAACTGGTTGTTTGCATGTAAAAGGATAATTTTAGCCTTGGAGCTGTGGATCTAATTATTGTTTGCATGGGATCTATATAATAGACTCATGGGCTGTATTGTAAAGGTGTGCTAGTTGAGAGAGCAAGGTTAGCTCCTTCAGAGTGAAGAGAGCAAGGTGTGTTCCTCCTAATGCCATAGTGCCAAGTGTGTATGATCAGGTAGATCTACAGGTTGTTGTAAGATCTGGTAGAAGATCCACAGGGGTGTTGGTTTGGAGAATCAGAAGGGTTCTTCATGTGTGTATGATCTCAATCGGTAGGTGTGAAAGGCTAGGTTGATCTATGGTATAACAAGATCAAGTGAGATCTACATGGTAAGTAAGATCATTAATTTGTAGGTGTGTGTGTGTGCATGGTCTAGGTTTGCAGGTATTGCAAAACCAAGTTGATTTGTAAGTGGTAGAAAGATCAGCAACACAACAAGTAGCAAGATCAGGGGAGATCTACTTGGAGTACGGTGTGTACTCAGACCTTGAGTATGTGGAGTATTTGGTTGGACTAGAAGTAGGCAACGATGATTTTTCTGGTTGTCACTTTATAGTGGTACTGGCAGTAGTGATACTGACTGGTTGGAGGTGAACACCAACTCTGTGTTTGAGTTGTGTGTTGGGACCGTAATTGAGAGAGATAACTCTTGAAGGTGAATTACTGTACACTTGGTGTGGGAAGCCTGTAAGGTGTGGAAGCGTGTGGCGTCTCTTCATTGTAATTCTTTTTTGGAAGAGTATTAATACAATTGGGTATTGTCTCTCATATTCTGTGTTATTTCTAAATTCTAGTTACTTGTTACTTCTGGTTAAATTTCGTGTTTAGTTGCTTGTACATGGTTATCAATTGTGCTTCCAGGTCCTAATAGTTGGTATCAGAGCTAAGGTTGTAGGGAGTAGGTTTTTGTTTTGATTATAAGTCACTCTCAGGGGTTTCTGATTGAGTGGGAGTATAGCAATGGCAGAAGAAAGTAAGCTAAGAATGGAGGAATTGAAAAGCAAGAATGATCAATTACGGAGTTATAGAAAGAAAGAGTAGGTAAAGAAATATTGTTGGTTGGTAGAAGATCAGCATGAAGGAAATGAAGAAGTAGATGTTGCAGGTGTTGTTGCATAGGATGCTTTAGTATGTTCCTTGGATAAAGTAGAATCTTGTTTTATAGATTCTATTGCCTCTTTCCATGCAGCCCGAAATAGAGTATTTTTCCATGTTAAGGTCCTTAAAGACTTTGGAAAGATTTATTTAGGGGCTGGTGTGCCTTGTCAAAGTTTTGGCAAAGGGGAAGTGAGGCTGAAATTGCAGACGGCCAACACATGGGTGTTGAAGGAGGTCATGCAGGTCCCAGTCTTGAAGATGTGGCTAATTTATTCAGAAAAGTTGGGTGATGAGAGATGCACATAAACTCTCATAGTGGATGCACTTGAATTAGGAGGTGGTAAGAAAGTAGGTATCCTTTATCTATCTACTTATATTACTGATTCTTCTTCTATTGCAAAGATGTGGCTTTGTAGGATTGGTCACATGAGCAAGAAAGAGATGCATGTTCTTAAGAGGAAGTCAGATGTGTTTGACAAACTTAAGAACTGGAAAGCCTTGGTGTTTATGGAGGAGATGATGGACAGAGATCAGTGGAGAAGGCTGAGTAACTCTGAGTAGGGCAGTTTGGATAGGGATTTGGTCCAAAGAGAGCTCACGGGTAAAAATTCATCACTCACAGGATAACATAGGTACCGATGTCGGTTAAGAGGAATCGACGTCAAACAGACAGGTGCCGATGTCGATCATATGCAGACCAGAGCTAGTGGTGTCAGGTAGGGTAAGACCGACATCGATTAGGGAACCAACATCGATGACAAGTAAACATCGACATCATTCAGGAAACTGGCATCGATAGTCAAGACAGTCGCATGGAATTGACATCGATCAGATGCAGACTGTGTGGTGACCAAGGTCGGTCACTGGAACAAATTTTGGGTGGACAACAAGCTGTCAAGGAGTCTCAAATGCCCATATGGAGGATTGAAAGGGTAAGTAAGCCTAAAATTCATTATTCCTCTTCTTTATACTCGTTGCTCACTGTAGAGTAAGAAGGATCTAGGAAACAGTGGGAGCATGGCATGAATGAGGAATTTGATTCCTAGGATGCAAAACCAAATGAAAGATTTGGTAAGGTTGCCAGCCGGTATGAAAGCACTGAAAGATGAATGGATTCCTTGGTTAAAGATAGAGAGAATGGATATGTGAGATGGAAGGCCAGGTTATATGGTCTTGAGGAAGCTCTAGGATAGTGGTACAAGTTTTTCAGGTGGATGACAAAGCATGGCTTTAGTCAATGTCATTATAACTATTGTGGTTTCTTTACCAGGTGGATGATGATTGCAACATCATCTTGTTACTGTATGTTGTGTGTTTTCTTGATGCAGGGTTACACATATAGGGTTTTTCTGAGCTAAAGGTAAAGTTAGTTCAGAGGTGTGTCATGAAGAATTTGGAGGAGCAAAATTCTTTGGCATAAGTGTGTTTCTAGAGACATGGAAGATCATAGGTTGATTTTGTCTTCAGATGATTGTGTGAAACCAGTTAGCACATCAATGGGTTGGACAATTCTATGAATAGTGTCCTAATTCACATGATGAGGTTAAGTACATGCATACTGGACCTGAGGTTGCCCACGCAGAGGGAGCTGTCGCAAGTTTGTAGCCAATCTGAGAAAGAAGCACTGGAGGGCAGTTCAGTGGATTCTTAGGTATCTGAGAGGGACCAATAGTAGGTTAACATGCGATGTAAGGTCAAGTTATTTTCTACATGGGTTTGTAGATGTGGATGCAACAGGTTACTTAGATGACAGGAGGTACACCACAGGATATGTGGTGGTTGGTCTTCAAGGTTAAGCTTGAAGAGGGATACAAGCTAGGAAATAGATTAGACAATGTACAGGTATAGGTGCAACTGTTTATCTCCAAGTGGGAGATTGTTAGGTTATGGAGCTAAAAGCTTCACTGTATGCAGACATGGAGGAGGTTGCTAAGGTGTAGAGCAACTGATGTCGGTTAGGCCAACCGATGTTGGTCATATTCAGAGCACAAGGCTACTGACATCGATCAGAATCAGTCGACATCGATCATCTCTAGCCAGACAGGGACCGACGTCAGTCACCTGTGCTATTCCAAAATTGCTAGTTCATGAATAGTTTGTTAACAAACTGGTTGTTTGCATGTAAAAGGCTAATTTTAGCCTTAGAGCTACATATCTAATTATTGTTTGCATGGGATCTATATAATAGACTCATGGGCTGTATTGTAAAGGTGTGCTAGTTGAGAGAGCAAGGTTAGCTCCTTTAGAGTGAAGAAAGTAAGGTGTGTACCTCCTAGTGCCACAGTGCCAAGTGTGTATGATCAGGTAGATATGAAAGTTGTTGCAAGATCTGGTAGAAGATCCACATGGGTGCTGGTTTGGAGAATCAGAAGGGTTCTTCATGTGTGTATGATCTTGGTCAGTAGGTGTGCAAGGCCAGGCTGATCTGTGGTACAGCAAGATCAGGTGAGATCTACATGGTAAGTAAGATCATTGATTTGAAGGTGTGTGTGTGCGTGGTCTAGATTTGCAAGCGTTGCAAAACCAAGTTGATCTGCAAGTGGCATCAAGATCAGGGAGATCAACAACATAATAGGTAGCAAGATCAGGGGAGATTTACTTGGAGTATAGTGTGTACTCGGACCTTGAGTACGTGGAGTATTCGGTTGGACTGGAAGTAGGCAACGACGATTTTTTTGGTTGTCACTTACTAGTGGTACTGGCAGTAGTGATACTGACTGGTTGGAGTGAACACCAACTCTGTGTTTGAGTTGTGTGTTGGACCGTAATTGAGAGAGATAACTCTTGAAGGTGAATTAATGTACACTTGGTGTGGGAAGCCTATAAGGTGTGGAAGAGTGTGGCGTCTAGTCATTGTAATTATTTTCTGGAAGAGTATTAATACAATTGGGTATTGTCTCTCATATTCTATGTTATTTTTGAGTTCTAGTTACTTGTTACTTCTGGTTAAATTTCATGTTTAGTTGCTTGTACATGGTAATCAATTGTGCTTCCAGGTCCTAACACTTTTCCCATCAGAAAAAATGTTGCATGACTAGTCAAAACTTTTATATTGAATAAAAGTTCAAAAGACAGGGGCCCAAACAAAAGTTTTGAAAGTTAAGGCATCAATTTTTTTTGTGAAGACTTAGGTCTTCAATTTTTTTTTGTGAAGGATGCAAAAGTCATGATGATATAAATTGCGAATTCAAAAATAAATGAGAGTCCATAGAAGTAGATCTAATAGTGTAGAGAAAGGATTATACTTAGATTTTTGGCAATTTACCGAAGTTAGGCTTCGAGGGTATCAAAGTTGTCATAATTTTTAAAGGATGAGAAATAATTAGATATCACCACATAATCACTTATCATAAATGTTAGATTTGATTCTAGATTTGTGGGGCCAACCACAAGAAATTGTGTGGACATGTGCAGTCTCATGATCCAATTAGAACATGGGGATTTTGAGCCCAATCAAAGGAGGGCACATGGATACCTATCAGCCTAAGCTCCTTCTATACTGATAGGCACAAACTAACACCTACAAGTACCTAACCAATAATAACCCCTAGGATCTAACCTCCTATTAGACCTTGGGGAACCTAAGCAAGAATGATGGACTACCACATGGAGGTGGCATGCCCCGAGCACATAGATATAGGCATAAATAAATAAAGGGAAAGATAGTTGAGTCAGAAGATAGTGGGGACATCAAGAGAATAAGAGAGTGCTAGTTGAAACTTGATAGAGCATGGCTGGGAGGACATGGGGAAAGAATAGACAAATATGAAGCTACCACATGACCTAGATGGTAGGCCTATAGCTTAGATCCTAGAGTTCATAGGGAGGTGACCCATGGAGGCCATATAATATGACTAGGGCCCAATGGGTTAAAGGGGTGACATGAACAAGTAAAAAAGGAGGTAGAAAATGGAATTATACCACATCATTAGTACACTAACCTAAAATTAAGGGTTCATCTGACTGTCAAAACTATTAAAATCAAAATTTTTAGAATCAAAGCACAGTGGCTCAAAGATCATAGGATTGTTAGATGAATAATAACTTAGAGAACATTGAAGTTGACACAATGAATTGAATTAAGCCCAAGTCTGTCAAATTTAATGAAAATGTAGCCAACATGATAAGATCATGATAGGAGAATCTTAATGATAATCATGACATGGAAGTCTATAATGAATAACATTGAAAGCAAGAATGATAGATTTAGGCCAAAATATTCCAAGGTAATAATTTCATGAGATCTACAATGACATTCTTGCACATGGAAGCTTGTAAATTTAGCTGTGGTCATTAAGTAATTAAATATTGGTTGCTACAAAACCAATGAGGATGTGTTGAGATGACAAGTCCAAGCTTGAGGCAATCATCACCATGCCTCAAGGATGCAATCAAGATCCTAATTAAATTTGGCCATCCCTATCTGATTTACAGAGAGAAGATTGTGTCTCAAATTTTGATATTTATTCAATTTTCTCAACTATATTTTTAATTTTAATTAATGACATGTGGGATTCTTATTGCCTATAAAATCTTGAGTCTTACATTATAAAATGGTTGAAATTTATATACACAATAATGCTACCAAAATTTTCCCTCCATGAACCCTTTATCACTTGAGCCTTGAAACCAATGAGAATTGAGATTGTGTTTCTTCATTATTCTTGCATTCTCTATGTAATTCTTTGAATTTTTGATCTTTGCTATGGGTTATTCTCACCCCTTTTATTGTTGTCCATCCATTCACACCTCTGTGTATAATTTGGATCTCTCTTATATGCCATATGATGTGCACATTCAATTCTATATAGGCACTATCTGTTGATTATTTTTCATCCCTCTTAGTGATGTATTGTGTCTTGCACCTTCATACAAATCACTCATGCAAGTGTTGTGTCTATGTTGGATATTGTGTAATGTTTTTTCATTTTATATATTTTTAGTGTGTTTGTCAAATATTATAGAGGTTTTCTTTCTAGTCTTGGTGCATCACCTTTTACATTTTAGAAATCCCCTCTCCCTTTTCCCCTCAACATATTTTAGATTTAGAATTAGCAGTAGATTTATTTTTCAACTCTTTTAGGCTTGCATATTGATCCTAAATCAAATGCATGTAGATTATAAGGAATATGGTCTTCTCTGGAGGTTCATCTCAAGGAACGTAAGAGTCCCACACCTTAGGGGATGATCCCATTGTCTCACTGAACCATTTTCCAATTCAGAGAGTGCACAATTCAAGTGATAACAGTAACATTCAATTCATAACCACAAAATGCAATGAATTCACTTACCACTATTAATAATAAGTCACTAACTATAGTACTAACACTACAGGGTTGTGAGATAATGTAGAAATAGATTTTCAAGGAATCATTTTACATGTAGGTGCAAAACTTACTAATACAACTGATGACATAAGTATGAGACTGGATATGCAATTGAAATAATATGCAATATGAATTAGTGATCCAAATACTCTTGGGTCAGTTTCCCTTCCTTGAGGAGAAATGGTCCCCATTACATGTAGTTGCTAAAGAAGATCTAGAAATAAATTAGAATCCTACACTTCTATTAACCATTTCTATTGAGTAGACACTTGACCTACTTTAATGATATGGGAGAGATGAATTTCTTATGGATGCATCCATTTGACCTGAGTATCAATGAATTGACATGGTTTTGTTAGGAACACTATACTTTTTATTGATCTCTATCTATTAGAGAGCCCTCATAGTATCTAAATTATCTAATATGGGTGTGATATATTTCCCCTAAGAGTTTTGCATAGAAGACTGGATGGAACCTAAGATAAGTCAGAAGATTGAATTTAAAAGAATCATCTCCTACTTGATTGGTGATGGTGTAGGGCCCATACCAAAGTGGATGAAGGTTTAGGTAAGGTCCTATCAGGCTTTCCTTTTGAAGGTGTATCAAAACATGATCACCAAGATAAAAGGTGTACAGTGTCTGATGCTTATCATGACACCACTTGTACTTTACATTTTCACCTTATAAGTTGGTTTTCCCTTCTTGTTGAAGACACTGGATGTGGTCAATTAATTGAAAAAATTTAAAAACTTAATTTTGAGATAAAGGAGTTTCTATTGTTTTTGGTGGAATAAGATAAATTATTTAATGGGTGCCAAAGGCTGAAAACCCAAGCAGACCTAAAAAGGGTTATGTGCAATAGAGCCGTGCATAGCTCTGTTGTAGCTGTGCTAAATGAAAGGAAGACCCTAAGTACACTAATTATTCAAATTATACACTCTTATAATATATACTATCATCCTATTGGCCATTTATGCCTATCCATCAATTTGGGGATGGAAAGCGGTGGACTTATTCAGATTTTTTGTCTAACATAGACCAAAGTGATTTCTATAAATGACTCAAAAATATAGTGGCCCTATTAGATAAGATAGTTTATGGGATTCCAAAGTGGATCCAAACATACTAAGAGTACAATTGAGTTTTTTTAGAGATGATAAAGCTTTCTTACAAGGTATGAGAATTATTATCTTTGATAACCTATTAACTATTACATAAACATAATCATTACCATGATTGGTAGTAAGGTATCCTGAGAAAAAGTATATGGAAATGGATTCCCATGGTATTATTAGAACTAAAATATGTGTATACAAACCTTTCTTCTTGTTGATCAGCTTGGCTATGACACATGTAATACATGATTTTATGTATTTGGAGACATCATACCTGAGATGTGGCCAAAATAAGTACCTTTAAAACACTACAAGAATCTTTTCAATCCCAAAATGTCCTACAACCTTGATGAAATGAGCCTTCCATATTAGTTTTGTCTTTCTACCTCATGCAAAATACACAAGTGCCTAAGATGATACAAAATTCCATCTTACAAGTAAAAATCTGGGACTAAATTGCCATAGAGAAATTTCTAATAGATATAGGCAAAATGCATGTCAGATAAATATAATTATGATCATGTGTTCACTTCATGTCCACATGCATCAAATTAAAAAAGGAGAGTTTGAACTAGAAGGTGTCTCAGGTAATTCATAACAATATTGGCACTTCCCTTTGTATGCTTGATGTTCATATGGAACTGCTAAAGATAAAAAGATCATTTTTGATGTCACTCTTGCTACAACTTGTTTTGAGTCTACAAGAACTAAAGTGACTTGTGATTTTTGTGGATCATAGTATTTTTGCCTAAGATATAATGCCTCCAATGCTAACATACCTTAAAAATAAGATAAAACTCACAATCATATGTTGGGTAGTTCCTTACTAGTGCAGTGAAAGTTTTAATGTGCTAAGCAATCGAGTGATCACATTGAGTAAGGATTTCTCCAATGCAAAGTTAGAGGCATTTTTTTCTAACTAAAATGGTTTATGAAGGTTAAGTAAATAAAGTATTAGTGTAAAATAGTTTGCATTTCAATTCCTTGAATGCCTTTTATTATGTGGTTGTCCAGTTAAACTTTGCTTTAGTGCCAACTTGAGTAACTTGGTTTAGCAACCAACTCATGTGAGATAAACCAAGTAAAAATATTTGGTAGAAATTTTCCAATCCCATCAAGCTACAAAACTATGTGAAATTATTTGGTTGTGCTCAATACATGATGAATTGAATCTTGGTTAGATTTGTATGCACTCTTTATGCATCTACAATGTATCTCAAGAACTAAATATGTGGCATGAAGAATGAAATGCTATTCCCTTAATCTATAGTGTGTCTAGGGATATGTGTGTTTGACTTATGGCTTACATACTTTTCTTATTATCTTATTACATTTCTCTATGTTCTAGTATGGTCAACCTATGGAATAACTATGGATAATTAGAATATATATAGGAGGTAGTGGTTAGTCTTTTAGGATATAGTGTGAATTCTAATATTTTTGCATTGTTGTGGAGGTTGTCCCCTTAAATCAACTCGATCATTATTATCAAGTATTCTTCTCTTTCATCAATTATTATTATGGATCTAATTATTCTACTCTTAATTTTGAGATATGATATTCTCATATTGTGAACGTCTAAATAATTTCATTACAAGTGGTATCAGAGCATTGACTTGGGCCACTTTATGTGGTGTTTTTTTAGATTTGGTGTTGTGACCATGTAAAAAGTTGAAGGATAAAAAACCATAAATTCTGATCCAAGAATTTAATTTTTCTGCCACTACAGTATTGTTCAAAGCCTTTTTTTTAATAAAAATTCCAATTTTTTTGTATCCTTGTGCAAATTAGTAGTCATTAGATTCATCTCGACAAGATGATTAAAATTGTATAATTATCTAGTACACTTTTTTTGAGCCCAAAACTCTTCCTCCTAGGTTTTATGCATGGCTAATCCAAACACTCATGAACATGGGAAAGATAAATACACCCCAAAATATCTTCAAAAATATGATGTGGAGTCTAAGACTTCAGATTTGGTAGTTTTTGATGTAGTTCAAAAAATTTAGTCAAAGATACAAAGCATGATGAGGAAGGATGATATTGATGTGGTAAAAGGGGAAATGGATTATTTTAAGGATAAAATATTAATTATGAGTCCTTAGTTGACCTCTCTTATGGCTCAAAATCAAAAAAATAATACTCAACCTCTCCAATTAACTTTTCCCACTCAAAAAAATCAAAACTATAATAATGGTTTGAAGCACATGCTACCAAAAATGGAATTGTACAATTTTAATGGTAATGATCCACTCAGATCAATCAAATTGAAAATTTATTTGGTCTACATTAGACCCCATGTGTGAAAAAGGTGATCATGACATCTCTCTATATGGAACCTGATCAATTCATATAGTATAGGTGGTTGTGTGTTCAAAATAAAAAGAAGGGTGCTCCTATTACTTGGTCAGTGTTTACTGAGGAGATACAGATACACTATCACAACATCTCCAAAAACTATTTAATTTTGTTAGTAAAGTTGTGATAGATAAGTAATGTTAAGGATTATATTTAATAGTTACATAATTTATCCTTATGTATGGATGACATCACTGAAAAAACTTAACTAACTTGTTCTTGGGGGGATCAAGGATAACATCCAACTTGAGGTCCATATGTTTAATCCATCAACTATTTTTGAAGCCATAACATTCACACTTCAGATAGAGGAAAATGAATTAGTCAAAAGAAGGGATTTCACTCATGGCCTTGAATGCAATTTCATAACACCATCATTTCTGCAACTTAAAAGATTGATCCCTCAAAAAATTGAAGAGAAGCATTCCAAAGGATTATGTTTTGGTTGTGACAACAAGTGGAGCAAATGACATAAATGTGCTAAAAAGAAGTTGTTCTATGTTAAAGGTGGCAATGAAGATGAATACAATAATGAGTCTACATATGAGGGTATGGAAGAACTAGAGGATTAATCTAAATATTCTCACCCTACTATCTCCTATCATGGCATTTTAGGGATAAGTACTCAAAATAATATAGTGGTGAGATTCCTTGAGAAACATATGGTGATAGTGTTGATTGATTCAAGAAGTACACATAACTTCATCAATATTAAGTTGGTTACTCATCTAAACTATTTTATTTATCTAGCTCCAAAATTTCAAGTCATAATTGCAGATGGTGACACAATCAACTATTATTTCAAATGCCATAGTATTAAGATTACCATGGGGAACTACCTACTTAATTCTCCTATGTTTTCTCTCCCCATGGGTGGGGCTGACATTGTTTTAGGAGTACAATGGATCATGACTTTGGGAACAATAGAGATGAATTTATAGGAAATATTCATGTGCTTTCATTACTAAGGTAGTACATTTTAAATATGGGGATTATGGAAAAAGTCTCCCTAATTAGTTATCTCACATCAGAGGAAAAAAATTATTAAAAAAGGGGTAGAAGGATTTATGGCAAAATTTTTTCTTTAGAAGTTTAGCCAACATGTGTCTACACATCTAATTAACAAATAATTCTTGATGACCATCCAATATTTTTTGGTGCAATGCCAAAAGGCCTAGAACACAATATAGAACATAATCATTCCATAAGACTGATTTCATGTAGCACACCACCGAACATTAGGCCACACAGGTATCTATATTCTCAAAAAATTGATTGAAAAAATGGTACAAGAGATGTTGAAGGTAGGTATTAATTAGCATATCCAAAGTGAATATTATTCTCCAATATTCATGGTGTAGAATAAGGATGACACTTGGAGAATGTGTCCTGACTATAAAGAACTCAATAAGTACACCATCAAAGATAAGTTCCCTATTTTAGTCATTGATGATTTTTTATATGAATTACATTGTGTTATTTGTTTTATCAAACTAGATCTTCATTATGGGGTATCATCAAAATAGGATCAAAGATGAGGATATCCATAAAAAAACTTTCATAACTCATGAAGGCCATTATGAGTTTATGGTCCTGCCTTTTTTTCTCACTAATGCACCATATAAATTTTATAGTTTGATGAATACTATTTTTAGGCCTTTTTTAAGGAAGTTTGTGTTGGTTTTTTTGATGACACCCTAATATAAAAATAAACTTGGGAATGACATTTGAAGCATGAGAAATAAGTAATAGTAGTTATATAATAACATCAAATTTATGCAAAACCTTCCCAATGTGCTTTTGGTGTACATTAGGTTGAGTAATTGGGTCATATTGTTTCATATGGAGTCAAAGTCAGCCCTAAGAAAATCAAATATATGATGGATTGTCAAGTGGGAATGAACCTCAATAATCTTCATGTGTTTTTGGGGCTAATAGGGTACTATCATAGATTTGTAAAAAAATATGGAAGCATAATAGCTCCACTCACAATTTTGTTGAAGAAAGATTTCTCTCATTAGACTGGACTAACTACTAAGGAATTTGAGTTGTTAAAAGAGGCTATGTACACCACTCCCATTAGTGACCCTTGATTTTTATAAAACATTTGTTATTGAATTTGATTCATCAGGATATGGCATGGGAGTATTACTAATGAAAGAAGGAAGACCCATTACATTCGAGAGTCATCAACTCAAAGGAATAAAAAATATATGAGAAAGAGATTTTGGATATTCTTCATACAATCAAACAATGGAGACCTTATCTGATGGGTAGACAATTTTAGGTAAAAACTAATCATGATAGTCTAAAATACTTTTTAGAATAATGATTCTCATTAGAATAGAAATAAAAATGGGTGACTAACATGTTGGGTTATGACTTTTAAATAATCTATAATAAAGGTAAAGTGAATGTGGTAGCATATGCACTTTCTAAGAGGGATGAATCGGTTGAGGCACTATTATGTGTAATGACCATTTGGCAAGCAAATTAGTTAGAGGAAGAAATATCATATTGGGAGAATTTCAGTGATACATATGTATTGATTCAAAATGTTCAACATGGTTTGGGTGTTTATAAAAAAATTGAGTGAAAAGGAAACACATTATGGTGTAAAGATAGATTGTACCTATGTAAGGGTTCTATCCCCAAAAACAAGATCATTCAAGAGCTTCATGCATCTCCAATAATGGGAATTTAGGATTTTTAAAGAGATATCATCATATCAAGAAATTTTTATTTTGAGATAGACTAAAGGGGGATATATACAAAATTATGGTAGGATGCATGGTTTGTGAACAAAACAAAGGAAAAACAATTAAGACACAAAGTATTCTGCAATCATTATCTATCCCTAGCCAACAAAGGGATAATGTTTCCATGGATTTTATCATAGGGTTTCCCATATATAAAAGTAAAAAATGTCATCATGGTAGTTATGGATAGGCTCATAAAATATTTTCATTTTTTTTTCGTATCACAACTATTTGTATCCAATACAGTAGGTTCTATTTTTCTCAATACAGTTCAAAATATACATGGTACCCCTAAAATCATTGTAAGTGATCATGATCCTATCTTCACCATTAAATTTTAGACTATGTTATTTGTAAATTTGGGTACCTATCTAGATCATAAATCTTCTTATCATCCTTAATCTGATGGAAAAATAGAGGCAGTCAACAAATACTTATAAGGGTATCTTCATTTTTGCATCAAATAAGTAAGAATGTTGGGTCTATTGGTTGTCATTAGCAGAATGGAGGTAAAAAAATTCCATACCTCTTCTAAAATGTATGCCTTTATGTCAATTTATGGATCTCACCCCCAACCATCACTTCATCTTTGAAGGTGAGACCTAAGGTTTGAGCTGTTGAGGAACACATTCAACATCAACAAGAGGTACTAGCTAGTTTAAGGGAGAATTTAGAAATATCACAAAATAAAATCAAGCAACAAGTTGATCAACATTGTAGTGAGAGGCATTTTGATATCGATGATTTGGTATTTGAGAGCTTGTAGCCATATAATTTTTTTTATTTTAAGCAACATAAAAAAGATTAAAAAATTTATCCTAAGTATTATGGCCCTTATCAAATATTATAAAAAATAGAAGTGTGGCATACAAGTTAAAGCTGACCCAATCCACTCACATACATCCTATATTTCATGTATCTTGCTTGAATAAGGTAATTGGACTAAGAGTTTCTACCCAAAATGAGTTACCTAAATTGGATTAAGGCAAAGTCATTTTGGAACCTAAAGATATCCTTCACACACACATAAAATGACTATGAACAAGAAATATTAAGAAGTATTTAATCAAGTATAAGAGTCTAAATCATGAAGATGTAACATGGGTGGATGAAAATTTTCTAAAACAACATCCAAAATTGATTCAATGTTGAGGGCAACATTTTTTTTAAGGGGAGAGGCATGCTATACCCTTAACCTATAATGTGTCTAGGGATATGTGTGGTTGACTTGTGGCTTACATACTTTTCATATTATCTTATTGCATTTCTATGTGTTCTTAATATGGTCAGCCTATGGAATAACCATGGATAAGTAGAGTATATATAGGAGATAATGGTTAGTCTTTTAGAATATATTGAAAATTCTTCTTTTATTGCATTATTGTGGAGGTTTCCCCCTCAAAGTAGCCCAATGATTATTATGAAGTATTCTGCTCTTTTGTCAATTATTTTTTTGGATCTAATTATTTTTCTCTTGATTCTATGATATAATATTCCCATATTACAAACATCTAAGTAATTTCATTACATGAATATTTTTCCATGTTTTCACACAACTTGTTTTTCCATAAAGTGTTAAGTACTTTCTCTATATGGTGCAAATGTTCCCATGTTCTATTAAAGATCAAGATGTTGTCAAGGTAGACTACTAAAAATGAGGTAGTGAATATCCTTAGACTATCATTCATCATCTACATGAATGTGGCTGGAGCATTGGTAAAGTTAAGGGCATGACTAACCATTCGAACAAACCTTCTTTTGCCTTAAAGGTTATCTTCCATACATATGTAAGATCAATAGGAATATGATGATACCTGGACTTGAGATCCATCTTAGTGAAGTATTTTTCACCACAGAACTAGTCTAAAATATTATCAATCCCTGGAAGAGGATAGTGATTTTTCACTATAATATTATTTAGTGATCAATAATCAACATAGAGCCTTCATGTACCATCCTTGTTTGGCACAAGCATAATTAGGATGCCACAAATGATGCTTTGGGCCTGATTATCCTTTGTCTATGAATTCATGGATGTACCAATTGATTTTCTCATTCTTAAAAAATTATCTACGATGTAAAAAAGCATTAGGAAGAGGTAGTCCAGGGATCAACTCAATGGTATGCTTTACCACACAATGTGTAGGCACTACCTTTGGTAGGTAGAACACATCCTTGTATTCTTCCAACTTGAGCTACAATGTTGTTTTATATGTTGATGCTGGATGAAATGTTGTAACCTTTGGTGTTGTAATGAATTTCTTACATTTAGATCTTACCATTAACAGTACAAATTTCTTACTAGATGTGACCAACTTCTTACAATGCTTGGTGCTAATGAGCAATAGTTTTGAAACTAATTCTAATATGTGGTATCTTAAATCAACAACATTTATAGGATTTAATTCATATACTACATGTTGATGATAAATATATGGTTGATTAATAGAATATCACATACCTCTAATGGAGTAATGTCGTAAAGGACTGCATCTTGAAAAGGCTTGATGTTGTACACCACTTGACACCATTGAGTGATATTTTTCTTAGATATTACATTAAACCATCCAATAGAGTATGGTTGTGGGTGAGGCATCAATGATAAGTCCAATCTATAAACTACTTTAAGATAAATCAAGTTCTTCTAAATTTCATAGTCAACAATGAAATGTATTAGTTGAGAATTGATCCACATTTGAGAATAGAACAATATTTATACTTCTTCTATTTTCATAAGAGTAGTAGAGATGTTTGAAGTACCCACTATGATTCTAGGCTTAGATTCCATGATCTGTTTACCTTTGTTTGATGCTGTAGTGACAATACTCATTACCTCAAGCTATGCAAGTAGAGTTTTCATAGCATGCCATTCTTCATTGGAATGATTGTTGGAGTTATGAAATGAATACTACTTGTTAGTCTTGGACTAATTAGTTTGTCCATTTGATGGATTATGCTTCTTTTTTGAAGGGTGTTTAGAGGTGTTCCCTGATTTAGAATTTTTCTTAGAAGATTTAAGTTGTTGCTTGGTTTGAGACTTCAAATATTTCATCTTATTCTTGGATTTAGATTTTGATTCAAACTTAAAAGCATATCTGTAGGCTTCCCTAATGTAGAATATAGTTAGGAAATATAGGTTTGATTGGATGTGAGGTCTCAATCTTGACCTATACTTTAGAATAAGATTCTACTGTGAATCTTGAATCCTAAGTTTGGACACTAGGGTATGAAATGTATATGTGTATTGTTGCATAAAATACCCTTTTATTTAATGAAACTGAGAAAACTTATTATATTGATCATCATAATTTCTAATAGGATAATAGGTTGCTTTGAGTGATTCTACAAAATCATTCAATGTGTAGTGAAATAATTTTCCAAGCATTTCTTAATTGATAAAGAATATTTCAAAAGAGAAAATGTGATTTTATCTTAGTTAGACAAGTGATTTATTATGTACTATGAACATATGAAGTTAAGCTAACTATCTAGTGTATTGACATCTATTTTACCTTCAAACATAGGAATGTATAGATTGAATTTTACCTTATATGACATTTGTGCAAATAACTGATGAGAATGGACTCTATTAGAGAAATTTGATACTTGAGGAGTGAAAAATGATCAATTATACTTTCTTATTCATGTGCATGAGATTATTCAAAATCTTTCCTTTGTCTTTATAATGCATCCTCTATCATTTTTTGGAACATCTCAGGAGTTAGCATCATTATAGATTTGTCTCCCATTTGAGGATGTGAAGGAGAGTATGACAAAGGGTCACACATATTTAGACCTAACTTATTGTTATAATAATCATATGAATGGACATACATATAATGATGAAAACTTAGAAACACCATGATAGCATTTAGGAATGATATGAAGTGTGTATGTTCTAATACCACTAATTCAAGGCCTAGATGGAGCCCTGATAGACAACCTAATGAATGTGGATTAAATGAGTTATATGCAGAAGTGATTTAAGGAATTATAGAGAAAATTAAATGAATTATAGTAAATAAAAAATAAATAAAGAATAAATGACAACAAATATAGAACTATACTAGCATATTTGTATTATGCTAAATTATGTATAATCTGAGAGATCAAATGATGCTGCCAAAGAATTATTAACTCTATTCTTATATGTAGTTCAGATCAATGTATTGATAACCTAAAGAAATGGAAGTGTACATTATTATACAATGCAAGAAGATCAAATGTTAGTTAAATTATTAAAACATTTGGTAACAACCACTTCATAATTGTAAAGTTTGATGATGACACTTATCACTGTTACTGACAAGTTGTTAGCTACAATACTGACACTACATAGATTGTGTGGTAATGCAAAAATGTATTTTCAAGGAATCACTTTACATGTAGGCATGAAATCTACTGATGCAACTATATATATAATTAAGAGACTAGACATACACCTGTAATAATATTTAGTATGTGACCTAGATCCTCTTAGATGCCTTTTACATATTCATCTATTATGTTATTGTATTCAATTTTTTTTCTATATTGAGAGATTATTATTCTTTGGGCATATTTTTACATAACCACATTTTTTTTTTAAATTTTTTACTTGAGGGATTATATATATTTTTAATTATGACCATGTCATTATTCCCATATGGTATGAGAGTTTATGGTGGTTATTATGTAAAAATCACTAGGTTATTGTACTTTGGAGGGCATGTGTAATGATGGAATCTCAAAAAATGTTGGGTATATTTTTTTATTTTCAAGGGTATTTTTTATTAATAAGATAAAATATTCAACTAGATCATGGGCAAAGGATTGTTTCTATCTCAAATTTGAATTCCTTACGAAGTTTGAAGATAATAGAAACTTGTTTGAATATAATTGGTTTTATGGAGCTCTATCATCATAAGATGATTTTTTACATATAGGATAAATTTAATTTTTATAAGAATCCATATCTAGTTATGAAATTTTACAAATATAATTGCGTATTTAGATTCTTCACAAAAACATCCTAGGTATTCCTTTATGCATTTTTCTAGATTCATCAATTTAGGCATTGAACTAGCTAGGTTAAATATGATATCCATTTCACTGTCATACAAAATTTTTAATTCAAAGTTCATAACTTAGTTAGATGAACTTTGTTTGAGGCTAGTTTTGAATCATTGGAAAGGCATTCAAAGATATTTTATATTGGTATTGTTATTATTTGTAGTTTTATAATTATTCAATGATGTGAACATCTGTGAAGATGGAGAGGATTTTAGAGGTTCCTATGTTGACATAACACATTTTTAAAGTGTGAGAGTTATCTATTAATATTGAATTAAAGAATATGGGTTTGTGGTAGATTTCCAATAGGACTATACGTACCTTTTTCATCGAGGAAGAGTAAGATTCTTATTATAATAGAGAATATTAGGAGATAGATTTTATGTGGACCTAAATTTCTACTAAACTTCATTTTTATCTTTAATAAGAAGACTAATTCAAGGGAGATGTGGTATAACTTGAAGGTATTTGATAAGTATTTGAGTGAGGATGATGTTCTTCAATCTAGAAAATAAATAGACAAGTTAAGGGATCTCAATTCATGGATTATAAGGGAGATTTGCAAGTTAAGGAAGAAATATGAATATATTAAGATGAATGAAAAACTTTGTTTTGATGCCCCCACTTCTATTGATTTTGATATTATTGATGTTTATATATGCACTAATGACATTTTAATTTATGTTATTGATAAGCATGTTTGAATCAATGTGAAAGTTTTTTGATGATGTTGAGGATAATGATGTTGATCATGTTGATGATAGGCTTAGTTATCCCAAGATTCTAAAACATTTAAGAAGCACACAAAAGCAATTGGAGTAAAATTTATTTATAAAATGGGTTATATAGGAGATGAACTTAGAAAGAGTGGCCAAGTTATCATTATAATTGATAAATTTTTCATGAGGGGGAGAGGAGTTGGTTATTCATAGGTTTATCATTGATATAGAATAACTACCCTCAAGGTTACAACCCTACAAGCTGTACACACTTTTCTCTATCTCACAGACTTTCTAATGCCATTTTAATTTTTTTTCTAATAGTATAGATAATATAGGATTGGAATCCAAAAAATTTAGTAATTTTATAGTACCCTCTATTTATTTATTTAACTCTACCAATTTTATTGGTTCAAAACAACTCATAGATCACTTTTCTAGTCCCTATCCATCCTAATTAGGTCTTCCAAGGCCTAATTACAACACAAACATATTATTCTATACACTTGTAGTCCATATGCATCTAAAACCTCAATAATATTTTAGATGACCTTAAACCACACCCAATCACAAAGTTTTGTGATTTTTGAGTGGTTAGAAATCCCACAAATCAAGTTTATATTTGAAAACCCTAACTTAGGGTTACCATTATTTGTACAGACCTAAGAGAAGAAAGTTTTTTATTCCATACGCAAGACAAGTATAAAACCACTGTAAAATTTTATTGGGGTATTTTTAACTCCCATACACCTTATCCAATCATTATTTCCTTCCATTAACACTTCTTCTACACACCTTTATAGGATTATGTGCTTGATTGTGTATGTATGCACTGCTTCTACAAGACTGTATTATCTTTTACATAAAGTAGTATGAAAAAAAGAAAATATAACACACAAGAAAATTAAATAAAAAAGTAATAGACTTAAAAATATTACAAGGATCTTAAGGATCATATCTTCATTGAATCTTTCTCTAGTGCTTAGTCACATACAATCATATCCAATGCATACACTAAAAAAAATAGGGTCTATAGTAAATTTTATCTTCAAACCAAGAAATATCTTTGTTATTTTATTGGATATTAAACCTTTAAACCCTATTATAAATTATATTACGTGAAAAACCAAACCTTTTATATGTTCGACAACTTCTCTAACTACCTTTAGACTTTCCAACAGTCACTAGAAGGCTAGTTAGGCAATGAGAACACACGCCAAATTTGATATTCTATATAAATATGAGTTAATACCCATGATATGGAATCATGGTGTCTTCAAGAGATCATTAAAATAATTTTATATATTTACAAGTCCTTCTAAACACCCCTGCAACACCTAGACTAAGCAAAACAATTCAAAAATTCAACAACTTAGTTTTGGTAGGAAATGCCAAATTTGAATTTTTGATAATCTAGACCTAAAAATAACAACTAGGGATGAAATATAAGGTTGGAATAAGCACCCTAATACATATTATACCATAAAAAAAGCAAAATTGAATAGGAAAACCAAAACTTGTAAGAAAATTAGGCCTAGGAGTGATGCTCTTGCATCATACTCCCAGGGAAAAGAGAAAAAGACTAAGGGACTATTGTCCATGAGTTTTTATAGAGTAATGCCATGATTTTTTATGTCATTATATTTCATCCATATATAATTTTAAATTGTTTTTTGTTTCTATTGGACTAGATACTTGAAATATTGCTTGTCTCTAGTCTGTTTGAACACTTGCTTTTCTAAAATGCATTCTAATTCATGTGGTTTGGCTTGAGGAAATTATTTTAACCAATATTTAATTGATTTATCTGATCCTTATGATGTGTATTCACCTTTTAATCCTTATTTTTAAGGGTACAAATTTTAAATGTTGAATATTGGTGATATGCCTACACCATTAGGCAATTCCAACTCATATGCACTGTTAGCAAACTTTCAAGTACCTTACAAGGACAAATTTTATTCATATTAATCAAATTGTATTCACATCTTGGAAACCTCTCTTTCATAATATAATCCAAAACCAAATATCCAATCTAAAAACTCATCTCTATTCTACTTACATCTACTTTGCTTTTGTACTTTTCCACACTAGCTTCTATATACTTCCTTACTTGTTAATGAACCTCATTCATGGCCATTGAAAATTATTCTCCTTCAACACTCATCTTGTATATATGATTTATATTTATAAGTTTAAAAACTAATCTAGGTTTTATACCATATATCATTTGAAAAGGACTCATACCAATCCTCCTATTAGAGGAGTCATTATAGGCAAATTCTACTTGAGGCAATACAAGATCCCACTACTTGGCATTATCCTTATATAGAAAAATCAATAGGTTCCATAGAATCCTATTAGACACCTCAATTTTATAATATATCTAAAGGTTTTAATATTAATTTAAACTTAGATTTATGCCTAGTTTTCTCCATAGTGTCCTCCAAAAGTGGCCTAGGAACTTAGTATCTCTATTAGTTACACTGTTAATGAACTCAAAAACTATCAAGACAAACAAAATTACCAATAGGCCAAGATCTAAAACAATACTCAAAATTTATTAATATTTAATGACTTTAAATAAATAAAAACCCAAACCATGCTTAAATAAGACTCAACTCAAAATTTAGAGTTGACATGCACAAATTTGCAAAAACTAAAATCTAAAAAATATGTCTATTTTTAGCAACCACTATTTATAGTAAGTTTTGCATGCAAGTGTGCATGGATATAAAAATATCCCTAAATACTATAAACACTATAATTATCCTATGAGATTAAATTAAATTGAACTTGATGTCTGGTTCTAAAAATATATAAATTCTAAAAATAAAAAATTCTTGAAAAAATCATTAAATGTTAATTTTATACCCTTAGATGATCATGTATAGCCTATAAAAAATATTTAAATAAACTCTAAGTGGATAGATAATCTTATGAAAGCCTCAAAATTTTCAATATGGTCATTTTGGTATGCGGAAGAGCTCAAATGGAGCTACGAGTCAAAAGTTATGGCTTCCAGAAGATTGGCCTATTTTTTTGCATCATTCTCCTTCGGTTGAAAATAACTCAGCTCCTATGAGTTGTCTTAATTATAATATTTCCATTTTTATTTATCAATATTATTCAGCTCCCATTCTATAATCCAATTGTTTTCATTTTTCTACAATCCTTCCCACTACACCAAATACTTGTTATAATTCCCTTGCCTTGTGCTCACTATCTCCATATCTAAAACCTGCACTATTTTTTCTTTCTTCTTCTTTGGAACCTAATGCTATCAATTTAATTCTTCATATTCATCATATTCACCATCTTCTCTATGAAATTCATATAAATCAAAAACATTAAATACTGGATATATATCAAAATTCTATGGTAAACTCACCTCATAAGCATTGCCATTGATTTTTTTCACAATTCTGCATGGTCCAATTTTCTTGTACTTAAACTTGTTGTACATGACTTTTAAAAATATTTATTTCCTCAATTAAACCATTACCAAATCTCCTTCTTTAAATACCTTGGATCTTCTTCTGACATTTGCTACTATTATATATTTCTCATTACTTTCCTGTAGATTTCTTCTTACTCCTTGTAATTGCTGTATATGCTCTGTAAATGCTTTTGCATCATCACTAATTCAATCTACAATTGGTAATTCTACCAAATCTAAAATACCCATAGGATTTCTCCCATAAACAATCTAAAATGGTGATTTTCTTGTTGATCTATTCACCAAACTATTATATGTAAACTCAACTTATGGTAAAGCCAAGTCCCATTACTTGGGCTTCTTTCCCACTATGCATCTCAACAAATTTCTCAAGCTCTTATTTACAACTTCTATCTATCCATATGTTTGTGGATGATATGCACTACTTAATTTTAGCTTAATACCCATCTTCTTCCATAGAGTCCTTCAAAAATGACTTAGAAATTTTGTGTCCCTATCTAAAGTAATAGTTTTTAGAACACTATACAATCTCACAATATCTTTAAAAAATAATTTTGCAACTCTAGTGGCATCATTGGTTTTCTTACATGCAAAGAAATAAACCATCTTAGAATTTTTTTCTAGAACCAAAAAAATTGAATAATTACCTCTCTATGTGTTTGGTAATCCCAATACAAAATCCATACTCAAATTTGTCCATGGTCCTCTTGGAACTAGTAATGGCATGCATACTCTAGTATTTTGTGCATGCCCTTTAGCCACATGACATATTCTACACCTTGAAACATACCTTGTCATATCCCTCTTCATCTTTAGCCAAAAATACTTTTCCTCCACCAAAGCTATTGTCTTCATCTTACCAAGATGTCTAACCAAACCACCACTATGTAATTATCTTATTATATTGTCTCTTAGAGACCCAACTGGAATGCATAATTATTTCCCTTTGAAGAGATAAGCTTCTTATATAAGATACTCATCATGAAAAATATCTGACTCACCTATTAATGGATTCTTGCACTGCTCAATTACCTTGCCAAAATATGGATCAATATCATATAATTCTTTGATAACTTCATATCCAACTACTTCACTCACCATAGTAGTTAATAATTCTACTCTACTTCTTAATGCATCAGCTACCTGATTCTATTTTTCTGATTTATACTTCAACACAAAAGTATACCCCTGCAGGAAAGAAACCCACTTTACATGCCTTCTATTCAACTTCTTTTGTGTATACACATACTTCAAAGCCTCATGATCTTTAAATAGTATAAACTCCTTAGGCACAAGATAATACATCCAATGTCTTAATGCTTGTAAAATTGCATAAAGTTCAACATCATAAGTGAAATACTTTATTCTTATCTCATTCAATTTCTCAATGAAATATGTTATTGGCTTTCCTTCTTGACTCATCACATCACCAATCCCCACAAATGAGGCATCATAATCAATCTCAAACACTTTGTTAAAATCTGGTAATGCTAAAATTGGTCTTTTTAAAATCTTCTTCTTTAAAAATTCAAAGCTTTCTATGGCTGCTCTAGTCCATGTAAATTCCTTTCCTCTCATGCAATTTGTTATTGGTGCCACAATACTACTACAACTTTTAATAAATTTTCTGCAAAAATTTGCTAAATCATGGAAAATTCTTACCTTTGTAATGCTTTTTGGAATATGCCACTCAAAAATTGCCTTTATCTTTTCTTTATCCATTTTCACACCATCTGCTAAAACTATAAATCCCAAAAATACCAAACTATTCTACATAAACCTGCACTTATTCAAATTTGCATACAACTCCTTTCTTAACAAATCCATTACCATTCTCAAATGCTATAAGTATTATTATTTATTTTTACTTAATATCAAAATATCATTAAAATAAATAACCATAAAATTACCAATATATTCTCATAGCATTGTATTCATCACCCTCATAAATGTGCTAGGTGTATTAGATAATCAAAATGACATCACCATCAACTCATATAAGCCATCCCTAGTCTTGAATGCAATTTTACACTCTTCTCCTTTATGAATTTAAATATGATAATAACCACTCCTTAGATCAATCTTGGTAAAATATTTTGATCTTGTAAGCACATCCATCATATCATCTAAATGAGGTATCAGAAACCTATACTTTGTTGTAATTTTTTTAATTGCTCTACTATCCACACACATTATCCATCCTCCATCTTTCTTTGGAGCTATCAATGTTGGTGTTGCACATGGACTCATACTCTCCTTTATCACCTTCTTTCTTAGCAATTCAGTAAGCTATTTATTTAATTCTGCATGTTCTATTGGACTCATCCTATGAGCTGCTTGATTGGGTAGAGATGATATTGGAATCAAATCAAAGTGATGTTAAATATCTATCTTCAATGGTAAAACATATAGTAACTCATCAGGTATAAACATCTACATATTCTTTCAACATTCTTGTTGCTTCTGTTGGTATTGGCACCATTTCTATTTCTTCATTCTTTGCTACTAATACATAACAATAACCTACCACCTTGATATCTTGGATAAATTCTTTAGTAGAGAGAATTATTTTTGTCTTCTCTTCCTCTTTAAGAGGTAATAAAACTACCTTTGTACCACTTTTACAAAAAATGTATGTGTTCTTTTCTCCATCATGAATTACGTTCCTTATCAAATTGCCACAGTCTTCCCAATAACACATGGCATGCATTCATTAGAATAATATCACATCATATTTCATCATTATAAATTTTTCCTATAGAAAACTTGATTAAGCACCTTTTATCTACTATAAATTCATTCCCTTTTTTAAAACTTGAAATATGATAAGGATTAGGATGTTTTTCACATTGCAAATTTAGTTTCTCTATCATTCTTTAGAAACCATATTTTCACAACTAAAACCATCTATAATTAATTTTCATACCTTTCCACTTGAAGTACATCTTATTCAAAAACTATTTGATCACAACCATGCATCACTACCTTCTTTATTTTTCTCTTGTTCCTTCCTTAGAGCTATCATAGTTTTTCTCGTCATGAGATTCTCTCTAACATCTATTGATGCAACTTCAGTATTCTACTCTTCTATTTCAGCCTCAACTAGATTTACTCTTGGGTGATCTTCTTGCCTCCTTTCTTGATATTGATAGTGTGAACACTCAAATTCTCTATGCCCTTCTTCTTCACATCTATAAAATACATAAGATCTACACTGATTTAGAAACCATCCTCTAGCACCATCATAACCTCATCCTCTCTAAAATTATTTCCCTCTTTGTTGGTATTGAAACCCTTGCCTATTGTCATCTCGCCTTTTTTTACCACATGATGATTCACCTCTATGGGTATTAGACCCACCTATGGTGGTATTTAACCCACCTCATCCCCTATTTGGAAGGGATCCACCTCTTCTTGGACCAAGAGATGTTCTTCTGAAATTCTATCTATTTTGTTTTTCTTCTACTTTCAAAGCTAATTGATAAGCCTCCTCCATGTAAAGTATTCTATGCATGCTTAATTCATATTGAATAAAAAATTTCAAACTATTTACATACCTTGTAGCCATCTACTCTTCTGTTTCATCATGCTCCACTGTTATGGAAAGTTTATAAAATTCATCTATATACCCTTGTATACTATTATTTTTTTGCCTCAAAATTTGAAATCTTATGCATAGGGTTTGTGCATAATCCACAAGAATAAATTTATCCCTTAGATTATTTTCCATCTTTTTCCATGAATTAATATTATCTTTACCTTTTCTTTATCTCTCTTTCTATAGATGATCCCACTAAATCATTGCATGACCTTTCAATTTCATGCATGCAAACTTTACTTTCTTGTCTTCTCTCATAGCCTTCCACTCAAAGAAATTCTCCATGCTATTCATATAATCTATAAACTCCTATGGTTTTAATATTCATTCATAATCTAGAACATCAAATTTTATTCCTTCATTTCTTCCTTCTAAATCCTGAACCATCCTCTCTTCCATCGATGGTGGCTGCTCTTGTTGTTCTTCTTTTTACTAAACTTATTCATCACAAACTGTGTCCTCTTCATCACCACCTTATCTTCTTCTTAATTAGTGATAACCTTCATTAATTTTTGAAATTACCTATACATCTCTTGTATATTAATATTCATCTGTGCAATACCTCCTCATCCTTTCACCATGTCTTTACTCCTTCAAGATTCAAACCTAGCTCTGATACAAGATAATGAATCCAAAAACTATCAAGACAAATAAAATTTTCAATAGGCCAAGATCTAAAAAAATACTCAAAATTTATTCATATTTAATTACTTGAAATAATTACAAACTTAAACCATGCTTAAATAAGCCTCAACTCAAAATTTAGAGTTGACATGCAAAAATTTGAAAAAACTAAAATCTAAAAAATGTCTATTTTTAGTAACTGCTATTTATGGTAAGTTTCACATGAAAGTGCATGTGGATACAAAAATATCCCTAAATAATATAAACAATTAATTATCTTATGGGATGAAATTCAACTAAAGTTAACATTTGGTTCTAAAAATATATAAATTCTAAAAATTAAAAATTTATGAAAAAATATTTAAATGTTAATTTTGGACCATCAGATGATTACGTATGGCCTTTAAAAAATATTGAAATGAACTCTAAGTGGATAGAGTGTCTTAGTAAAATATCTAACTTTTCTATATGGTCATTTTGGCATGTAGAAGAGCTCAAACAGAGCTATGAGTCAAAAGTTACGACCTCCAGAAGATTGGCTTATTTTTTTTGCATCAAATGTTTAGTGGTAGTCCATGAAGCCTTACTACCTCCTTAAAGAACAAATTTTCCACATGGGTGGCATCATTGGTGGTACTACAAGGAATAAAATTTTCCATTTTGGAAAATCTATCCACAACTACATAAATGGAGTTAAAAACCTCTTTGTATTCTAGATAGTCCCATAACAAAGTTCATGCTTATGGATTCCCAAGGTCTATTTGGAACTGGTAGAGGTTAATATAAAATTGCATTAGTTCTCTTCCCTTTGGCTATTTGACAAATTTTACACCACTCAACATATATTCTCACTTATATTTGAATCTTAGGCCAAAAATAGTGTATAATAAGTTACTCCAAGGTTTTATCAAGCCCAAAGTGGCTTACCATACTCCCACTATGCTTATCTTGAATCAAGTTCTCTCTTATTGATATTCTTGACACACATATCTACACCCCTTTGAACAAAAACAAATATTTTATGACATAATCCAACCATGGATCTTTGTTAAGTGTAGTTAGATGCTTTCAAACATTATGTGGTTTTTTGAAGTCTTCATCTTCTTCATACATATCCTTGAGTGACTCAATACCAACACTCTCAATTTTTATTTCATGAACCAACATGACTCTTCTACTCAATACATTTTCTAATTTGTTTCTTTGTCCTTTCTTATGCTTGATGGTGAAGGTGAAATTCTACATATACTCCACCCATTTCATGTGTATCTAGTTTAGCTTAGGTTGATTAGTGATGAATTGAAGTGCATAATTTCCTGTGTAGATAATAAACTCCTTTGGCATTAAGTAATGCCTCCACTTATTCAAGGCTTGCACCATTGCATAAAATTACAAGTCATAAGATGAGTAATTTTTCTTGGCATAATTTAAGTTTTCACCAAAATAAGCTATGGGTCTTCTCTCTTGACTTAGTACACCCCCTATTGCCACTCCACTTGCATCACACTTTATCTAAAACACTTTCTTGAAGTTTGGAAGTGCTAGGATAGGCTGCTCTGTTAGCCCTTGATTCAAAGTTGGAAACTCCTTTCATCTTTATCACTCCAAACAAACTTTTTATTATTTACCTTAATGGTGTCTATTATTAGAGAACATATTCCACTAAAATTTCTAATAAAATTCCTATAGAAACTTGTAAGTCCATGGAAACTCCTTACCTCTCCAACTATTCTAGGTGATGGCCACTCCATGATTGCCTTCACCTTGTCCTTGTCCATATTTAACATGCCTTGAGAGATTAAACATTCTAGGTACAATAGTTATAATTTTAGAAACTCACACTTCTTGATGTTGATTATCAACCTTTCCTCTTGTAGCCTTCTCATGACTAGATACAAATGGTGAAGATGTTCCTCCTTGCTAGGGCTATAGATAAGTATGACATCCAAGTAAACCAATACAAACTTGCCTATAAAATGTTTGAGGACTTTATTCATATGCCTCATGAAAGTGTTTGGTGCATTAGTCAAACCAAATGGCATAACTAGCCATTCATACAACCTTTATTGGTTTTGAAAGTGGTTTTCCACTCATCTCCTTGTCTGATCCTAATCTGATAGTACCCAATCTTGAGATGAATTTTGGAAAAATAGCTTGATTCATTCAAGCAATCCATCAAATATTCCATCCTAGTAAGTGTAAATATGTATCTAATGGTGATCTTGTTGATAACCTTGGAGTTTGAACACATTCTCCACTCACCTTCCTTCTTAAGCACCAACACTGTAGGTACTTCACAAGGACTAAGGCTTTATTTGATCAGTCCTTTATCTAAAATTTCTTACACTTGTTTCTTTATTTATGAATTCTCTTTAGGGGTCATCTTATATGTTATCTTGCTAGGCAAAATTTCTCCTACAACAAATTTTATGTGATGAGTGATGTTCCTTATAGGTGGCAATGCACTTGGAAACTCATCAACTACAATTTTTACATATTCTTCCAACATGTCTTAGATTTATTGAGGCAATTCATTTAATTTGGTGGCTACCATAACAGTCCTAGGCTTGATTACCAATACAAATCCTAACTTCTCTTCATTCATGGCATTTAGAAACTCTTTACCACTTACCGACATCACATTCGACCTAACTTATTGGTCATTATCTTCATCCTTCATAAGCAAAAATGTGTGACTAACTCCATCCTTCACCAGGGTATATACATTCCTCCTACCATCATGAGTGGTTTTCCTATCATATTTCCAAGGCCTCCCAAGAAGCACATGATAAACATCCATGGGGATCACGTCACAAAGGACCTTGTACTTGTACCTTCCAACTTGAAATTCTACCCAACTTTTTTCACTTACCAAAAATTTCTGACCTTTTTTCAACCATGATAATCTATATGGTGTGGGGTGAGTCAATTTATTCAACCCAATTTTATTTATCATTTAAATAGAAACTAGATTATCTATACTTCCTGAATCTATGACCATTTTATAACATTTAATTTAAAATTTGAAAGAAGTCCTAAAAAGAGTTTTCCTTTATGGTGGATCCTTCTCCTTAGGTGTCTTGATCAACACTCTCCTCATTATCAATGATTATCCTACCTTAGGTTCCTACATAAGTGATAGAGAACAAAAACTCTCTTCCTCAACTCCCTGTGCAATCTAATTTCTTCCTCCAGTTCTTGGAATCCCTACTAGCTGATCCTCTAGGTATTTTGATGACCTATGTCCAACAAACTTGTTACATTTTAAACAACTTCATACAAAACCACTTGATCCTCTACACCTTTATACACATCCACCCCTAAAATAAGGCCTTCTACCTCTAAATCCTCCTCTTGAACTAGATGGATATTCATATGAAGTACTAGACTCTCCTTGGATTCTTTGTGAATATACTCTACCTCCTTAATGACCCATGCCCCTAAATGTTCTTCCTCTACCTCTATTTTGTTGGTTTTGTTTTCTATTGAGATTGTCTTCAGCTTTCAAAGCCAACTGATAGCATTCTTCTAGTGTCTTTGGAATAACAAGGCTCAACTCTTCCTATAAGTTGTATCTCAAACCATTGAGATACCTATCCAAATTATCATTTTCATATTTCATGTGACCTAATATAATACTTAGTTTTTATATATCTTCAATATATTCTCTTACCCCCATCTCTTTCTATTTCAAGTTTTGAAGCTTCCTGTATAAGTTAATGATGTAGTCACTATGCAAGAATTTTCTCTTCAATTTAGAAACCATTCTATCCCAAGACTTGATCTTGTATTTTCATTTTTTCATTCTCTCATCTTGTATATAATCCCACCATATGAATTCATGACCCTTCAGCTTGGTCCTAACAAACTTCACTTGTTGCTCTTCTGGTATATCTTAAAAATCAAAGTATTTATCCAACTCTCCTATCCATTCAATAAGTTTTTATCCACTAAGGCTACTTGCATATAATAGAAGATCTAGTTTGGGATTGGATCCCTACCCTTTCACCACATTTAATAATCTCTCAAACTTTTTTTTTCAATTTTTCTCTCTTTCATCTTCCAACTCTGGTGCCTATGGCTTTTATTCTTCTTGGTCACTCAAATTAGTTGTGATTACTCATCTTATTTGATTAACCTCAAATCCTATGAGTCTTGAATCAAATTTGAATATGAGGTTCCTAAAATCCTTAAATATTACATCTCCCATCTATATGGCTACTGCCCTTTCACCTGTTGCATTTCTCCTAGGTGGCATCTTGTCTCTTTTTAGGCAATTTGTCAAACAAATCCTAGCTTCTCTTTCTCTCAAAGAATATCACCTTATCCACTCACTTTTAGGTGTCTTAACCTAGATCTGATACTATAATGATGCATATTAACTACCCTCAAAGGCCTAACCCTACAAGTTCTACACATTTTTCTCTATCTCACAAGCTTCCTAGTATCCTTTTTTTAAACTTTTTATGATAGTACAAATAATCTAGGAATTATCTATAGAAAATTTAATACTTTTATAGTACCCTATATTTATTTATTTAACTCTACCAATTTTCTTGGTTCAAAATAACTCATAGATCACTATTCTAGTCCCTATGAGTTCCAATCAGGTCTCCCATGGCTTAATTATAACACAAACCTATTATTACATACACCTGTATTTCGTAGTGCTCTAAAACCTCAAGAATATTTTAGAGGACCTTAAACCAAACCTAATCACAAAGTTTTTGGATTTTTGACTAGTTATAACTCCCACAAATCAAGTTTCTATCTAAAAACCCTAACTCAGGGTTACCACTATTTGTGCAGACCTAAGAGAAGAAAGTTTGTTATTTCACGATACAAGATAAGTTTCAAACCACTATAAAATTTTATTGGGGTTTATGAAACTCACATACACATTATAAAATCATTATTTCCTTCCCTTAACACTTTTTTTACACACCTTTATATGATTATGTGCTTGATTATGTATGTATGCACTGCTTCTATAGGATTGTATTGTCTTTTACACCAAGTCATATGAAAATAAGAAAATATAACACACAATAACATTCAATAAAAAATTAATAGACTTGAAAATATCACAAGGATCTTTAGGAACACATCTTGATTAAATCTTTCTCTAGTGCTTAGTCACATACAGTCATATCCAATGCATACACTAAAAAAATAGGTTTTACAGTAAGTTTTATCTTCAAACCAAGAACTCTCTTGTTATATTATTGGATATTGAACCTTTAAACCCTATCATAAATGATATTACATGAAAAACTAAACATTTTATACATCCTACAACTGATTTAACTATCTTTGGACCTTCCAATGGTCATTAGAAGTCTAGTTAGGCAATGAGAACACACACCAAATTTGATATTCCATACAAATATGAGTTAAAACCCATGGTATGGAATCATGGTATCTTCAATATATCATTAAAACAATTTTATATATTGAAAAGTCCTTCGAAACACCCTTGCAACACCTAGACTAAGTAAAATAATTCAAAAACTTAATTTTGGTGGGAAAGGCCAAATTTGAATTTTTGACAAGCTCAACCTAAAACTATCAATTAGGGATGGAATATAAAGATTTTATAAGCACCCTAAGACCTCTTATACCATCAAAAACCCAAAATTAAATAGGAAAACCAAAGTTTTTAAGAAACTTAGGCCTCAGAGTGATGCTTCTGCATCAATCATCATGACAATTTTATGGTATATTCTCTTGGGAAAAATGGAATCAAAGTATTCAAATGTTTATCATGATAACAATAAAGGATAAGAGGTAGGATGAAATAATATATTTCATGAGAATGGAATCATAAATTAGGTTAGGATTACATTGTAAATGTTTTTGTTATTTTTTCCACAAAACCTAATTTTAACTCAACCTTAAAAAAATGTCGGCACTACCTATTTGTGTAAATGTGACACTAATTACATCAAGTCTGCATCATTAATTTATTTATGCATGAACATAAACAATTTATTTATTATTTTTTACTCTTTATAAATCATCATTTTCTCTCTTGTAACTTATAAAATAAGTCAAAGATAAAGAAGTGAAAGAGTGAAAAAAATAAATGAGTCATTTTTGATGAAGAAACAAGTAAATCTATTTATTTTTTAGTACTTAAATATTTGTAATGTCCATTAATAAATTTGACTGACATTTTAGATCTCACTACTGGATCTGACTATTGGCTTCTCTCTTTTTTTCCCCAAGGATGGATCCAATATGAGATTCAAAATGTCAAACAATTACAATATTACACAATTGAATGCAGAATAACTCTACCTATTATTACACTACACACAAACTAGACTCAAAACAAAAATAAATTAGACATTTTTAAAGCATTATAATATTATTTTGGGTTTTAACTTAAAATATTAACCTATTTAGGTAATTTATAATATAGATAGTTCATTTTTTCCCTTATTATTCTTAAAAAATATATTAAAGATCTATCTTAATTTGTATATTTTTTCTTTTGGTTTAGGTATATGCAAATCTCAAATAAATCAACTTCTCATTCATTGGTAGTTTTATCTAATATGTATGATGATAAGGGAAAATACAAATGCATTGAAGAAGAGGTCAAAAGTAGTTATAATAGATGAAGTAGCCAAATGTGATACATTTTAAAAACATTGCCTAAATATTAGGGGAGGGTTAAGATTAGAAGTTACGATGAAGAGTCAAAAGGTGATCGAGAACTCCCTAATAGGCTATTGAGCGTATATAAGTTTTATTTATTTCATAAAAAAGAATATGGGGCATGGATAATGGATAAGGCACTACCACCCCATTATAAAAATATTAACATTTTGGGGAAGAAGTTATATGATATGCCCATAATAAACTATTCCATATGTAGGTCTTGGCCTCTTCATTTTGACTACAATCAATGTTAGGTCTACTACTTTACTTCAATCAAGTATCCCAATATAGCCTTTTGACAACCTAATGTATAACTTTTTAGATTGAAATAAATTCTTCAAGTTTAAATTTAGTATGTATAGATATGGTATATATTTAAATGCAACAAATATGAAAAATTAAATTCATTTTGACCCATAAAACACCTACAAGATGCACGATCACATATATATTAATGGTAGTCCCAATTCATTTAAAAATATTGTGGGTTTCATTAATAGTACATACAACTACAAATTTTTAACTTCTCCTAATTATTAGTACATGGAGTGTGCTAATGACAAAGAGGATGATGTACCTTCAATTTTATCACATTATACCATGATGGAAGCAATTGCCAATATAAGTTCTAGTGAATAGATTATTATTGATTATTTTTTGAAAGGGACAAATCCGACATTTTTTGGGAATAAATAAAATGTACCTAACATTGATTAGTAATGATTTATTTTCTATAAAATATATTTAATTTTATATAGTGGCTAATTTAAATGTATTTTGTACCTAATTTATTTATTTTAGATATATTTAATTATTATTTAATTTTAAGTTTATAACATATAGATATTACAATTGAATTTACTTAGTATGCAAAATTTAATTCATTTCACAACATAACATTTTTTACAATGGATGAAATTTATAAAAAAATAATGAAATGTTTCCTCTATGACACATTGCCACTTCTTCTTAATGATGATGATGATGCAATCCAAATTCCTACTTTATCACCCAAACCATAATGTCTACCATCACCACCGCACACACAACATAATTAGATATCTAAACCTTGTTTACAATGACAACCATTTAGAGGATTAATTGGAACAATAAATGAACCTATTAAAATGTCTAATCTCCCTCGACCAACATCACATCCTCCCCCAATTTATATCATAGATCCTATTATCGACTACTATCCAAGAGTAAGACAATCATGGAATGACTTCCTTGAAGAACAATGGTGAAGTATACAACCACCTCTATCTAAACTAGATGAAGATATTATTTTTAATATTGTAAAATTGTAAAAATATAATATTAATATATTCATCTTATTTATATAACAAAATATCCCCAAACAGTTGGCTAATTTCCTTCTTATCTACAAATTAATGTAATCCCTTCCTACTTTTTACAATTTCCCCAAATTACCCTATTTCCCTTTCTATTTTCTCTAATTTCCTCAAATTAACTAATTCCCTTGTTAATTTCTCCTATTACCTTGATCTCCCATATTTACCAAATTCCCTTAGTTTCCCCAAATTAACATATATTTAAATAGTTTCAAGAAATAAATAAATATTTTTATAATTTTACAAAAAAATTATGGTGCAAATGCTACATAACTTGCATCAGATTTGTGTTACCAAAAAACCATTTAATTAAAAGTAAATAAAGGGCAAGTCTATCATCACTCCCCGATATTAATGTTTTTTGATTTTGTGGACATGGAGTAGAGGAAATGATATTGTGGCATAAAAATTGACAGGGAAGTGAAAAAAGGAGAAAAGAAGAGGGTGTATTCAATAATAAAAATGTGTGTAAACTTTAGAAGAGGCAACACTTCATCTAGAGGGGAAAGGAGATGGTTAGTTTTAGAAGAAGATTGATACGAGTTTTTAAGAATATAATTTTGGAGACAATGATTGCATATATCTAAGCATACAAATATGGCCAAAGATGAATTAGAGGAGGAATATGTGGAAACCACACAAAATTAAAGGATAAAATTATGGATTATTTTATAATCAATTTTTATATTTGTATTTATTCTAATTTTTACAATAAGATACAAATGGAAACATACAAAAGAAGAAAAAAACATTTTAAAAAACACTAGTCAAACATCAAAATATAAAATCCTAGTAGAAACCATAGGCAAAACATTTAGTATAAATATGTAGATAAAATCCCTAGCCAAAAACCTATGTCAAAACCCTGGCAAAAAAGCTACAAAGAAAACCTAGCCAAAATCCTAGTAAAAATTGTAGATAAAAAACCTAACAAAAATATGAGTAAAAAAAAGTAGCATAAATCTTAATTATTATAAATAAATAATTCACACACACACACACACACACACACACACACACACACACACACACACACACACACACACACACACACACACACACACACACACACACATTAGTATTAGGGATGTCAAAAATTCTGATCCCATGACCCATGTCAAATGTTTATTAAAATGGTGTTTCATACTATTGTTTATGGTGGCTCCAATGTTTGGGAAACCACAAAACAAGATATAAAAGAGGATTTTTACACCTCCTCACAATATTATAAGTCATTCATATTTTAAAATAAGTAGGAGGAGTTTTATGCCCCCTCACAATCATGCTAGTCATTTATGTGTCGAGATATAAAGGAGTACCTCACCCCTCAGGGGTGTCTAAGGTCTATAGGGGGTATGACATCAACCCACAAGTATAAAAATTTAAAAATTATATTTATTTAATAATTTGTGTGTGTGTGTGTGTGTAATTTTGAAGAAATGTCTAATACATTTGTGGAACTATGTAATGATGAGATGGAAAAGTCAACCATCAATTACTTCACATTAGTGACATAGGTTAATTTTTTTACATATTTTTAGTCATTTTAAAAAATTTAAAGATTTTTTTTTTTTAAAACTTATTATTTAATTACATAATATTTTGTACCTTTATCCCAACCTCTTCATTCTCCTGATCGTAAATAGATTTAACTAGAGGCCCTCCATATATCATTAACAAGATTTTCACTTTAGGTTTGAGGGGGGATGATGATGATGCACCTTCATTTGAGTCTATTGATTATTGACCATATGTTCTCATAGTATACCTATACAAACATCGAGTGCTAGGGACTCTTAATATTGAATTATATGTAAATGATCAGATGCAAATCTTACAAGATACTCTGAGCTAGTAAATATTTTTTTTTAATAAAAAGGGGTAAAAACTTTATTAAAACTCAGAAAAACAAAGTACAAAGCTTATATCTTCCAAAGTCTAGAAAACCAACAAACACAACAGACACCTACTCAAAACCAACATCACTCCTTTATACCAATCCTATCCTCATATAAAATTCTCTCCATATTTTCCTTGACCTCTAATGGCAACAAAGTTTCCTACTCTACCGTCTGCTCTTTCATCCCTTCTGAAGCCCACCTAGCCAAGCAGTCAGCCGCCGTATTCCACTCTCTCAAAACATGAGCAAAAATCATAGACTCCATGAGCATACTAATCTACAAAATCTGTTGAACAATCAAAGATAACTACCAACTCACCTCAGTAGTTTGTCTTTCCCAAATCATATTGATCATAATTAACGAATTGGCCTCACATATCACTTTACGCCATCCTAGCTCGTAAGCTCTCTATAAAGTGTATAAAATGGCTAGGCCCTCTATCCTGTTAACCATCTGTACTCCCCTGTGAGCCAAAAACATAAAAATAACTAAACTCAAGGCATCCCTCGCTATCCCTCCAATACCCACCGGGCCTGGGTTACCTCTAGAAGATCCATCCGTATTGATCTTTAGAAAATCTCCAGGAGGAGGCGTCTACCTCCCATATCTCTCCACTCTCTGCTTCCTTTCCCCACTCCTCCTAACACACACTACACCTAGAGAAAAATCTTTCATCCCTAATCTGTCAACCAGCTCTGCATCCCTTTTATCCATCGGCAATGCAACCTCACTTTTGGCTTCAACTATTTCCTGAATCATCCTGATGATTTGACTCCACACTTGATTAACTTCCATCCTCTCATCCTTAAAAATTTGTATATTCCACTCCAGCCACACCTGCCAGAGCAAAAAGATGGGACCTACAAACCAGATGTCCTACAAGAAGTGTGCAGCAGGGGGTGGCTTATCAATTTTTGTCTAGAATTCAGCCAGGGAGGAAGCGTGTACACAGATACCTCCCCACACGCCCCACCAAGCGTGCCACAACCGGCTAGTGAACTGACAGCTAAAAAAAATGTGGGATGAACTCTCCTCCTGAGTGCCACACAAAACACAATAGGACGGCCCTGCGAATCCCCTTTTCTTGATGTTTTCCCATGTTAAGCAGTGGTTCCATGCTAGCGTCCACACAAAATAGTTGCACTTAGGCCATGAAAAGCTACTCCATATCCATTTCCACCAAGTAACCTCCCTATCCTCCTTAAAATTCTGTGCTACAAGTTCCTGGTACCTAGCCAAAATAGAGTATTTCCCTTTGGGATGTGGGAACCAGGCCAACTCATCCACACCTCTAAGGGCACAATAGGGGCACCTAGCTAGAATCTTCTTTATCTCAGCACACTCCACCTCCATGCCCTTGATTGGCGATTCCTCCAAACTTTTCCATCTTGCTTCCATAATTTGATTCTGATGCCTGAAAGTTTTGAAGTCACTTACCTTACACCAGCCGGCCTCACAAAATATCTGTGCTAGAACTTGTAAATGAGGGTACTGCAACACAATGGGAGGAAATCCATCCCATGAGTAATGCCAAAATTGTACCTCCAGCCCACTTTTGCAAATCTAGAATAAACCTCTTTTTATTAGGTCTGCCCCTTTCTTCAACATTTCCCATATCACCAACCCACTTCCCAACAAACAGTATCTTGGAATATCCTTATGGGAATTCCCTAGAAAATACTTATGTGCCAAAAGTTTAGCCCAACCCTGGTCTTGCTCAATGCACCATCTCTAGTATAACTTAGCCACCAGGGCTATACCTACCATCGTGGATTGTCTCAGTCCCAATCCTTTGAGTCTCTTCAGGCTACAAACCACCTCCCATCTGATGAGACTCTACTTCATTACAGAAAGATTACCAGCCCATAAGAACTGTCTTGCCAGGGAGTCCAGATCCTTAACAAAACTAGCAGGCACCACCTGTAGCATGCATCTGTAAAGGGGGAGGGCCTAGACCATAGACTGGATCAATTATACCTTACCCACAAATGATAACCACCTATGTGTCCAGTGATTAACCTTGACCCTAAATTTATTCAGAATCCCTTGCCACGACTCCTTGGAATGTCTTCTCGAAGTGACAGGGATTCCAAGATACATAACCGAAACGCTGCCAATTTGAAACCAAAGAATTTCAGGGACTCTCCTTTGAATAGCCAAAGGCCTATTGAAGAAGAAAATGGAATATTTCTCCTCATTGATAACCTATCCAGAGGCCGCTAAGTAAGCATCTAGGCATCTACAGATATTATTTGCCTCTCTCATGGTGGCCGCTCCCATCATGGCCACATCATCAACAAACTATAGGTGAGAGAGAACAGGCAGGCTGCCTCCCCATTTCCAACCTTGAATCTCCCCCTCTCTAGTATATTCTCTAATCCTCCACCCTAAACCCTTAGCCAGGAAAAGAAACAAATAGGGGGATAAAGGGTCTCCCTGCCGCAATCCTCTAGCTGCCCCAAACGGGTTGGAGTGTTCTCCATTGACCAACACAGAGAATGAGGTTGAGGTAACATAGCTCATGACCCACTCAATCCATCCCTTCTCAAAGCCAAAAGCCTCCATCACCTTCTATAGGAAGGACCACCGAACCCTATCATAAGCCTTTGACATGTCCAACTTCATAAACATTGCCTTTTCTTTGGATTTGGACATCGAGTGGACCACTTCCGTAGCCATCACTATACCATCCAAAATCTGCCTGCCCTCCACAATACTGCTTTGCTCCTCTGAGACCAGCTCCTTCAAGCACTTCTTTAACCTTTCGGCAATCAGCTTCGAAATTTTTTTGTAAATGACATTACAAAGGGATATGGGGCAAAATTGGCTGAAGCGGAGCTATTAAGTATATTATCAACATATTGCATAATATTTAAATTAATTAATTTCATTTATATTTTAATGTATATTTCAAATTAAAAAAAAATTCTAATTATTTTAATTTATTATAGGTACTTTAAAAATAAAAGAGTTTTTAGAACAAAGATATTATTTCAAGAAAAATTCCACTAGGAATTTAATAAGATGCTGATAAGCATAAAACTTAGTTGATAAATTTAATTCAAAGAGAGTTCAACATATTTTAATACAATGTAAATGAAATTAATTTTTTATGATAAATAAACATATAAAGACAAGGAGGCATGTGTGGGTAAGTGTTTAACCCATTTTGAGTATTTTGGATTTGTAAGGTTTAAAGGGTTAGAATAACCTAATCAAATGGATGAATAAAACTATTTTAAAGTAAGCCAATCAAATTAATTTAGATAACATAATATAATGAATCTATAAAATTACCAAATATATAAATTTTAATGTTGAATGATATTATGAAAATCACAACACAATGAACAAATAATACTTAGGTTGTTTGCAGATGCACAAGTGGATCTAAGATGTGTAGGTGTAGGAACAAGCATATTGATGCTTAGGATCTTGTTGTCAATGTTTAGAGGCATGGACACTACCATCAACCTATGGAAACTAGCATCGATATTCTATTTATGACTCAACTTATATCCGATATAAAATATTCACTGTATTTTGAAGCGACCACATGAGCCTGTTAGGGTTCTATGTCACCTTTTTATTGATATATATGGATGAAATAGACAAGATTTGTATGACTGTATATAACTTAAACACTAATTTTTCACCTTAGATCATGTCACCTTACCAAAAATGGGTTAGTGGGCTCACAAAGTCAAGCATAACTAAAGGGCCCCTTTATTAATGAGCACTGCATAGATAGCCACTACTCTGAATATGGCCTCAAATATATATAGTTTTACACTAAATGTGGGATTGTAAGTACACAAGGGTGCAATATGCTATATGCAAGGACATTCAATGATAAATATTGTAACTTGTCAAATACTACTCATGGGATATTCTTTGAATGCTTAAAACTTGTGATATGACTTCTCCTATGAGTGATATACAAATAAGAAAGAATAAGGTAGTATGTTGATGATAAAAAATATTCTATCATTTAATCAACCATTTCACCTATTACAAAGGTTAAGTTGGAATCATACCAATTTAATGGTAGGGTTCTAAAGGTTTGAATACGATCTTAAAGATGAAGGGTTTTTAAATGTTTTGAAAAATAATAAATAGGCTATTTGGATATAACATATTCCATTATAATTTAGAAATCTACTATGAAATAATGAATCAGTTCAGATATAAATATGTAATCAATCATATCTAATAGAGAAAGCCTATGAACAAGACAATCTTTTGAAAGAAAAAAATCTGATTCAATAATATAATTTATTCTAAGAATAATATCTTGCTTTGCTGTTATAATTTTTGAGTAAATACCAAGACAATAAACAAAGAATCAAAAGATAAAATGAAGATAAGAAAATAAACCAGCTTATAGGCATATCTTCAATAATCAAGAAACATAAACATAACTCAACAATTAAAAAAAAAGATGCAAATAATAACATCAATCAACTAAGCAATAAGTCAACAAACTAATTAATAAAAATAAAGAGAATCTAATCTAAACTAATCTAGAGATAAAACAAAACAAATCTAATACCAACTAAACTTAACATTAAACTAACCTAAGAAACTTAATCTAATAAAAGAAATAAGAAATAAATAGTAAAATTAATACAATTAATCATATTAAAACTACACTAAACAGAAACAATTTTAGATCAATTATAAACTAAACTAAAATTAGATTTAAATTAAATTAGAAGTTAAAGTCAAATAAAATGCAATATAAAAAAATATGTGAGTCTCACAAAAGAGAGTCATCTCAGCAAAATAGATAATTTTTTTTTAGAAACAAACATCCTTATTATAAAATCAATCAATAAGATCAACAAATTTTATCCCAATTATAACACAACTTTTATCCTGAATAAGATCAATAAATTTTATCCTTATTATAAACAAAGATAACTTTTACAATCAATAAGATCAATAATATGTTGTAAACAATAAAATTTTCATCATTATTTGGATTGAATACTTAGATTCTGTACATAGGACTGGAAGAAGAAATCATCAAAAAATCTTAAACTTGTTAGTTAATCTATTATAAATGATAATATAAAATTGGATATGCTTGCATTGCCTAGGCAGTCTACTCAGCTGTCAGAGAAAGTACCATTGGTCTATCTACAAAAGTCATGCTATCTCAGAGAAATTACATAAAAGAGAGAGATAAGTGATTGACTGTATAATGTAATAGTATTCAATACTTGTGTTATTCCTCCTCTTCAAATGAATCCTTGATCTCATTTTATACTTCTAAGTTGATTGAAAAAAATTTGTAGCTAACCTTAGTTAGTTACTTGTTAACTTAAAATAATTGACTTTTACAAGTTAATTAATATTGACAGTTATAAGTCAAGATATATTTAAGACTTTAAAAGTCTTAAGAGATCAATAATTTTAAAATAGAGTAGGTATTTCCTAATAAGTGGGGACCCTCTAATCAAGTAATAATAATAATAATAAGAATAACATTATTTCAATAAATAATAAGATAATTCAAAGTTAAATAAAATTCTTATCTACATTAATTCCATTATGCATATAATCCAAATTACTTAAGCATATATATATATATATATATATATATATATATATATATATATATATATATATATATATATATAAATAAGTTTGTTTTCACTCCAAAATATCATTAAAACATCAAAATTATAAAATATACTAAGTCTTATCAACTTAACATATAATTTTGAAATAAATTTATCTTTCTGATAATCAAGAGTCATCAGAATCAAATAAAACTTCTATCACTAGTTCACCAATCTCATTCAAGTATTCATTATACTCCATCTGCACTACAAAAAATTAAACCAATTTTTTACCCAAATCACTCTCAACATCATCTATCTCTAACTTGATTCGCTTGACTACTCAGATCTCTGTTAAAGTTTCAAATTCATGTTGACTATTTTCATGTTTCCTTGAAGTGGATGGATGTATGATAGCAAGAGGTTTTTCCAAATTGAGTCTCCTGTATTCTGTAATAGGTATCATTTGAGATGGTGTAGGCTCACTAGAACAAGATGGAAATGTAATATTTACAAAATTATTTGCATGAATTGGCTCATTGACTTGCTATGGTGGTTAATTAACAACATTAATTCTTTTTTAATTGGGTGATTGCATAGGTAGATGATTAGGATTAGTTTTCAACTAATGGGAAGAGATACTATGAGAATGAGATCTAGATTTTCATGCGTGATGGAAAAAACTCCTATTTCCCTCATGATTAGTAGGATTAAATAGAAAACTACCCAACACATTCTAAAATGTTAGGTTAGTGGTATCAAAATGAATGGACATTTGGGATCCTCTACTTGCATATCTAGGACCAAACCTTTTAACCCTAAAACTTCTTCTAGAAAATTACCTATTACATGCATTTTGATTCATATTTCTAGAATTATGATTCTTTCTATAACTACTATTATCATTATTCTTATTTGAATTTGGTTAATCCCAACTTGATATTCTAAATATAGTTCAAAATATATTCAAAATCTTATCATCATCATTTGACTAAACTCAAAAATGAATATATCAACTATAAAATCAATAATAAAAACCGTGCTTATATGTTTTTAACATCTAATCACTTATAAAAATTCTATCTATATCAACAGAAAAAATGAACAAATCAAGGATTCAACTATCATTATTGAAACTCAACTTCCTTAATATGATTTCAATTATGACTGTGTCATATATCATTATAATATTCAAACTTGAAATCATAATAATAAAATTATATTCTTCATAATTTTATTTTAAATATTCTATCTATACTTTATTACATTCTATTCTTACTCTATAAATGCCATCTCAAAATATACAATATATGTATTATTCACAAACTAAAAACTGAACATATTTCTTGTCAAACTGATAACAAATCCAAAACAATTGAAAAATATTTTAGACAAAAGTTCCATTCAAAATATTATAAGCTTTGACATGGTCATACCCTTTTCAAAGCATCAATTTGAAACTTAGAATAACAACTTTATCACAGCTTTTCCAAAACTGTTACCCATTATCTCATCATTTTTTAATTTCTAACTTCAAAAATAAAAACCTAGAAAATTCATTTTGATGTCTTTGAAATAAACCTCTAGATTTTTAGAAAATCATATATTACATATCTTTAGATTTTGTATATCAAAAAATCTTCAATAAAATAATTTCTTAACATACTTTCAAAATATGATGCCCAGAATTTCATGACAAAACCACTTTTGAATCACCTAGATTTCCATGAAAATAACATTTTGAACTCATTATTTACCAAAAATTCATGCATTTATGAAACCATAACTTTGAAATCCAAACTTATATGACCAAAATCATTACTGTTACAAACTATCAATAAACTAAAAATCCCAAAAACCAATATATTGCATATTTGCAAGATAATCTCCATAATCATCTTAGAATATAGTTTGAATATCTAGTGCTTTATAAATGACAATCTTTATTATTCATCCAATTTAACTTCAAAACTAGAGATGAATAGTTTTATAAATGATAAAAAAAAAACACTTTTAGCCATCTAAATCTCATGCTGTAAAATATAACATGACAAAACCCATAAATCTTTTCAACTAGCCTTATCACCAACCACTCCAAAATTCATGCATGAAAAAAGACTTAAAATAAATAGTTTATCTTTCCAAAATTTATCAAAAATATCATGAAAAATTGAAAACCATCATTTTTTTCCATGCAAACTAATCATAGTGATAAACTATAATTATCCTTTTAGAAAATATTTGCTCTTATAACAATGGTGTACGTATTAATGCCTTGTCTACAACCTCCAAATTTATTTAGGTAGATTATAGCTTCCAATGCATAATTTATAAAAATGAATATCAAAATAAAAACAAAGCTATTTGTTTACCATAACCTCACATTAACCACTTCCACCTACATGTTTTCATCTGATTGGTTTCTCAAATCGAGGTATGTTATTTATCCGAATGCTAACTTGTTTAACAAGATTCCAAATTTAGTAATGACCAAATTATTTACTAAAACACACACTAACTCATGTAGTTTAAGGCATGTAAAATCTACATTAAAATCCTAGACTACCCTTTGATTTTATCTGAATCTCAAACCATCCATCATGCTTCGCATTAAACCCAATTACCAATTAGAATACCAACTTGCCAACTTACTCGTCGAACATTTAATGAGATGAACCTTATAATTTATTAATAAAAACATAGCTTAATTTCTAATATTTCTTCAAAATAAAACAATCACCCCATGTCCATGTTAAAGTATTTACATTAGGTCCACCACCTTACATTAAATACTTGATTAGAACCAATAACCATTTAGGATTGTTTGATAATTTTTATAATTATAATATCTTAGGTTTAAATTTTAAACTAAATTTCATTTATGACAACACACATTTTGCATTGATATCTATACTTACAGTTGAATTTTAAATGAACTAAATGAAAACATCATGATGAATCATAAAATGCCTTTAATTCTAATAAAAAAATATTCAACATTATCATTTTAAATTGAAAACATTGAAGTAATAAATTTAATTAAATGTAATATTATCAATGAATTTGCACAATTATGAGGCTCTCTTGGCACTGTAAAAATATTGAAAGCTCCAAAGCTTTCAATTTGATCCTATACCAGATTGTGATAATATCACAATCTTTCATTCTTGGTTTGATGCAAGTAGTAGCCTTCTCAGGGAGTAGCCTCTACATGACACCCTTGACAGGGATCTTCACCTCAGACAGGTCCATGCTCAATTCTCCACCAATGTCTTTGCAAAAATTTTGACCAAGAAGGATACCGTAAGAGGCTAGATGTTAGCCACTAGGACTGTCATGTTAATTCTCTTATCTAAGAATGCTGTAAATGCAAATTGGGCATCCTTGATTTGTCCCAACAGTGGCACTTATTTTTTTCCATGGAGAAACATCTCCCAAAGGTCTTGGTTAGCGTGAGACCAAGAGATTCTGTGACCTTGGCGGGCATGACATTGTCAGATGCACCTGAGTCTATGATGCAGTTGCTCAACTTGTGACCGTTTATCAACAAGGAAACATAGAAAGGCTCTATTTTTCTGGGAGCATTAGGAGGAGTAATGAAAAGGTTATTTTGGGTGGATGTGGGAGTCACCTTTGGAATAACTAGTCCTATAGGGATAGTTTTATTCTTTACACATTGAACCACCTTATACAACTGCTCAGGGTTGGATTGCAAGAATTCAAATTCATACATTTAAATTTTGGTTTTCTTGACATGGTCGATTATTAGAAATGTTTGAAATGAATTAGGAATAGGGGAAGGTAGTTTATCCTTTTGGTTTTTAGGGGGGGTACTGATCTACAAAATTGAAGTTGAAGGTAAAGGCATACTTGAGGTACTTACTTTTTTAGTGATCACCAGGTCCTTTGAATGAAAAAGTAGAGTGGTTCCCCACTTAGCAAATGAAATTGCTGGTTGACCTCGCTCCTCTATTTTTTTCTTATCAACTTGCTGGGTAGACTGGTTTTGGGACTAGGTGAATATGGTGTATGATCCATCAACCATTTCACCTTTATTTCTAGGTTCATCCTAGTAATTCAAGAAAATAATGTTGGAGTCACCAGCTGATTCTTCTTGGTTTTATATGAAGAGATCAACGTCATCTTCTAGGTTCAACTCAAGCTAGAAAGAGAATTCAGGTTCTATTTCAAGATATCCAACTACTGAGTTGGTTAGTGCTGCTTCAATGACAAGTTTCCCTTGTGGGGGTGGAAGGTGATTTGGCTACCCTTGCTTCCTAGCAGCACTGCCTTAGTACAATTGATTAGGAAATGTACTCCTTGGTATATCTCTATATGAAGGAGCAAAAGACATCCCTTGCACCATTTGCTTCCTAAGAGCTAGCAACTCATATGCCAGCTTCTGCACCATTAGATCAGTGGTGCCTGTAGATGGATTTTCAAAGGATGAAGAAGATTTAGCTCTGTTAAGATCTCTCCTTATCTTCCCTACCAAGATAAGGTCATCTTCAACCTCAGTGGCCAAATATTGAGCTGTAACAAGGTCTATGTGGCTAGCCTATCTCAATAAGAAACTCACTTCTGAAAGCTGAGAATTGATGAAAAAACATTTAAGGTTCTCAGCTATTGGTTGAGCAATTGTAGGAATCCTATTCCTCAGCTTGTCAAACTTGGCTATAAAGTCCCACATAGGTTCATGATGATCCTTCATTTGTGCGAGCTGATCTAGCAGGGCATGCACATATTCTGTAGACTTGAATTTGGCTTCAAATTTGACTTTGAGGGTGTTCTAGTCAGTCACTGTCTGGGCCTACAAATAATAAAACTAGTCTATAGTAGTGCTTTGCAATGTTTCCACGAACAACCTGACTGCAACGTCCTCATACTCCACACCTATCATGCCATAGGCTATGCCAAAGGTTGAAATATGTTCATCAAGATGAACTCTCCCATCACCAAAGAACTTGGGGAAATTCTTCCTGGAACTGTGAGGTAGTTCATGTAGAGGTGGAGTTAGGTTGAGTGGACCAAAAGAGTTACCCCAGGGGCCTTGAGCTACCATGATTTAACTAATGAAGGGAGGGATAACAAATGTCTGAGGGGTATGTATTGACAAATCTCTACTAACAGTAGAAATGGACACTTTGCCTGATAATAGAGACCTGACTTTTGTAGGAGGAAAACTCTTGGTTCACTGAAGGTGAGATGGAGAAGGAAATAGGTCAAAATCACATTGCTGTGCCAACTCAAATATAGGGTCAAAAATCCCTTTAACTCTTGGCTTCGAGTATACCATGGATCTACCATAGTGTAAAATTGAAATGGATAAGGATAGGAACTACTTCAATTTGAAGCTTGAGACTTTAAACTGCACAACACGTCCCCAACGGAGTTACCAAAAATTGTTGGGTGAATATTTTATCACTAGCTAACTGATGGGAAAATAGGTTGTTTCAACCACATCATAAAGAGATTGATCAGCTAAATGTGTAGGCCTACCACATCAAAAGGGGACAAATCTCTCCTCTCATCAAGGGGAGGTTCCCTATAACTATAAGGTACTATATATATTAATATACTATAAATAAGTTAAAAATAAAAATCAGGGTAGGATAACACCATCCATTTCTCTTTTTTCAGAGATGATGTTCATATACATAAGATAATTCTAGTGAAATCACTAAAGGCACTTCTCTTCTTTCAGAAGTGGTCTACAAAAAACAACAAGAATTATTTTTGGTAGTGATAAGTAAATGTAACAGGGTGCAATAACCAGCAGAATGAGGTGTAGCACAAAGTCTCCACCTCAACTGCCAAAGAGTGAAATACGAAGGATAATGGGGGCACAAAGTCATCCCAAGATCCTTTACATAGAAATAAATTGAAAACACACACACTAAAGACAATTATGGCAGCACAAAGTCTTCCCACAATTGACTTGAGGACACCTTCCAAGTTACTTCCACTAGTTCTACTTATTTAATTAAATGGACAAGAATGCATTTAGAAAATAGACATAAGAATAATTTCCTCAACAACACAAGCTATTCCAACATAAATTCTGAAAAGTCACTTGCTTTCTCATTCAAATAATGAAATATGATTAACAATCTAAGCTCAAAGTCTCAGTAATGCCTTTCAATTTGGGTAGAGTTTTGCTTCTGATAACAAAAAGATCTCTTTTGCATAAAATAAGAGATTACAATATATAGCACTTCAAGAAAGACTTGGGTGCTTTGTTTCATGGAATGGCCCATGCTGTATTCAATGCCTTGAATGTATTTTTAGTTCTATGAAGGGGCCATGCTGAAACAGGGCATTGGCCTTGAATTTGGTGTATAGAATCATCTTGAATGTCTTATCCTCAGCATGGGTTATCTGGTCTATTTCTAGATATGTACGTGACTGTCCACTCACTTTTATTCTAAGGGAGAAAAATAGGCTACGCCTTTGAATGTTTGTGCACTCAGATGTCTACTTGGTGGAATATTCCACCTAATGGAATAACTCCCCTATAGATATTTTAGTATCTCCTGTAGCTTTCCCTCTTTCCTATTTCAATTTGAGTTCTTAGGCTATCTTCTTACCTTCAACAGGCTCTTTTGGCTCTTTCATTAGTTGTTTGCTGAGTTTTGTCTTCAAGTTCTGCACCATATTTAAAAATAAATGGGTATTTCATTACCTTGAATTTTACGTTCATGGGGGCATCATGGTCACTTTGTCACTTGAACTACTTTGAACCTTGAACCTTTGAAGTGTATTGGTTCAATGGTTTAATGGTTCAGATGGTTCATTTCGGCTCCTTGGCTCAATTGGTTGAACCATCTCTTCGAACTCATCTCTGGAATCTTCTGCTTCTTTCCTTCACTCGAAGCTCCCTTTTGAACTTTGAAATTCCTTAAACCTTTGAACTTTGAACCATTTTAGTTCAAAGTTTAACGGTTCATTCTCTTTCTCAGAATCCTTTGGTTCTTCGAAGTTTCTGGATCCTTTTCTTTTCTGTTGAACTCATTGAACCTTTAAACTTTGAACCTTCCGAGGTTCAAGGTTCAATGGTTCAACCTTTCTTTCTTAGCTCTTTGAATCCTTTGTTCTTCTAAGTCTCTCAAAATTTATTGAACTTGTTAAACTTTTGAACTTTGAACTCTTTTGGTTCAAGGTTCAACGGTTTAACTGTTCAATCTTTCTTCTTTGAAGTCTTCTTTTCTTTAAGTCCTTTGAAGCCGTTGAACTTTGAACTTGCTAAAGCACTTAACTCTTTAAGTCTGCTGATGTCATTAAACCTTTTGACCCGTTGAACCTTTAAACCTTTGGAGGTGGGGTTCAATAGTTCAATGGTTCAATGGTTCATTCTATTTGTTTAAAGCCTGCCAATGGATCTTTTGGTTGAACCTCGACATTGAACCAACCTTGAAATTGCCTAAGTGTTTGGAACTTGTTCCTTTGTGAGAGCTTGCTTGTTGAAGATGTTGAACCCATTGAACCTTTGAGTCCCTTGACTGAAAATGCTTGAATAATTGAAGAACTTGAGCACTTAGAACATTTTTTGAGAAGGGAAGAGATAATTTTGGCTTGTAGGACTAAATTAATTAATATGTTGTCCCCAAAAACAAGTGATGGATTTTGGGAACAACAGTCATCACTATGGAAGATAGGAGTATAAATTTTATAAAATTATAGGGGTATGAAAAATAGGCATAACATAATAAAACTCAGTTCTACAATTGATTGGATGAGATTGAATAGGAGATTTCTTGGTATTTGTTAGATATGTAATGAGTAGGCTTTGATTTATATTTATACCACACCTTTTGAAAATATATCATAGAAGGGTTAGATAAGAAAAATAAACTAACCCATACATTTAGAAAGATTTGTAATTTGGATGACTTTTGAGGTACAAACACTAGATAAGGAATATGGATACTAATGTAGATGCTAGTGTCCTTATATGGATTGTAGTGTCTAAAAGGATATAAAAATACTAAAGGTTTTTAATTTATAGTGAAGGATATAACTCATATTTTAAGTTCTCTATAGTGTACAGGTGATTTGGGTCATCAAAATGATAGGGTCAATCCAAAAGATAAGAAGTTACACCCAGTGAGATGGAAAATGTGAACCTTTTGGTAGTAGAAAGATCTAGAACTGAAAGGTATAACCTTGATTGGTATTTTTCAAGTGTAAAATACTAATATGTTATATATAATTATATACGATTATATACATTCCCCCCTCTTTAATCTAGTAATATATAAGGTTGAAATTACTAGGTTAAAGGAAATAAATGCATACTTGGGTGGTACAACACACCTTCCCTTTTCTTGAGCCTTGGTAAATTTTTATGTTGGTGTATAACCTATAACCAAGAGCATGTTATAGTATAAATCAATGCATGTAATCTAAAATTCAACAATTAAAATGCTTGAAAATTAAATAGAGTAAAGAAGGAGTACACCTGTGTGTCAATGTAACCATGTTTCCCTTTGATACTTTGATTTGCTAAAGATGCTCCCTTATAAAGCATTGGAATTGAGAGAGGTTCATAACTAAACCTTAGATATTTGAAGAGGAATCTTGAAGGGTTTGCCCCAAATCTAGTGCAAGGATGAGCTGTAACACACCCATTGAGATCAATGAATCTTAATTGGACAACTCAATTGAATGTATAATAAATCCAAGATAAGTGGTATAAAAAACTTAAACTACAAAAGGGGAGTAGTTCTAAGGCCATTGAGGGTGTTGAATCTCAACCACACTACACAAAAGAACTAAATTACAGACACAAAAGTTTCAAAATAATGCTTCTTAGTAAAAATGATGCTGGTTGGCAAAATTTTTGGAATATGCATTTGAATTTTTTGGTGTAATTGCATGGCATATGCACTTATAATGTGTCTAAAGCTGAAGTTTCTATCAAAATGTAACCTCTACTCTATAATTTTGTATAATATCTATACTAAATCTAAATAAATTTATCTCAAATCTATAAAAAATGTGTCAAATGTATATGATTTTGACCAAGGTGTACATCTAAATAATGTAAATTATATAAAAATTATGCCAATTGTGTATGTGTGGAGTCATGTCTGTATGACATGCCCCCACTAATAATCCCCCCTTTTGAGGTGAGGGGAATGGAATTTGGTAGTCGCCTTAACATAAATGGATAAGTTAACTATATTATCTATGTATGAATCATGTAACATATAAAAGTAACATGTCTAAGTAGATATATCAATGAAGTTTGTAGTATGTGATCACAACAAGATATAATATGCATTGTATGAATCATGGAAACATTTATAAAGTAATAATACAATCTCAACAAAAAATCAAACACACACACAAGAGCATTCAATATCAACAAAATTAGGTCTATGGAGACCACAAATAAGGGGAATCTTCAAATGCTGCACACTTGAAGGGAAGACATATTCAAATATCCATACGTAAGGAAATAAAACTCAGTGGCATAGGGGCTTACAAAAAAGGAACATATTTAAATGTTACAAAATCAAGATAATAGAAAATAAGAATTACTCTCAAGGAAATGATAATGTGAATAAATGAAGTATAAACAATAATAATAAACCTATCATATTAGTCCCTGCATATAAGTGTTAACAAAAAATGTCATGTAACATAGCATATTAAGTACATAGTGTAAGATGTAAGTATGCATATATACATGTGTAAGTATTAGTATATAATCTTAATATGATAATGTAAAGGTGATCATAAAACAATATAACTTATATCGATCATGATCAAATAGAAGCAAGATACTCCCAACACAGTGTGTCATGTGGGAAGAGGAAAGGTCCAACATCTACATGCTTATGTATCATGGATCTAATGTATGCATGTATCATACTTAAGTAAAAATGAAACATATGTGTGTATATAAAATAATTATATGCTATCTACTTGTTGGTTGAATATTTTGTCTATTAGCGTATTGATAAACAAAATAGGTCTGATTAGCCAAAGCAGGAAGATTGGTCATCCAAATGTGTAGATTTACCACATCAAAAGGGGACTAATCTCTCCTCTCATCAAGGGGAGGTTCCCTATGGATATGCTGTATATATAAACATAAAATAATACTCAAGGGTATGACAAACCATCCATCTCTCTTTTTTTAGAGATGATGCATGCGGATCAAAGGAAAAACTCAAGGGAAATGATAGAAAGCGCTCCTCTTCTTTTAGAAGTACTACTCAGCAAACCACAAGAATTCTCATGGTAGTAAATGCAAAGTGTAACCAAGGACGTAGTAACCAACAAATCGAGATGCAACACAAAGTCTCCACCTGAATTTCTCAAGAGTAAGATATTAAGAAAAATAGAGATAACAAATCTGGATGGAGTGGCCAGATTACAAAACAAAAATGGAAAAGGACTGGCTCAGCTTCAGCTTGAGGCTTGAGGCTTCAAACTGCTCACTCATTCCCAGCAACTCTAGTTTTGTAGACCAGATAAAATAACAAAGGTGGAGGAAGATGGTAAGGCTATAAATGGATAATGGGTAAGACGTGAAATAGAGTCACTAGAGTCTGTAATGGATAAGGTTATAATGATAATGGGTAAGACACAGATGCTGTTTCAATCTAAAACTTGAGGTTCTAAATTACACAAAATTATGTATATTCCCTAGCAGAGTCACCAAGAATTATTGGTTGAATATTTTGTCGATCAACGTACTGATAAACAAAATAGGTCTGATCAGCCAAAGTAGGAATATTGGTCGTCCAAATGTGTAGATTTACCACATCAAAAGGGGACTAATCTCTCCTCTCATCAAGGGGAGGTTCCCTATGGATATGCTATATATATATAAATAGAAAATAATACTCAAGGGTAGGACAAACCATCCATCTCTCTTTTTTTAGAGATGATGCATGCGGATCAAAGGAAAAACTCAAGGGAAATGATAGAAAGCACTCCTCTTCTTTCAGAAGTACTACTCAGCAAACCACAAGAATACTCCTGGTAGTAAATGCAAAGTGTAACTAAGGATGTAGTAACCAAAAAATTGAGATGCAACACAAAGTCTCCACCTGAATTGCTCAAGAGTAGGATATGAAGGACAATGAGGGCACACAGTCGTCCCAAGGTCCTTTACACAGAAATGAAAATAAAACACACTAAAGGCAATCATGGGGGCACAAAGTCTCTCCACAGTTGACTCTTCAGGACACCTTCCTAACTACTTTCACTAATTTTGCTTGTTAAATTAAAGGAACATAAAATATATTAAGGAAAAAGACATAAGAATGGTTTCCTCAACAACAAAGATATCACAGCACAAAGTCCAAAAAATCACTTGCTTTCTTATTCCAATAACAAAATATGATCAATGATCTGAGCTCAAAGTCTCAGTAATGCATTTCAATTTGGGCAGAGTTTCATTTTGATTGTGAAAAAGAGATATATTTACAATAAAAGAGAGTCCCTTATATAGCCTCTTCAAGAAGGACTCGATAATAGTAACACATCATGTTGCATTGAAAAATGTTAGGAAGACAAGCTATAAATTAGGGGCATCTACCCATTTGTTTTTCTCAATGCAGAGAAACAAGTCATGCTATTGAAAATTTGCAACTTTCAATGTCCACCTGGCGATCTGATCCTTCCTCATCATTCCTCTTTTTCTAGTTAAGTGAATCGGGTCCTTGATTCAATTTGATGCTCTACTCCTTAGTCACTTCTTACTGGTCTTGGCTTTGAAGCCTGTGAATGCATTCAAGTTTGTAGATTACAAGGATCAACAACTATTTTATGAGATTTGAAATTGACGTTCGTGTGCCCATCACTACGTTTTCAACGGCTAGTTCACTGTCTTGAATTTGACGTCTTCAGGCGCATCACCCCTTGGTCCTTCTTCGGCTTTCCTATTTTACATCCTCCCAAAGGGAAGGTGACCCTTTAGATTTCTAGTTTTACATCTTCCCAAATGGATGATGACCCTTCAATTTGGTAGCTGAGAGTCCCCCGTAAAGGAACCTTGCCCTTTGGGGTCCTTCAGTGGCCTTTTATCTTTGGCAGTCTCTCATGGCCTTCCTGTGGACTGTCTTCATGGGCATTTTCCCCAAGATTTCTCCATAGACATTTTCCCATGGACTAAAAGTCCATGGAAATTCCCTGTGAACAAAAAGTTCACAAAATTGTTTCGATCACTTGTCTTTGCCTCTTTGGAAATTTCTTCAGGATTTCTGTCTGCAGCTACTTTCCCAAATTCCTTCAAACTTTTTGTCCAAAGGAATTCCTTCAAAAAAAAAGTTTGAAGGAGTTTCTTCTTGTCTTAGTCTTTTTTAAATTCCTTAAACATAAATATAAAAGAATTACCTTTGCAGCTTTCTTTGAAAAGGACCCTTCTGAAGGATACTTTTGACGACCAAGTGCCCTCCGCAAGGGCACTTGTCCTTCAAGAGGCTTCTTTGAATTTTTGCATTGAACCGCTCCTTTGAACCAAGCTGGTGAACCAACTGTTGAACCTTTTGATTAAACCAAAGCATTAAATCATTTGGTTGAACCAAACGTTAAACCGCTTGGTTGAACCAAAATGGTTCAATGCGATGAACCCTTTGATTGAACCCAGTCTTTGAACCAAGCAAACGAACCAAAGTGTTGAACTGAGCGAGTGAACTAATTGAGTGAACCAAAGCATTAAACTGCTTGGTTGAACCAAGCCATTGAACCAAGCTGATGAACCAAGCTTTGAACCAAAATGGTGATTTGATCCTTCCTCATCATTCCTCTTTTTTTGGTTAAGTGAATCAGGTCCTTGATTCAATTTTATGCTCTACTCCTTAGTCGCTTCCTACTGGTCTTGGCCTTTAAGCCTATGAATGCATTTGGGTCTATATATTACAAGGATCAATGGTTATTTTATGAGCTTTGAAATTGATGTTCACATGCCTGTCACTACATTTTTAATGGCTAGTTCACTGTCTTGAATTTGATGTCTTCGAGCACGTCACCCCTTGGTCCTTCTTTGACTTTCCTATTTTGCATCCTCTTGAAGGGAAGGTGACCCTTTAGATTTCTATTTTTACATCTTCTTGAAGGGAAGATGACCCTTCAATTTGGTAGCTGAGAGTCCCCCACAAGGGCACCTACCCTTTGGGGTCCTTCAGCGGCCTCTTATCTTTGGTAGTCTCTCGTAGCTTTCCTACAGACTGTCTCAGTGGGCATTTTCCCTGGGCTTTCTCTACGGGCATTTTCCTATGGAAAAAAAGTCTATAAAAATTTCTCGTAGACAAAAAGTATATGGAATTATTTTGATCACTTGTCTTTGCATCTTTGGAAATTTCTTCGGGCTTTCTGCCCGCAGCTGCTTTCCTGAATTCCTTTGGACTTTTTGTCCGAAGGAATTCCTTTGGACAAAAAAGTTTGAAGGAATTGCTTCTTGCCTTAGTCTTTTTTTAAATTCCTTAAATAAAAATCTGAAAGAATTACCTTTGCGGCCTTCTTCAAAAAGGACCCTTATGAAGGATACTTTTGTCAACCAAGTGCCCTCCACAAGGGCACTTGTCCTTCAGGAGGCTTCTTTGAATTTTTGCATTGAACTGATCCTTTGAATCAAGATGATGAACCAAGGTGATGAACCAACTGTTGAACCATTTGATTGAGCCAAAGCATTGAATTGCTTGGTTAAACTAAATGTTGAACCGCTTGGTTGAACTAAAATGGCTCAATGCGATGAACCCTTTGATTGAACCAAGTGAACGAACCAAAGTGTTGAACCAAGCGAGTGAACCAACTGAGTGAACCAAATCATTGAACTACTTGGTTGAACCAAGCCATTGAACCAAGTTGATGAACCAAGCTTTGAACCAAAATGGTTCAAGCTGATGGTTTAATTGAATGAACCGAAGCATTGAAACAACCATTGGTTCAACGATTCAAATGAAGCCTTTGAACCAAATGACGAATCATTTGATTGAACCAAAGTGATGAAGTTATTTTTCGAATACTTTTGAACTTGACTGTAGAAGTCTTTGAACCAGGAAAAATGAACCTACCTATAGAGTCCATAGATTCAAGCCTGCAGAGTCTGTAGATTTCTAAGAAGCTTGAAAAATGAGGAATTTGAATTCCCAAGATAAATTTTGAAAAGGGAAGAGACAATTTTGGTCTATAAGACCAAAATAGTTCAAATGTTGTCCCAAAAATGAGTGATATTTTTTTTGGGGACAACACTACTAACTTTAAGTAAACGACATAGATGCCAAGGAACTAGTAAACATGTGCACATTGAATATTTTTGATTTTTTTAAATGTTTTTGTAATTTATCAGAATATGTATTTTTTATATTTTTATAGATTTTTGGAATATTTGAAAGGAAAAGTCTAGCATATGATTCCATATAAGGGATGCTCATATGAAGCTTTGAACTTAGAATATGATATATCAAACTGGTGATACTACCAAGGGGCATGTATATGAGTCATATATAGAACTATATAATTTGTGGTACTCTGCATATGTCTCATAGGACTCTATGGTCATGAATAAGTAATAAAAGTATTAATGGTTCTTAGAACCCATTTTTTAGTGCTCTATGGTTTTTTAGTTGTAGCTATAATTGGAACATGCTCATTTACTCTTAGTAATTGGGTAGACCATGTAGATGTATATGAGGACTCTATGGAGTCCATTATGTATCTATGGTGAAATGATATCTCAAGTATTAGATTTATAAGAAAGGGGATTTCATATTAATTACCCTTTCATGCATGATTAACCATAGTAGGTTTTATAATTAGCTTTCTTAGAATAAATTCTCTTGTTCAAGTGGATGTTAATATATAATTCTCAAAATTATAATTACCCTATTGGTATGAATGTATTTAATACACCCATGCATTATGGAAGGTACCTTGTGGGTTTTATGTATCCAATATTATCTTAATAACATATCAAAGACTCTAGTGTATGGTATAATATAAAAGCTAGTGGTCACATATATTAGACCAACTTGTAAAGGTAAATCAATCTCACCAATAACCTGTTATGGTGTTCCATCGAATGCTCTTACAATTTTAGGTTAAGAGTGTAAGTCATCATGTGCATATCCAAAATATGTGAGTATCATCATGGTATATATGTTATCACTAAAACCATTATCAACCATAACACTGTGTATAGGCTGCTGATCAAGGTATGTTCTAATAAACAATGAGTGAATATCTAAATCATCATCCACAATTTCATTATCATCAAATGTAATAGAAGGTATCTAAACCATAGGAGGTATAGTTCATGTAAGTGTGCCAATAATTCTAGCTAATTAGTGCCCATAATAAGGTGGAGGAGGATGTGCATTATATGCCATTTTCACTTCTATATTTTTTTTAAAATGATCTTGTAATGGATAGTTAAACATCTTTTGGTTTTGATGTTCACTAGGTTGTGACCTTGAATCCTTTATAGGATCATCAAAGGTAAGTTGATGATTATCAATAAAGTCTTAAATATTATGTTTAAATGTATAACATCTCTATGTATAACACCTAACACCTTGGTAATATTCACAATATGCATTAACATCATATATTTTTGGTCTAGGTTGACTCGTATAAAATTTTATAGGAGGAGGGAGAGATATGAGATGCCACTTCATAATATTTTTAAGTAACAAAGATGGAGACTTAGGTAATCATGTAGATTATATTTTAGGTTCATTGGATAAGATGATCTAATTAGGTTGCTATGACACTAAATTAGCTATTATGGTTGCTTCCTTTTTAGGTTCTAAAAGTTTAAACTTATAGTTTGGTTTGATATGAAATTTAATAGTAGATGTAGTTGATGTGTTTGCTACATACGTAAAATATTTCTCAATGAATTCTAAAAAAATATGGCATAAGTCATCAAAATATTTAAACTTCTTGAAGATAATAGAATCATGTAATGGTGCAAGCAAACTTTGCTTAAAGATGTCTTCAAGCTCTTTATCTACCATTGGATTTGTCATTTTGGCCAAAAATTCTTTGTACTAAAAAACATATTCAATAATAGGTTCATTGGTTCCTTGTTTGACCTTAGTAATTTGTGTATATGACATATTTTTAGTGATGTTGATAGAAAATTGTGCTAAAAATTAATCTACCAGAGGTTTACATGTTTCCTTTAATTGGATTGGTAAATCATAGAACCATATTAAATCATAGTCCTTTAGGCTCCATGGAAATTATTTGGTAAAATTTTTATCATTTGAAACATAATCAAGGCATGTTTAATATAAATATCAAATATGTTGTTTAGGGTCACCCTTGCCATTATAAAATGTGAACATGTGTGCAAAAAAACTAGTTGTCAAAAGGTGCAAAGATATATCAGGTGTTAGAGGATTATGTAATACATTTTGTGAATTGATAAAATGAGTTAATTTCAAATCATTTTATTGAATGTTGGTAACCTTAACTTCTAAATCTTGAATAAATTGGAGAAGAGTTAACATAATAGACCCATTGGGATTTGGATTTGATATTTGAAAAGCCACCAAAGGGGATAAAAACACCACTTGGGTTGATATAGGGATTAAAACCATTAATTGAGTCAAAGTATTAATTTTCTTATGGAGGATGTAACAATAATTATTTGGTATTTGGGGAATAATGGTTTGAAAACATATCTCATGTCCTCACTAGATGTATCAATAGAGATCAATATTTATTCACTAACACATTTTGATTTTTTATTTTATAATATAGTATTAAGGATCTTGTGGATATATTTAGTATTTTTATGAATGCACTCTTGAATTAATGCAATAAATTTAACTTTATATTAATTTATTTGTTCATGCTCATTGATTTCATGTGTTTCATTATCTTCATGACTAGATTAATCTTCTATAATATTTTTTCATTATTTTTCTTATTATCATTATTGACAATCTCATTATTAGAAGAATTTAACATGGTATTAGCTTGATACATTTTAGGTAACCCAATTGGATGATCAAGAGGTTTAGTAGGAACACCACCTAATCGATGACTACGCCTAGGTTTCATATAAATGGTATAATTTTTTTGAATAAATACAACAGGAAGGAACTTTAGAAGGCTAAAAAATTAGAACAAACTAGGATTTGCATGAGAAGACATAGATGTCAGATTCACCAAATGTTTATTCCTTTTAAGTGTTTTGGATTTGTAAGGGATAAAGGGTTAGAATAGCTAAATCAAATGAATGAATAAAATTATTCTAAATTATGCCAATTATATTAATTTAGATAACATAATATACTAAATCTAGAAAATTAACAAATATAAAAAGTACAATATTGATTGATATTATGATAATTATAACACAAATTAGAGATAATACTTAGCTTGTTTGTATATGCATAAGTGAATATGAGATGTGAAAGTGTAGGAATAGATAGACTAATTCCAAGGCTCTCATTGTCAAATTCTATAAATATTATTTTTGGAGGCCTAGACACTATCATCGACCTATGAACACTAGCATTGATTCTTCTATCCATGGTTCAATGCTTTTATCTGGTATAAAATATTCAATGTATTTAGAAGTGAATACCTATGTCCATTAGGGTTTTCTATCACCTTTTTTTTGATATGTATAGATCACATGCATAGGCTTTAAATGACTATATATCTCAAACCCTAGTTCTTCATCGTAGGTCATGTCACCTTGCCAAAAATGGGTTAGTGGGCTCATGAAGTTAAGATAACCTCAAAAATCATTTTGTCAATGAGTTCTATCTACATAGCCACTAATCTAAAGAGAGCCTCAAACATATATAGTTCTCCCATAAGTGTGTAATTATGTATGCACATTGGTGACATATGATATATGCAAAGGCATGCAATAATCTAGTTTATAACTTGCCAAATACTGATCATGGGTTATTATTTGAATGATTCAATCTTAGAATATGACTAATCCTAGGACTGATATAAAAATAGATGAGAATAGGGTATTATAACTCATTTGTGAAATTGATTTAATAAACTTAAATAGGTGCTTGCTTGGTATTTTATATACGGGTAATGAGCACGGTTTGATTTATATTTATACCAGAACTTTTGAAAATATCTCATGGAATGGTTAGATAATATAGATGAGATGACCCATATGTTTCAAAATATTTAAAATTTAGATTAATTTTTAGTTACAAATGCTAGATAAGAAATCTAGACACAAACATCAATGCTAGTGTCCCTAATATGGATGGTAGTGTTTGTAGAGTAAGAATCCAAAGTAAGCTACTACATGTGTTAGTAGAGTAAAAACCAAATAAGCATAAAGAACATAACATATTAAGATAACTCCCTCATGGAGTTTTGCAAATAAATTTCAAGAGCTATTGAAAGAAGGAATACAACCATCAAACCTTTTCAAGAGTGTCCCTCCAAGAGCAGCCCAAAAATGTGATTTTTCCCTGATTTGGTGATACAAGTCTTTATCAATGATGAGTGGCTTGCTCCTATATCATATCTCAATGCACCAATGGATTAGGCTCATAAATTTGATTAATGTGTGTAAATAGTTAAAACTTTTTTAATAAGTTTGCATGAATGAAGCTTGTGAAGATAATTTTTCATAATAACATTACCCAAAAATAGCTTAAAGGAATGAGTAAAGACCCTTGTATTTATATATTTTTGGAATGATCAGAATCAACCATGACCTTCCATCTTGAGATCAAGATGTGTGGCCATGAATTAATTCAATTTTAGAGGCTCAATCCATAAATATCCCCTTCAATATTTGGAAGAATAGGGTATTAATGAGGCATGAGAGGGATTAAAATAGATATTTATTCCATTTATGGATTATAGATGCCACCCAACTGATGATGTCATAGGGTGATGCAAATTTGAGGAATGAACTTCCAATTAATAGATTTTCAACAACTTCTATGGAATTTTCAATTAAGCCCTTGATTTGGTTTAATTTGCTTAAATGGGTTTAATTAATTTTCTGCAATTCTTTGAAAATTATTTGCTCAATTAATCAAATTGGTCAAAATATCAATTTAATGAGTCATAATTTAACTATAGTATAATTATAATAAGGTTTTAATTACATATAGAACAATACCCCAATTAGATCATTATAAAATGCAAAATAACACATGCATGTGATGTGTGCTTCTGAATTAGAAGAATTCAATGGTTTTGAGTGTCATTTTTCATGGTCACAATTTGAATCAAAATGATTTGAGAAAAAATAATAATAATATAAAATACATTTCCCCATTTAGGGATACATTAGCCTAGATTGACACCTATACATGATAAGTTCAAACCATTTAGTGTATTTTAGTAATTTTGGTCTAGATTATGCATTGTCGTATAATGTTGCCTAGATTGAAAATTTTAGCACAATAGTGATAGGAAATGGGTGTCTAAATTTTACCTCTATTTGAGAAGGCATGCCGAGATATTTAGTCAAAGCAATGTATTTTCAAATAATGAAAGAGTTGTTAAGAAGAAGTTGGAAGGTAATGATTGAATAAATGACCCATGATTCCCCCTTAAGAGGGAATGCGAGGATGAAAGAGAGGGATATAATCTAAAAAAAAGAGTAAAAGTGAAATTAACGTACGGATGAGAGTATATTTGTATTAGCTAATTCTTGCATGCGTTAATTCCTAATGATAAAAAGAGAATAGAATATAATGGGCCCCAAGGTGGGGGCAAGTGGGAAGAATGCAATCCCAAAACATAAGTGACACACTTTGACACACCCAAAAAAGGGTGAAAGTTGTGGGCTTAGGGAATGATAGATCCTAAGATAAGTTTCACACTTTAAAATTTTTAGAATGAGGGCAAAAGCCATAGATCTTAGAATTAGAATAAAAATGAGAGCATTAATCTAGAGAAAAGAGGTGAATGAATTAATAATGTGACCCAATAGAGCATATTTGATCAGTTGATAAATTGGTTTTGCCCTAGTATGGCTGATTTTGATTAGTGATTATTAATTTTGCCCTAGTGGATATGATTAGATCACTGATTAGTCAAAATATTGTTCCCCAGTAGGGAAAATTAGCAATCATAACCCAAGGATATAACCTAATGCATATATTATATATGATCAGGAATAAATGTAGATGCAAGGGAAAAAGCCACAAAAAACTAGGCATACGAGGATACATAAAGTGATGAAAGAGATGATTGGAAGGATAAGGGTGGCCAAGCTGACCTAAGATACATCATGTATCCAAGCACTACCTACATAATCTAAATGGACCTAAGGCCAATGTCATTTTCCTAGAAGCAGAAGAAAGTGGAATGAGGAAAGGAGAATAGAAAAAAGATGGACAGATGTTTAATTGTGAGATCATGGTAGGTAGAGGATATGCAGGATAATTCCTTCACTAGATGCTATAGTATAATTTATGAGATGCACATCCCAAATTAATCATAGAAATAGTTAATTAGACTCATAAGGTATGTCAAGAGTTACATGTCTTACATAGAGTCTAGTGTTAAACCATTGAGGCAGTCAAAAATGATCTTTGGAGTGCCATTGACATTTGGACTTGGAGCACTTGGTGTTTAATATAGAAAATGTGAAATTATTCATCATAAATATGAGTAACTTATAATAACATTATATTTCAATTGTGACTAGCCGGTTCAAATGTGAATATTTATAACTAAGGATAATGATAAAAAATATCAATACCAGAGTTACAATGATTTACATTTAAACAAAAACAAGAAAAAACAATAATAAAAATAACAAATACAAAAATGTAACCTAACTTAAAACCAAGATTTGAACAATTAGGATTTAAGTGGGAACAATAATTTATAAAATCAAAGAAAGAAAAATTTAATAAAAAACATGAAATCAAGATATGAATAATCCAGTTCCATGTGTATTAACAAGATGTGCTTGGAAAACCAAACAAAAAAATAAGTTAAATACAACTTTAAACAAATCAAGCCTAACTAAAAACTAGACTAAAATTCGTTATATAATGTATTTAAAATCAAAAAACCAAACAATACAAGAGAAAATAGTAACACAATAAAACACCAAGAATAAATAATGAAAGAATAAATAACAAAACAATAAATAAAATAACAACTCAATGACAACAACATAATAAAGACACAACAAAATACAACAAAATACAAATGAACAATTAGTAAAATACTAACAAAATAAATGGAGAGATAATAAATCACAATAAAAAAATTAAATAAACAAACATAAACAAGAGTTAGTCACCATGTTAGTGAAAACAAAGAAAAAGGTGAATGGTTTATGTAAGTGTAATAGAGGCATTACAATCTATGACAAGGTGACCCCTAATATAATAAATAATGAAACTGTTATAATAAGACAAAAACAAAAAGAGACAAAGTTTCTCCCAAGTGATAGGGAAGCAACACAAAACAAAATGGGGGAAAAAACATGAAATGGAAGGGGTAGTTAAGCTGACTCCAAATGTACGAGATAAGTGGATGTTGCCTACATAGTTCCATGGACATGAGATACAACATGAAATTCAGGACAAATGTAGTTCTCCCAAGAAATGGGATAGAAAAAAGTGATGATAAAAAAATATGATTGATGTTGTATAGGAAATAAGAAAATAGGCTCAAAAAATGGTGAGATCATTCAAAGGAGTGCTCGCAAAATGGTGAGAGCTTATGGAAAAGGGGGATTGAGATGACATCAATGTGAATCAAGCACGACCTACATTGTCCTATTGGACCTCAATTCATAGTAGTTCTTCCAACAAAAGGTGGTGAGATCTAACCTGGTAAAAACAAAATTTCAATTTGAGGTAAATGGTAAGGTAAATGATAATAGTAATGGTAAGGTGATGCAACAATGCATGATAAAAGGTGTTATTCCTAATTTTCCCATAGGTAGTTATAATTAGGAAAACACTGGCATAGGTCAATGGTACTAATTTTCCCATAGGTGGTTATAATTAGTAACACAAGGTAAAACATTAATTTGCCCATAGGCAGTTATAATCAGTGACACAAGGTGAAATACTAATTTACATAAAGGTGGTTATAATCAGTAACACTACGCAACCATAAATGAAAGATAACTTACCAAATCCACTATCACACTACTTTCATAAACTATCATTTAAACATAGAATTTTAAAATTGCTAAGGTAGATCAGAATCCCCATGCAAAAGGTGTGGGAAGAACCAAAGGAACCAAGATCAAAATAGGGTTTGGTAGGGTGGCTAAAAGTAGGCTTTGGTCAATGCTAAAGGGTATAATAAAATGGTATAGGGTATGGCATAAAAAAACATGTTGATATGGAAATTTAATATAATGTTAATAGGGTTACCCCCAAGTGATAATATATGATAAATGGTAAAAGGAAAATGATTATGTTATTCCTATTAATGTGGATATACACATCTTAGTCAACATATGAAACAACCATAATAATCAATCATAAATATTGCTAGCCCACACCCTTTTTGAATAGCTTCTCTGTTAAAAACATGCTGCAAATTTGGATGTCATTGATGTTGATGTGATCCTTGTTGGTCATTGATTTTATTTCCTTCAAACTTCAATACAAGATTTTTTTATGGCCTCTATAAAGGAAAGTGTAGCCATGAATGGTAAACAATGATAGGCACATGATAAATGGTAGAAGTTGGTAATGTAAATGTGGATGATAATGGAACGTCTAATGGTTGGGAAGCAAATGAAAATTAGGGTTTTCAAGAACACACAATGTTGCTGATTTTAGATTTGAAATAATTTTGGTTATGGCAGGGATGAAGACTTTTGAACATGCTCTTGATAGGAACACCATATTTTCCTATTGTTTGGGTCTTAGAGGATCTACCATCTAATTATGTTGTATATTGGAAGCTATATTGATGTTATCTTTGATAATGTCTTTAAGCAATGAAGAACTATTATGCTTAGCTATTGGCACCTCAAAGATTTTTTCACCAATGAATTTATCTTGATTATCCCATAGTTCCTCCAAGAAGGTATTACTATGGAATGTTGAATTTTGACTATGACTGTCTTCTAATGCTTTAAACAAGGTTTCACTAGAAGATGCTAAGTTTGGACTTTGATTTCCCCTCAACACCTTCAAAAAGGTTTCACTAGGAGATTGTTCTTCTTTTGCATGAATATGGTCTTGGTCCCTTGGATATTCTACACTTGATATGTCACCATGGATGTAGTTTAATAAATTGTGATTTTGTTGGTCCTAATCGATGCTTGAGGGAGGTGGAATATCAATATAATGACTATGTTGGGTGGTGATAATGGAATGATAAAAGGCATCATGATCCTCATAGAAGATACTAGGAGAACTTGTGTTGATTATGAAGTAATCATCCTTAAAAATTATAAAAGGATAATAAATGTATTTAAATTGATCTATAAGGCAAGTGTAACCAATGTTGTAACAACCATGACTATATTCTGATTCTGAAGCTAAATTTGACTAAAAGGACTCCAAATCAAATGTTGAGACTGATGTTGATTCTTCTTCTAATGCTAAATCTGATGTTGGTTTAAGAATAGAACCTAACTTCAATGCTAATTATTCATCTATTATGGATGTTGTTATAATGATGTTTTGTTGAATGTTTGGTTTTGGATAAATAATGGCTTATGATGGCACACTAGGTTATGTATAAATAGATTCATCTAGGAAGGGTTCAACATAGACTGGCTCATCTAGGTAAAGCCCTTCAAAAAGAGGGAACAACTCGAGGGGTAACTCCACAGAGATTGGTTTGTCTAAGTGAGACTCCTAATGAGGGGAAAAAGCTCAAGAGACTAGATTTCAAAGGGGTGGATATCTTTAAAAATAAGATAATGGTCAAGGTAATGATTTATAGAAAGGCATTTATAATTATTTAAGAAGTGAGTCAATAAAGAATGGCTTGTCAGAGTGAGAATCCTAGATAATAGGTATGTATCAAAGGGTGATTCATCATAGGTTGACTCATCATAAATAGATGGTACAAAAATAACATTACAACCTTGGTTTATAATTGGTTATAAAATATCAATTTTAAACACATTACAGTCCTTAAAAGATGGATCGTGAAGAGGTAATGGTTGGTTCTATTATCGCTCAAAGACCAGCAAATTTTTTCTAAAGTAGGGAATAGCTAACACTAAATGATTAATGGTTTGTGGTTTAATAATGGGTCTAAAAATTAAACTATCAAAGAAGAGATAAAAAAATATTGGCTCATCAAATTGATGCTCCTCAATAATAGGCTCAATAAATACTAGTGATGGGTATAGAATGGTAATGACTAGGTTTTGAAAAGTTTGGTTGATAGCACAAGCCAAATGAGGAGGGACTAAAATAGTAACCTTTGAGAATTGTGGAGCCTAGCTTCTCATGTAAGTCAAAGGTGGATAACCTATAATGGTAACCTTCAAACATTACGGAGCTTGGTTTCTCATGCAAGCTAAAGGAGGATAACCTATAATTGTAACTTTCAAGTGTATCAAAGTTTGGATGCTCACAAAATTTGGAGAATAACCTAAAATGGTAACCTTTAAGCATTTCAGAGATTGGTTGCTAGAGCAAGCTAAAGGAAGATAACCTAAAATGGTAACCTTCAAGTGTTGTGGAGTTTGGTTGCTTGCATAAGTTGAAGGAGGATAACCTAGAATGGTAACTTTTGAGTGTTATAGAGCTTGATTTCTCATGCAAGATGAAAGAGTACGATAGGGTTGGCGTATGAAAAATGGCATGGATTGGTTTGGTAATTAAAAAGTGGGCCCAAAGAGGGTGATATCCTCAAACATGATGGAGTGCTCATGTCCATCATAAAAATGGTCTTCCTTGTAAATAGGGTTGTAAGATACCCCATTGTGAGTATACCTTTGTTTCATGCTTATAAGATTGCTTTCTCTATTTGCTAAGATATGAATGTGTTTTTTAAATGTTAAAAGGTGTGCTTTGATTTATTCAAATAAATGACAAGGCAAGACAAGACTATAATAAAAGAAGAAGCGTAATACCATATAATTAGAAGAAATAGTTATGAATTTACTAAACTTTGGTGGGTTGAAATCATCAAATTAGAAGAGGGCATGATAAATTTGGAACCTAAAGTGTAAGCTAGCACAACCAACTTAGGTCAAAGATATGTTAATACCATAAAATATAGATACAACTATGATGAGTTATGAATAGAAAATTGGAAGAGGGTTTTCTTGATTAGGAAGATAATAATGTGAACCAAGAATCTCAAAATGTGAATTAACACAAGAAATCCTAAGTATAAAGCTAAAACCAAACGATCATCATAACATCTCCACATGGTAATAGGATGTATAATGGTCTAAGAACTTAGATCATGATCAAATGAAATATAATCTAAGTCCACAATGAGAATAAAAATGATGATGAGTCTATATAACAACCTTTAATCCAAATAGGAAATCATACCCAAGTTTACTCAAACCAAGTGCAAATGACAAACTGATAGCACCTTGGCCTAGAACTTAGAAATGTGAGATTTTGAATTGCAATTAAAAATTAAGGACTTTGATATTTTAAAAAGTGGGCAAATGGTCTAGACTCAAATGGGAAACATGACGATGTTGTTTAGAAAACACAAACACAACATTCTAAATGATGATTTGAACAAGGCAAAAAGAGGTTTTAATTTGGTCAATGTAACACCTCCTTGTTCAAATAGAATGGTGTATAACAAAAGTGTTTGTATTTGTGACATGTTTTGGTTTTCAAATAGTTTTAGACTCAAAAAGACCAAGTAAGTAAAGGATAAAATGACAAACACCTAAGTGTAACATCCAAAGTCTTAAAACTGACAAGGTTACATGATAGTATCAAATTTTGTCTATATACATGCTCTTGAGAGGTTTTAAAGTGTTAATACAAAAATAAAAGGGCATGAATAAGTAGGGTTTTTAGACCCCCCTTCTCTCAAGATATTTTATGGTAAAATGGAACTTCAGGCTACTTGCCCTACATCAAAAATATGTTCGTGACAAGTGGTGTTGTTATAAAAATAAATTATTACATATTTAGATGTTCCCAAGTATGGCTAACACAAGAGATGCTCATGTAATTTAGATCCATGTAAACTAGATTATTGTGAAAAGGTCTTGTCCTTTTCATAACCACTACATCCATTACTTTCTTAGTGTAGTGTGATGTCTGAGTTGACCCTATGGTCTGAGATAGTATCTTACTAATAGAGTTTGTTTAATCTCTCAAATAAACATCCCAATAAGTTGACCTCAATTTGCATACCTCACCATAGAGTGGGGTTGAAAAAATGATGGGAGATTAATTCCCAAGTCAATGCTTCCTTAGAGAACTTGTGAGGAGGCTATGAGCTCTTGCTCACAAGCTAAATTACATAAAAATAAAAGATAAGTGAAAAGACTTTAGGGTCATGTTTGGATCACCTAATTCATACAGATTTGGGGAGGGCCTTGATGACATTATTTTAATGATTTTTGGATTAAAATTAACCAAGGCAAATAAAGAACACTTTTGGTCACCTGAGTTTCCTAAAGGGGATAGGGGGAGAACATACATGCATCAATCATTTTGTGAAAATAAATACATTTGAAAACAATAAGCATAAAATAAAACACTCTTAAGAGTATGTAATCTAAGTGTGAGTGTTTATTTTAATGCACCAAAGTGAGATGTTTATGAAATTTGGCCCATTGGCCTTGGTTAAAAAACTTTGCAAAAATTTCACTAACGATTAAGCATAAATCAACTAAATTCTATTTAGGTACCAAATAAAATGTTTAGGATTTAACCACTTTCAAACTTGTGCTTTCTTTCAACTTGTGACCTACAATTTTTATAGGGTTTATGTCTTCTTAGAATCTCGAAAGAAAATTAGAAAACAAGATTTCAAAATCAAGCTCTTATGTCTCTATTTTGATGTTAGTTCACAAAAAAAGGTGTCAGTCGATTCATAGAGGATTGAAACTGATCAACTAAAATCGAAATCAATTCTTGTAAAAGCATAAGAGAATAAAACATGTTTTTTCACAAAAAAGTTAGAAAAATAAACATGAAAAGCTAGAATCTCTCTAGATAATGTAAAACAAAGGTCAAATAGAGAATATGAATGTTCTAAAACATGGATTAAAAACTAGAAACTTTCAAGAAAAACCCATAAATCACATTTTTTTCCATGCTCTACCCTTCACACAGGAATCAATGTCAGTTTTGGGGGATCAATGTTGGTTAGTCAGAACCAATGCCAGTCTCTATGTAAATGGTGTGTCACTAAAACAAATAAAAATACATTAAAAATGAAGACAAAAATTGAATTTTAAATAATTTTAAGCATTAATTAGAGTATATAAGAGTTGCATATTAGTACCCTTCCTAATATGGGATGTGTGATCCTACCAGGCATGCTAAAATGTAGAGTAGGAATCCAAAGTAACTTAGTTTATGCGTTAGTAGAGTAAAACCCAAATAAACATAAAGAACATAATGCAATAAACCAAATCCCTCATGGGGTTTTGAAAATGAATTCTAAGTGCTATTGAAAGAAGAATACAACAATCAAACATTCCTAAGGGCATCCCTCCTCCAAGAGCAACCCAAAAATGTGATTTTCCCCTAATTTGGTACTCTAAGTCTTTATCAATGATGAGTGGTTTATTCCTCCCATCATCTTTGAATTCACCAATGGCTTAGGCTCATGAATTTGATAAATGTGTGAAAATATTTGAAGCTTTTATATGGAATTTTTTACATAATAATTTTGCATAAATGAAGCTTGTGAAGATAATTTTGCATAATAACATTACACAAAAATAACTTAAAGGAATGAGTGAGGACCCTTATATTTATAGATTTTTGGAAATGATCATAATCAACCATGACTGTCCATATTTAGATCAAGATGTGTGGCCATGAATCAATTCAATTTTAGAGGCTCAATCTATAAATATCCCCATCACTATTTGGAAGAATGGGGCACTAATGAGGTATGGGAGTGTTTAAACCAAATATTTATTCCATTTATGGCTTATGGATGCCACCCCACTAATGATGTCGTAGGGTGATGCAGATTTGAGGAATGAATTTCCAATTAATAATTTTTCAACAACTTTCATGTAATTCTCACTTAAGCCCTTGATTTGGTTTAATTTGCTTAAGTGGGTTTAATTAATTTTCTACTATTCTTTGGAAATTGTTTGCTCAATTAATCAAACTGGTCAAAATATCAATTTACTAAGTCATAATTTGACTAGAGTATAATTAGAAGGTGTCAGTTTCATACGAAACAATAACCCAATTAGAGCATTATGGACATGAAATAACACATGCACATGATGTGTGCTTCCAAATTAGAAGAAGTCAATGGTCTCAAGTGTCATTTTGTGTGGTCACAATTTGAATCAAAGTGATTTGAGAAAATATAATAATTACATATTTGAATTTACCCATTCAAGGATCCATTAGCCTAAATAAACACATGTACATGATAAGTTTGAATCATTTAGCACATTTTAGTGATTTTGGCCCAGATTGTGCATTGTCGCAGAATGTTGCCTAGATTGACAATTTTAGCACATTAGTGATAGGAATTAGATGTCTATAGTGTTCAACAATATAGAATTTTTTTGAAGGTCTATAATTGATAGTGAAGATATAAATCATATTTTATACTTTCTATAGTGTACATGTGATCTGGGTCATCATAATGATATATTTGATACATAAGCTATCAGGCTCAATGAGATGATGAATGCAATTCTTTCAACAAAAAGAAGGTCTAGATTTAAGGGTAGATCCTTGATTGATATTTTTTAAGTTTATATTATTGAGATGCTATATATAATCATATTTTAGTAAGTATAGTAAGGCCACATTATTATTCCATATAATTTTTTAAATGTTTATAGGTGTCTACTCATTTCTAGAAAAAAACATTTTTTATGAAATATACATGGAAAATATACATGAGAAGAGGTAAAGGCTTTGAAATTCATGATTAAATAAAACTAATTATAATAAACTATGTGATAATTGGCTAAAATGGACTAGAAATAGGATAGAGGTAAATTTTAAAAACAAAACCATGGTACACTGATATTTTTTGTTTGTTTATATTGATTAACTAAAAAATAAATAAATTTAAAGTTAACTTAGGGAAGTAAAGTAGTTAATACAAGACCCAAAAATGCATATTGAGTCAAGGTAAGTTGGTGACTTATCATATGGACCAAATGAATGTCAAACGAGCTGTTTGTAAATCCATAATTGTTTTCCTTATAGTATTTGCTTTGTAATTTTTAAGTCACACTTTAATTTAACATTTACATTTTATTACAAAAAACATCCTACGAATTGAAGTCCACTAACAAAGTTATAGATTATTTGAATAACTTAGATAGGACATCAAGTGTTCGATGAATGGGCTCAATCTAAGGGGTTTGTGCCAATAAGACATTAATCACTATTAACTTTTTGAAAAAATAAGATCTAATTGTTTATTTTAAAAATATTTTAATTATTTATTTAAAAAAATTTTAAACTCAAGTATTTTAATAATTATTTTCATTATGTCTTCTTAGGTTAATAACCAATCTATGCTAGATGATGGCCCTATCTTTGAAGAAGATGATCTCAACTATGATGCCTAGTCATTATATGATCGAGATGTAAATGATAAGTTATATATGATAATCATGATGAAATGTTGAAAGATGACAATCACGATGAGTGCTAGGGTATAGATCATAGTCATAAATTTTCAAAAGATACATGATTTTCACTCCCTACAAGCTATGACATTATATTTTCATGTATAACCATCATTTAGATATCTATTACAAGTAATAATATATAGTTTTTGTTAAATTGTAATATTTTATTATAGTTTATATATTAAAAAATTAGATTAAATAAAATAAGATTTATGTATTTATAAAATAATATACAATTTATATAAATAAAATGTATAATATATAATATATATATATTTATAAATAATATATAAAGAAAATTAATCAATATATAAATTAATTTGTTTATATCTAATAAATAAAAAACAATAATAAAATATTATATATATTAATAAAAATAAATATAATATATTTATTCTAAAATTGTGTCGATTCATTTTGTAGTACTGGGGGATGACATAAAAGGTCGACCCAACTATTAGCTCAAGCTTGACATTGACACAACCCAATTGACAAAGCAAATACAATACAAACCCAACACAAACAAAAAAATCTAGTTATGTCAACCATATTTTACTAGAGTCAATGTAAAATTTAAAAGGTTTTGGTGTAAAAAAACCTAAAAACTATATATATATATATATATATATATATATATATATATATATATATATATATATATTTTGTATTTTTGACCCAAATTGAGGTGCAATTACACTAAATTAGTAGTGGAGGGAAATAAGGGGTGAAAGAAAAAAATATACTAATATTATGACAAGGAAGGCTCTTTTTCAAGTAATTTCTTCTAAATATAAAGAGATAATAATAAGAAAAACTTTAATTCTCTTTATTCATTCACGAATATGAGTCATTGTAGGAGACAAACATCATTTGGATAACATAGGAGGTAGTCTTGGCCTTAGTACATGACATGTGGAACATGCACATGTTTTTATATAGATGATAACAACCATGCATTTTTATATAATAAAAGTAGACACAAAGGGAGGAATGATGGCTTAATGTGTACTGGTAGAGTGCTAACATGCGAATGCATACATGCAGCCATTCAACTCTCACTATTTATTCTTCATCATATTTTTTGTTAGCTGGCCATGGACGTAACATGGGGCCACCTTTTGCTTGGGAGAACTTTTTTTTGCATCCAATAGTATGAATTTATATTTTAAGGCAATGAGGTTGCTTCAAAATTTTAATATCTTTTAAGAATCTAGTTGGTGTTTTGCTTGTGAGAGAATTATCCAAACATCTTGAATCAACTAGATAGGAATGTGATTTTTTGTTGGATTTTTAGAGATGTTATTATTTTAAATGAAGGAATTTATCTCTCATCATTTATGGGACATATATTGTATTTTATTTATGGGACATGGCCTTGTGTGTAAGTCATTCTATGTGTCATATCTTAATTTTTTTATATTAAAGAAATGTAATTTTATGTATTTAAGATAAATTAAATTGGTAATATAATTGTTATAAGACATTATTGGTTAAAAATTAGCATTATTTTAGTTAGCCTAGGGGTGGAATAATTGTATTTTATGTGCGTGCAGATGGTTATAATAACTTTACTTGCACATGGGAGTCATAATAAGGAATTCCATCAAGAGGTTCAAAGATATAAATAAATAATAAAAATACTTAAATTTATTTATTTGTTGATTGCATGTCATGGTCATCATGGATTATTAACGTCAATCATTTTCCATTATTTTTTATACACTCTTTGAAATGAGAAAGTAACTTAAAATTTACATATATCTATGATATTTATAATAATAGTCCTTATTAGGGCACAAGTTATACATATTATGCATCTATAGGAACATGATTTCACTTGTATGCCTATGTTAACTAGAATAGTGGTATGTTAACTAGAATAGTGGCATACATGATTCATGTATAGCTTATGCACAAGTATGTTCACTCCTCACTTGGAATTTGAGTTCTTCACATTTGTGTATCTCTCCACACATGTCCAACTTCATGGTTCCTCTCTGAGTTGCTACAACACTACAATTTTTTGCTTATACATATACTTCCACACATACACTCCTAAACTCTACACACAAGAAATACACCTATGCTATATGTAAATCAATTATTTCACCTCATGATACCTTCATGATTTTCCAGTATAACAAATCACATGCCATACATGTCTTTGCATTGATGCACAAAAAGTCCAAGCTTAGTATCAATGTTTTAGGTTTATCCTTCCATATGGGATGCCATATGGCCTTCTCTATATTTTAATCTCAACAAAGAATATGTTAGTGTAATAATATAGCTAGACATCCATGCACACACTTAAAATATAGCAAAAAATCACTCAGATATAAGATGAGTCACCACCCTTCTATAACCATCATCAATTATAATGTTTTCTTGCAATGATGTATATATTGTAACATTTTTTCCAAAAATGGAATATATATGAAAGAGATCACATAGATATTAGATAAGAGTTTGTTATCATGATATCATTCACACACATATATAGCTCTACTGTACATTATTTCATTCAGTGTAGATAAATCAAAAAAGAATAATTTGTCTTATGATCATAGGAATTGACACTCATAGTCATATTGAATCTTGTACACATCTATACTTTTCCCTAATATGTATATTGACTAGAAGTTACATATTATACATAAAATAGTTTTTCATTCAAACTGATGTTTGGTTATATATAGTTTATAATTATTTTCTATGCATTCTAAAATACACAACTTACATCCATGCACATCATTATTCGCCACACTAACATACTATACCCTATGGTTTATATCATTAGTAATAAATAAAGAGTTATCACATGCCTATAAACATTCAATCACAATGTAAAAGATAAGGATTACCAATCAATCATTTTTCAAATTATCCAAAGTAATGTTGTATCAAGAGTAAGATGGATAAATCCCAAAGAAACATTAAGGCATCCTTAGATGTATATAAATTATTTTAAAGCATCCTCATGGAATAACACACTAAACTATTTGACCAATTCCATGAACTTGTAATGCAGCATGGGTTAAAAAAACTCATTCCACATGGATTTTTCATCCATTGTTTTAGCAATAAATCCCCTTCAAATTTCAAGTAAATATTTAAATCTCAATGTTGGAAGGAAAAATAAAACTTAAGGCATACTTATTAGTCAATCATTTTACCAATGCCAAAAGATCACCTTTGTCATGTTAAAAATTTCTATGTCAGTGTCCCATTAGTGACAATTTTTTAATCTATAGTGTGAACAAGGAAACAAGCCCATTGAGACTTAGAAGTATTTCATAAATACCTAAAATGATGATTATTAGCTCCTCAATCACTATTATGATGAATACATCTAGTTCCAACAGTTTCACTAGTGCAAAAATTATTTTCTTTAAGAGTATATGAACGAGTTCCATGACTACATTACATGCCTTCATAAGAATTTGATAGAGAAATATATGATGCTAAATTTCATTAGTGTAATTTTGACTTATAGTCATGTAAATAAGAAGTTATTGACTTATGACACATTATGGAAAGTATATCAGAATTAATTCAACATCAAATCCAAATAAAAAAATAAAACATAAGTTCTCTTTTTCATCTAATGTCATGCACAAGAAGTACCCCACACACATTCACCATCTAACCCTTCCATGCATGTGAAATACATGTTGTGAAATGGGGGTAGGATAAGAAGGTCATGTAAAAATACAATAATTAAAGATATTCTATGCTAAAAAAAATCAATAAGAACCAAGGAAAAAAATGGTGAAAAAACACCACACAAGCTTTCATAATGATTTTGAATGCCATGCATAAAAATCCTTGATTGCATAGTATGCATGAGGTCTTACAAAAAAATGATGTTGAAATAGACACCAATTTTATGAGCACCAATGCCACTACCATAGACATTTTTGAGGAATAAAATCATCTCTTCCATATAAATTTTTGGGTTAAGGGTGTGGAATCAAGAAGAACATAATCATACCTGCATAATTATACAAGTTTTGGGTGAAGGGTATGGAAGCTACATACCAACTTATTCATCAATCATTTTGAAATCAAGCATTAGAATCATACTTGTTATCTAATTTTGACCCTTAGGTCAAAAGGGGTCAGTCCATATAGATTGAAACTTTTCATAGGGATATCTGAGCTTTTAGATGGTCTTGTAATGTCTTCAAAGTGGTCAATTAATTCTTGTTTAGCATTGTTTATGGTTTGGCCTCTTATGTACTTGTATAGTCTTAAAGGTAATTCATGAGACAATATGTTTATCATGTGTAGCCAAGGTTTTAATATTGGGATGAGTCACTATATGAGGTTGTTTTTGTCTTATAGGTCATATAGTCATGCACTAATATTTTATCATGTTTGTCATACATCCCAAAGTCTTTAATTCACCCTTATAGGAAAAATTAAATAAAATGTACATACCAATCTCAAGGAAAACCATTTAAATAAATTTTATAAAGTGCATGATGTCATAAAATGGTTAGAGAATAGTCAGGGTCAAAACAAACTTGCAAACCAATGCCTAAAGATGGAAAATCATGTAAAAGAAATAGTTTCAAGTCACTTGTATGGCTAAGAGGATCCATATTCAAGTGAAATGTGTATGATATTGTCATTTGAAATTCTCCACACTAAAAATGAGATTAAATAGGTGTTTATGAGTCAATAAATATATAGAAATAGTCAAGAACCTAGTTGAGCTCTTCACAAGCTCAGGAAGGACAAAAGTTTTTGCTTGTTTCATGAAAATATATAATAATTGGGATAAATGATACTAGTGATAATAAGGGAACATCATGGGCTTAATATACATGGAAAGAGTTTAGTGTTTGATGGGATGAACTATATAAAATATTACTAACAAGATAAGCAGTCAAAATCAACTATTCAACCCCATAGGTTTATGTTTTTCAACATTTTCATGCAGTTTGAAGCTCGTTGAATCATGGTGGATGTTGTAAGAGGTATGTATAGGTATTCACATCCATTTAATTTTTTTTTTCATGAGACTCACACATGTGAGCTTTAATGAGATCAAGAGGAGCCTCTATGAGGAATATGTCATAGTTGTGATTTGAAGTTTGGTTGAAGTTTGAAGGGTTCAATGTCTATAATAAATTCTTTAATGTATTCCAAAATTTCCCCATGTAATCTAAATCTCTTCAAGATGACTAGATATTCTGTACTAGTCCTTCAATGGCATTCATGTTCCATATTTGAAGACTGTGTTATTGAGATTGCCTACAAAGTGGTTTATGAAGGTTAAATCTTACCTTGTTAAGAGTATATGAGGGTGTTAATCTCATAATAAATATAATTATCCAAATAATAAAATATATTAAGCTAAAAAAATATCAAACTTGCATTTTAATAAGATCTAAGGCATCAAAATGCAGACTTAGAGGTCTATAGACTTGTAGGTATGTATTTTGTGAGAATTTGGTTGAGATGTACATAAGAGATTAGTTTTGAAGGATTTGGGTGAAGAAAATGTGGTACGTATATGCTTTTTTTTATTCCAAAACTAGTGGAAAAGGTGTGTTTTCAAGACTAAATGCATAAGACACCCCAATGACCACCTACAGGTAGAATAACAAGTTTGAGCAGTTTAAGGCCTTGAGTTGGAATAAACATTGTTTAAAGATGTACATGTGTGACATGGGATTAAAAATAAATCTATTAAAATATTTTCCAAACCCCCAAAATGATCTTATTAGATAACCAATGCATTGAGGAAGTAAAAAGCCCAAATAGACCTACATGAAGGACATGAAAGTGAACATGTATGGTCAAGAGTTTAGAAGGTGATAATAGGTCTAAAAAATTATAGATTGAATGTGAAGGAGCCTAAATAAGTTAATTTATTATCAAATTTAAATATCCTATTTTATATTTCCAGGTCTCTAAGCTCAATTTTCAAAACTCTCACTCAATCACCACCTATAACTATGCCTTGAAAGATATGAGCTAATAAGTGTATGCAAGTGAAGATGTAGAGTTTTGGGAAAGTTACAGAGGGCCAATGAAAGGTTATAAACTCCAAATATTGTGATGAATATAATTAAATTATATAAATTATTTTTATAAAATTTATAAACTCCAAACACAATCAAAACCCCAAAAATGACCACCTACAAGTTGGTCTAAGTAACTCAAAATTGGTTTTCAAATCTAAGATGAAGATGTAGTGCTCACAATGATGTTGGAGCTTATATGTATAAATAAGGGATAAGATTAATTTGAGATAAAAAAACCTAAATAGAGGCTATAGGAGATGATAAAAACCAACACATTTAAACCCTACATACACATAGTCAGTTGGCATCTTCAGAGTTGCCTGCCTAAAATGAGAAGTACTTGCCTATTTTGAGAGACATAAAGGTTTAAGGGAAAGAAAATAAATTATAAATGTATAACTTATGATATAATGACTCCCCACTATCATCACAATCAATGAAAGTGGTACCAATGTTGATAGGCTTATTTAGCTATCATCACAATCAATGAAAGTGGTACCAATGTTGATAGGCTTATTTAGGCCCAGCAAGCCTAAGACCAAACACACATGACTATATGTAAAATCATGGAAAAAGTGGTGTATTGGGGGTAAAATTAGAGTATGATGAATTTTATAAGTTTATAAATATGACACAAACCCTATAAGATCATCCATAAGTAAAACAAGACAAGAAAAGTGGCATTTAAGCCTATACGACCTATTCAAACTCTTCTAAGTGTAGGACTACAATTCAAGACCAAATTTCTCATTATTTTTGAGAAATTTAACTTGTGAATGGAATATAATGGATCTAATGAATGGTTAAGGGTTCCTCACACTTCAAACTTTTAGCATTGGTTATTGGTTTAGGTCCCTAACCTTAATTAATAATGGCTAAGATGGCAAAACACTCTCCAATGGCATATTTAAGACCTGAAGAGCAACTTATTATGATTATAACTATATGTATAGATTAAATGGTAACCTAAGATCCTATGAAAATTTTAATAGGATAGTTTAATTGAAATTTGTGGAATTATATTAGGATTTTTAGGCCCCAGGGTTTATGAACAATCGTTAAGAACTCAAATAGGTCTAAACCCTCCTAAAACCCTAGAAGGATCTTGATGGAAAAGAAAAAGATAAAGATAAAGTTAACCTAAAATGAATTTATTTTACCTTTTAACCACCAAAATATCATTTTAGACTCCTTGAAGGCCCTCACCATGAAGTTTACTAGTACTTACAATTGTATGAAATGTAATTAATGTTATGTTTTACAGGGTTTTAAGTTGAAATGTAGGGTTTTAAGCAATTGAACACTTGAAAACAATTGGGATAGATAATTTGGGATTAATTTTATCTATTAAATATAAAAAATACAAATGGGACACCCTAAAAGTACACCTACAGGTTTGATTGCTGAAGACGGTCTAAAAAGGGCTTGAGAAAGGCTAGTTTCTTGGACCATTTCATGGTTCTCATATCTACATAAAGTATAAGAAGATAAAATTTGGTATGGATAATGGTTATAGTCTAGGAAAAGTGAATAAAACACTTTTTTTTGGGTTTAAATTATTAGGAGAAGTGTATAGTAAATTCTAAGTTTTTAGGCTTAGAGGGCTAATGGAGACTTAATTGGAGAGAGAGAACATAAGAAAAATGACACTTCCACCTTGTTTTAGGTCATGAAATTTGGCATGGAGCTATAAGGGGATACTTGGTATTAAAAAATACTCTAATTTTCCAATATAATCTATACATCCTTCCACACAATGATCTTTGTGTGTTTTTAGGGCTATAAGGATTTGAGGCTAATGAGAGCTTTGGGTACAAGTTGAAGTCTTAGGGGTTGTTTGATGGAATAAAATTAGTTGATTCAGGTTTTATAAGTTATGAATATGAATTTCATGGAGAAATATTTCCTTGGTAAATAATAAGTCAATTTTTTAATCTCTTAAGCAAGGATAGGTGTAGTAAACAAAGGGGTTTCAAGACACCTAAGGAGTTGTGAATTGATTACCACTAAAATGTTAGAATAAGGGAGTTTAAAAGTGAATTATTGGTGTCAAATAAATGGAATAAATTAAATTCATTGTGAGATAATGATAAATAAACCCATTTTTCATTCTTTACATGCCTAAAGGGGTAGTTTTGAAAAAGAAGACCAAGGTGTCAAGCAAGGAATGAAACTCCTACACCACATGGATGATGTAACATATTTAGAGGTAGAAAAAATGTCCTTGGATATCCATTGAGACTATTACATAAAGAATTTATTATTTATAACTCTTTTAGACACTTGGTAATCTCCCTCATCTATACACACTCTCTCTCTTCCTCTTTTCTCTATATATGCTTCCTCATTTGGAATTTTAAGACATCCATAGATTGGTATGGTAAAGCCTAATGAATTATATACTAATTTTTCATATAGAATAAATATTTAAAACTAGTTCTAATTTCTCAATTTTTTCTCATAAGTGTGTGAATTAGTTTGTTATTGAGTGATAATTGATAGTTCTCTTTCCTTGTATTCATCTACCTCTTTCATGCTTTATATGAGAAATATATCTTCTAATAGGTCATATGATGTGTATCTAGTTTCTTTGTGTTGTTTTTAAATGTAAGGAAGATTATTAGTGTCCATTATCATACCTACTATTCATCCACCTTGAAGGATACATTGCATTCTACCTTCATATTGAAACACTTTTGTTAGGAAAACCTTGGGTTTTGAGATCAATTTTGTAAGTTATTTTTCATAATGCAAGTTCAAGTAGGATTGTGGAGTTTATATTGGTGCATCACCTCCATTAGATTAGTTTAAACCTCTTTATATATATTTTCCTTCAAATCAAGTAGATTAGTGGTTAGTGTTAGGTGTTGTATATGGGAACTAGCCCATAATCTAGAGATTCACCTCTAAAAATTGTTACCCATAATATATGAGGTGTTTTAATGTTATAAAACATTTTAGGAGACTAGATTATCCCTCCTTAGGGTGAAAATTTGGGCTTTAAATATTTTGGCATGCTTGGTGGGACCTCAAGGTCTAATAAGTGGTCTAAGGTGGATGTTTATCTTGACAAATCTGAATTTATAAAGCTTATTTCATGTAGTATCCAGTGACTCCAACAATCATTAGCTCTTGGTTGCAGACTAGTGCCTCAATTTCATGTCTAAGGTAAAAAAAAAGATATTCTAATAAAGGCATTCCTTTTTAATTTTTAGTTCTTCCTTACTATTTATTTAGATCAAAGAGGTTTACTAACACCCATTAATATTTAAATAAATCCTTTGTTGCTCACATACCTATTAGGAGACTCTTTTTGGGTCCAATTTACAAGATGATAGCACCAAGGAACCTACCATTTATTGCCTTCAATGGCCATATTACTTTATCACTTGATCAATATGATGACATTCCTATGTCATCTCTCAAAAGTGTGCCTTATTATATGAGAAAAACCGCCATTAATCCTATTGAACACATAAGGAACATTACTAACTTTTACAACATACATAACATGAATAAAGAGAATGTTGCCCTAAAGTTATTAGATATTTATTTTTTGGGTAATTACCTTGATTGGTATAGTATTATATCTCCTAATTATATCACTACATAGGACCAATTGGATGACTATTTGAGGAGGAGTTTTCAAGATAAATCTGATCACTTGTCTTTAATTGGGAAACTAACTAACACAAAGAGAGCACTTCAAGAGGATATACAAAACTTAAATAATATATTTTAAAAGACATGGGATATGATCCTAATATTGGTAAGTCCTAATACACATCATGCATTTCTTTATTATCTCAAGGCTTTTAATAGTGATGGTTCAATCTATAGGAGGGGATACACTACCTAAAGCCTATGAGACTAATATAAGGGTTGAGAATTACCTTATATAGGATGGGAAAATAGATCTTAAACCACATATTCCTCTATTTTCTAATGTGAAAACTCCTATGCCCACTACTGCTCCCATTCCCAAATCCAAGCATAAGCAAGTTGCCTCTAATCATCAAAGAAAGTCAAGAGATGAAGATTTGATAAAGGCTCTTAGAGAAGAGAACCAAAATATCAAGAGGTAAAAATTAAAAAAATAAATAATGGAGATATTTTGATGATCCTTATTAGCCCTATTAGTTTCATCAAGCTCCTAAGCTACCTTTTCAAAGCCAATCTTAAGGACAAGGGAAACTAACTCATGTAAAATAATATAGTGGTCAAAATTAGAATGCTCCTTCTACCTCAAAATCCCTTGTGCCTATCCAAAATAACCTTGTGCAAGATAATGAAGAGAGAATTTCATGGGATCAACCTAACAACTCATCTACTTATGCAAATGAGACATTTAATCAAGCTTATATTGCATAATGGGGGACAATCCCTGGTATGAATCAAGAAGAGATACCTAGTTAAGGAGGAAGTAATGGAGAGAATGATCATTTAGGAGATACCCTAATGAACTAATTTCAAGAAGACTCATGTGCATTTAATTACAAATGGAAATTGAACATAGAATCAAATTCTATAGCTTTAAAAACAAGGTTAAAGAAGAAAGTGGTTGAATAAGTACAAGGGACAATTAGTAGTCCAAGAATTAAATCTCAAACATCTCAAAGAATAGGTGTGTCAAATACAACCCCTATTTATCATATAAATAAAATATTTTATAATGCTAAGGCTCCTTCTATGCATCAAGTGACACAAAGTAGTGGTAGTGATATGACTACTAGAGGATGTTATAAGGTCGATATCTCTCCTATGAACATTATTGAGTATATGGATAAGGTTCATGTAATCATCCCAATGGGGGACACATTATACATTCTTATAAAAAGAGACCTACTCTAAAATGAGCTATCTAAGATCAATGCAACACCTAGGTAGCCTAGTGAAAGAGGGGTGGTTTTGGCAAATGAATTTAATACCAAAGATGGGGTAGATAATAAAAATTGAAATAAAAAATAAAACTCCTCCATTTTACCTCTCTATAATCATTAGAGACTCATTGGTTCATAATTATTTGATTGACAATGGGGAAATCAACTCAGTCATGCCCAAATAAGTAACTGACAAACTAAATTTGAAGTATGAATCAAAATTCAAGGGGGTGTTACAAATAGATGGTTCAACTACCAAAGTAGTTGGCATCATCAAAGGTTTGTATCTCTTTATTCATGCTTGTCATAACTTCTCTATCTCTCAATATGTTGTGGTTTTGAATGTTCCACCTCAAATTTCCATTTACTTGTCAAGGGACTTTACTACTAAGACTAGGGGTATTTAAATTTAGATTGGTCCTATATGGCATATTGGACAAGGTATGGTGTTAAGGTTTTAATAAAGTCTAAACATTTAGCTAAATTTAATGTGGAACATTTTTTACCAAACACATCAAACATGAATTTCACTATCAATGAGGAGGGATACTATCTTAATGACCAAGAATCTTTAACACCTCTTGGTGGCATAATTGATCTCTACCTTGATGAGTGGGGAGATGAGTATCATGGGTTTGATCCATAAAAAATCATTATATAGATAGGTATGGTAACATATATCATTCATGAATAATATGATTAGTTCCCTAAGGTAAGTTTTGATGATGATTTTAAATAGGCTGCATAGGGCAATTATTTTTTGCATATGGATGTTGATAAGGTTATAAATATACTAGAGCATGGTATTCAAAAATAGGATGCAGTTTTACCTACCAAAGAAGAAGAGATTCATGAGCATGAAACTAACGAAGGATATGATGACATGTGGTAGCAATATAATTCAATAATTTAGGATTTTGAAGAGGTGATTGGGCCTAAAATTCCTCAAAAGAGACATGGTCTTGATGATGAAGTAAATAATTGACCTAATTAGCACAAAGAAGAATGTGAAATCCCTATCAAGCAGAAGGAAACCTTGGATGGATGTGATCAGGTCAAGATAGAGGTTTGTAAAGGTGAGGAGTAAAATAGATACCAAGCTAATCTTAATCAAATTACAAATGTATTTCAAAAACAAGAAGTTAGAATTGATGAATTCAATCATCTATCACATCATAGTTCAAATGAATGTGAGGTTAGGAAGAGTTTTATGATCTGTAAAGAATAAATTTTAAAGTGCCAAGTGAGCATATGAAAGACTAAGCATGATGTAATGTCAAACAAGCATCAACGAGATCCAAATGAACCATTCAAAAGATATCTAGGTGATATACTTATAGCTAGTCGAGGATTCAATAATGATAAGTCATTTGATCACCTTCATAAATAAGTTTTCATTAATAAACATTCACCCTATGCTAGTTTGTTTTCATGGGGAAAGAATAATTATTTTTGATCTTGGTTAAATTCAAGGAGCCACTTCATCACCTAAAACATGTTTTGAGTCTTTATACATAATAGGTTAGGTGTGTTTGTTTTCCATAAGTGCTTGGCATAGTGTTTTGTGTAAATCTTTTATTCTATGGTTTTCTCTAAATGATTTTGGCATATTGTGTTATTTCTTATTATGTGGTTTGGTGTGAGTTTGATTCTTCAAAAGGTATATCAATTTTAGGTTGCAACATAAGAGTGAATTCATTTCCCAATGGGAGGATAAGGTCACTAATGTATTAGCATTGTAGGCATGCTACCCCTATGAATCACCAATTTGTTGACCAAATTTGATGCCTAGGTTAAAAGGGGTCAACCCCTATAGTTTTAAACTTTTCATAGGGATATCTAAGCTTGTAGATGGTCTTGTAATGTCTTCAAAGTGGTCAATTAATCCTTGTTTAGTATTGTTTAATGTTTGGACTCTTATGTACTTATATAGTATTAAAGGTCATTCATGAGTCAATGTGTTTGTCATGTGTGTTTGAGGTTTTAATATTGGGATGAGTCATTATATGAGGTTGTTATGTATTATAGGTTATATAGTCATGCACTAATCTTTTATCATATTTTTCATACACCCTAAAGTCTTTAAGTCACCCTTCTAGGCCAAATTTGAGTAAATGTACATACCAATATCAAGGACAAACATTTAAATAAATGTTATAATGTGCATGATGTCAAAAAATAGTCATATAATAGTCAGGGTCAAAAGAAACTTGTAGACCAATGCCTAAAGATGGAAAAACATGAAAAATAAGTAGTTTCAAGTCATTTATATGGCCAAGAGGATCCATATTCAGGTGAAATATGTATGACAGTGTCATTTGAACTTATCCACACCAAAAATTAGATTACATAGGTGTTTATAAGTTAAAAAATGTAGAGAAACAATCAAGGACCTAGTCAAGCTCTTCATAAACTTAGGAAAGACAAATTTTTTTGCTTGTTTCATGAACATATAGAAGAATTGGGAAAAATGATCCTAGGTATAATAAGAAACTCTCATGGGATCAATATCAATGTAAAGAGTTTAGGTTTTTAGGGGCTAAACTATATGAACCATTGCTAACAAGATAAGTAGTGAAAAATAACTATTCAACCCCATAAGCTTATTTTTTTCACCATTTTCATGTATTTTGAGGCTTTTTGAAGCATGGTGGATGTTTTAATAGGTATTAAAAAGTATTCACATCCATTTCACACTTGTTTTCATCAGAATCACATGTGTGAGCTTCCATGAGATCAAGAGGATCCTCCATGAGGAATATGTCATAGTTTTACTTTGAAGTTTGGGGAAAGTTTGTAGGTTTAAATGTATATAAGAGATGGTTGAATGTATTCCACAATTTTCCCATCTCATTAAAATCTCTTAAAGATGACTAGTTATTCTATATGATACTCCAATGGTATTTATGTTCCATGTTTGAAGATTGTATTCTTGAGATTGCCTACAAAGTGGTTTATGAAGGTTTAATAAAGCCTTGTTAGGAGTATATGAGAGTATTAACCTCATAATAAATATGATGATCCAAATAATAAATGATCTTAGATTAAAAAAATATCAAATTTTCATTTTAATAAGATCTAAGGCATCAAAATGTAGACCTATAGGTCTGTAGACCTGTAGTTCTATATTTTATGAGAATTTGGTTGAGACATACATCAAATATTAGTTTTAAATGCCTAAGGTGAATAAAATGTGGTGAATATATGTTTGGTTTCAGTAAAAAACTAGTGGATAAGGTGTGTTTTCAAGACTAAATTTATAAGACATCCCAACCACCACCTACAAGTATAATAACAAGTTTGAGCAATTTGAGGCTTTGATTTGGCATAGAGAGTGTCTAAAGATGTAAATGTGTGATATGGGAGGAAAAATAGATATATTAAACTATATTCAAAACCCTCACACTACTCTCATTATATGACTAATATATTGAGGATGTAAAGAGCTCAAACATACCTATAGGCAAGACAAGAAAGTGAACATGTATGGTTAAGAGGTTAAAAGGTGCTATAGGTCTAAAAAAAATAGATTGAATGTGAAGGAGACTTAGGGAGTTAGGTTATTATAAAATGTAAATATACTAGTTGATAACTCTATGTCTCTAAGCTCAATTTTCAAAACTCTCACTCAATCACCACATACAATTATGCCTTAAAAGATATAAGTTAATAGGTGTATGCAAGTGAAGATCTAGGGTTTTGGGAAAGTTGCAGAAGGCCAATAAAAGATTCTAAAATCCAAATATTATGATGAAGATAATTTAAGTCTATCAATTATTTTTATAAAATTTATAAACTCAAAACACAATCAAAACCCCAAAAATTACCACCTATAGGTTGGTCTAAGTAACTCAAGATTGGTTTTCAAACCTAAGATGAAGATGTAGTACTCACATTGAGGTTGGAGCTTAGAAGGATAGATAATGGATAAGAGACATTTGAGATAAAAATAAACCTAAATAAATTCTAGAGGAGATGATAAAAATTAAATCATTTAAACCGGACATACACATAGTTAATTGACATCTTCAGGCCTTCTTACCTAGAATGAAAAGTACTTGCTTGTTTTGAGAGACATAAAAGTTTGAGGGAAATAAAAGAAATTATTAATGTATATCTTGTGATATTTTAACTCCCTAATATCATCACAATCAATGAAAGTGGTACCAATGTTGATATGCCTATTTAGGCCTGGCAAGCCTAAGATGAAACACATAGGCCTATATGCACTGTCATGGAAAAAGTGGCATATTGGGGGAAAAATGAGAATTTTAGGACTTTTATAAGTTAATAAATATGTAACAGATCATTTAATATCATCCACAATCAAATCAAGATAATAAAAGTGGAATTTAAGCCTATAAGACCTCTTCTAACTCTTCTAAGTGCAAGACTACAATTCAATACCAAATTTCTCTTGCTTGTTGAGACCTTGACCTTGCTTATGGGGTCTAATGGATTTAAAATATGGTTAATGGGTCATAAAAATTCAAAATTATAGCATTGTTTGTTGGTTTAGGTCCATAACCTTCATGAATAATGGATAAAATGGCAAAACACTCTCTAATGACATAGTTCAGATCTGAGGAGAAACTTCTTGTGATTAGAAATATAAAGAAAAATTGCATGGGAAATTTAAATTGTATGAAAATTTGAGGAGGATAGTGTACTTGAATTTTTTTAATTGGTTCAGGATTTTAGGCCCCAAGGTTTATTAACAATAGTTAAGAACTCAAACATGTCTAAACCCTCCTAAAACCTTAGAAGGAACTCAATGGGAAAGAAAAGGAGAAAGGTTCCCTAAAATGAATTGATTTGATATTTTAAACTAAAAAATAAAATTATTGACTCCCTAAAGGCCTTCACCATGAAGTTTTCTATTACCTGCAATTGTATAGAATGTAATTGATGTTATGTTTTATTAGGGTTTAAGGTGAAATATAGGGTTTTAAGAAATTAAACACTTGAAAAAAATTGGAAGATATAATTTGGGATTTATTATACCTATTAAATTCAAAAAATACATACAAGAAACCCTAAAAGTATACCTACAAGTCTAATTGTTGAAGATAGTTTGAAAAGGGCTCAAGAAAGGCTAGTTTCTTGGACCATTTCATGGTTCTCATATCTACACAAGGTATCTGAAGCTAAAATTTGGTATGGAGGATGGTTATATGATGGGAAAAGTTAATAATACACTTTTGGGTTGTTTTAAATGTTTTAGATAAGTTTGGGGCAAATTCTTAGTTTTTAGGCTTAGAGGGCTAATGGAGACCTAATTGGAGAGAGAGAACAGAAGAAAAAAACACTTCTACTTGATTTTAGATCATGAAATTTGGAATGGATATGTAAAGGAATAATTTTAATAAAAATTAACCTAAGGTTTATAGTATCATCCATACATAATTACACATAATGAGCTTTGTGTGTTTTTAGGACTATAAGGATTTGAGGGCTAATGAAAGTTTTGGGTGCAAGATGAAATCTTGGGGGTTATTTGATGGTCCCAAATTATTTGATTCAGGTTTGATAAGGTATGAATATGAATTTAATGGAGAAATATTTTCTTGGTGAATAGGAAGTCATGTTTTGAAGATCTCAAGCAAGGATAGGCATAGTAGATAAAAGGGTTTCAAGACACCTAAGGAGTTGTGAATTGATTGCCACTGAAATGTTAGAATAAAGGAGTTTCCAAATGCATTATAGGTGTCAAAGAAAAGGTTTTAAGGTAGATAATGGTGATATAATGATCAAGAAACTTATTTTCACTCTTCACATGCTTAAAGGGGTAGTTTTGAAGAAGAAGACCTAGGTGTCAAGTAAGGAATTGAACTCCTACACCACTTGGGTGATGTAGCATCTTCAGAGGTAAAAAGATGTCATTGGAAATATTTTGAGACTATTCCATAACTCCTTTCTTGTTTATAATTCTTATATATATATATATATATATATCTTCCTCATTTCTCTATAAATGATGCCTCTTTTGACATTATAAGACGTCCATAGATTGGTGTGGAAAAGACCTACTGAATTAAAAACTAATTTTGCCTCTAGAACAAAGATTTCAAATTGGTTTTAATTTCTTAGAGTTTTTGCATAAGTGTGTGAAGTAGTTTTTTGTTGAGTGACAAATGATAGTTCTCTCTCCTTGCATTCATCTACCTCTTTCATGTTTTGTGTGAGAAATATATCTTCTAATAGGTCATATGATGTTTAACTAGTTGATTTGTGTTATTTTTAAGTTTAAGGAATATTATCAGTGTCTATTATTAGACCTATTACTCATCCACCTTAAAGGATACATTGCTTTTTACCTTTATATTGAAACACTTTTGTTAGGAGAACCTTGGGTTTTGAGATTAGTTTTTAAAGTTGTCTTCTATAGTGTAGGTTCAAGTAGGATTATGGACTTTATCTTGGTGCATCACCTCCATTAGATTAGTTTCAACCTATTTCCATCCCTTTTCCTTCAAATCAATTAGGTTAGTGGTGAGTTTTAGGTGTTATACATGGGAGCTAGCCCATAATCTAAAGATTCACCTCTAAGAATTATTTCCCTTAATATATGAGGTGTTTTAACATTATTCCAAATTTGAGGAGGCTATAATAGCCCTCCTTTGGGTGTAAATTTGGTCTATAAAAATACCCACTAAAACTAGATCGATGAGATAAGTTTGTATAGGATAGTAATGCAAAATAGTCCCATGGAAATGATAAACTTGATAATTTACTTATGAAGTTAAATGGGAGATCAAAAAAAATACAATTTCTTATTGAAAAAGAAAATCATGGTTTTTTTTAGTGGTGAATCTTCGTTAATCTATGAATATTTCATTTTTGAAAGTCAACATTTGGCAATTTTTATGAAGAGGTTGATAGGGCTGGATCACCTAAATTTATGGGGTCAAAGTTAATTTTTAGGAGAGATTCACCTACATTTGAATACAAATTTCCTAATATAAATATAGTTCATCTGTACCTCAAAAGCCAATCCTGATAAATTCACCATATACATTTGGGTAGACATCGATAGTCTATATAGTAAACTAATTCTATGCACTATGTAAACTATGTGAGAGGACACTATTAGGATATGCGTATATGCTTGAAGACACTAGGTGGGTGCTCATTAGATGTCCACTGGTGGATGTTTGTAACTTACCAATAGATGCTTGTGTACTATTGATGGATGCCCATGGCCTCAAAGGATATAGGTGGATTCCCATAGCCTACTAGCATCCATCAACATATTATGGGCATCCACTAGCATATTGGGGGTGTCTACCCATAATCTACTTGTGGTCACCCATGATTAGCTAGTGATCACATGTGGGTTGTCAGTGGATGGCATATTGTGGGTGTCGACTAGCATATTATGGGCATCCACCTATTATATACCTATAGACACTTGTGATTAGCTAGTAGTCACCCATGAACAACCATTGGGTGCTCATGGGTTGCTAATGGATGCATATAGTGATATACATCTACAAATTATCATCAAGTGTCTGTAGTCTCCTGATGTTCACCATTAGTGACATCCATGCATGGGGGATAGTTATCCCACATGCATGGATAGACAACCTCTCCCAAAGGAGAGCCATATAAACACTCCCATTAACAATTAATATTCACATGGATAGATTGTGAGAAATAGTACACAACATTGGAATTATTTGGTATATCCCAAAAATGCATTGGATTATACCAACATTCATCGACATGATGTGGACGTCTGGCTGGGATGTGCCAAAAACCCCAATGTATGGTGTGCGATAGAAAAATATAATTATAATTATATAAATTTATTATTATTATTCTTCTTTCAAATCTATCAGTTAAAACAATTATTTAAAAATAATTTCTCATTATATTATCCACTAAATTAGTGCTCATAATTTACAAAATAGAGTAACTAATATAGCATGCATAACCATTTTTTTCACTTTTCAAATCCATCAACATATAGATAGCATCCATTTGCATTGTCCAAATGCCCATCTACATGTTGGTGGCATCTAATCATGCCATCCATCATTCACCTGAATGATACATGCATCTACCCACACCATGTTGCATGCTAGCATTTGACTATGTTTTATAGGCATCTGTCTGCATACTTTCAACATTCATCTACATCATTTACCATGTGGCATCACATGATTCACCTATGCATCTATATGCCTTCTGAACTGATTCACCAACATTTCAAATTCAATTTACCTAGGGACCTCCATGGATTTTTTTATAGGGCCCACTAAAATGAACCCTGAAGAAGATGATGATAACTTACCTTTCCTTGATGTCCTTATCTTAGAAATACTTGATGGTACTTTATCTCATGAGGCATATATAAATAAGAACCATACTAATATTTATCTACAAGCTGAATCCTACCATCATCCCTACCATAAATATGCTATATTTTAATATTTAGCTTCAAGATATCTTAAGATCTTAGACCAAGATCACCTACAAAATAAAAATATCACCTCGTTAGATAATAGTTATAAGAGATGGGAGATTGAAAAATCATTTCATAACATGAGTGTTTAGAGTAAAAAAGATAAGAATGTAGATTATAAGGCTTCACGAATCACCTTTCTTTATGTTAAGGGAATTTTGGAAAAATGATTAAGAATTGCATGTAAGGTTGGTATTCAAACTAATTTCAAACCCAATAACATGCTTCAAATGTCTTTCTACTTTACCAAAGATGTTGTGGATCCTAGAGCATAAAAAGGTGTTTACATCATTCCTTACTCTTGTGAAGTTTCTTATGCAGGATTAACTAGGAAATAACTACAAAAAAGGCTTAAAGAATATAATAGAGACATTCATTACTCATGGTTAGATAGCTATGCCCTCATGGAATACTCACACCTCACAAAACATGACATTTATTTTAATCAAGAAAATATTTTAGTCAACGAGGAGGAATATTATTGGAAAAGAAAGGTTAGGGAAACCATTGAAATTTAAAAGAGACTAAATAATTTAAATGGAGACAATGAATAAGGCATTGGTAATTAATGGTGGCCAATTATGAATCATTTAAAAATAGGTAGAAACTCATATATTAGATAGTCCTTGTAACACATTTGATTTGGTCCATATAATAATATTTTTGGTGGTTGGTGTTGATTAATTTGACCACAAGTAAAATTAGGTCAACCCCCTATAGTTTAAAACTTGTTATAAGGGTCTACTAGGGGGTAAAATGTGTACCTTGGTATTAATAGGGTAAGCATTGTGCTTTAGCTTTATCATATTTGTCTTAAATAGTCCTATTTTATTCTAAGGGCACTTTTGGGGTCATTTATGGGACTAGTACATTTTTTATAGGAGGAAAAGTGTTTCATGATGTTATTCAATGTCTTATGTGTCATTATATGTTAGAATGTTTTATAATTGAAAATTTGTAGGTTTCCAAGTTGAAAATAAGAAAATAGTTGAAAAGAGGTAGTATTTAGTTGTTGTATGGATTATACAGTAGATTTGGCACATGGGAAGACTTATACAGTGCCTCTTAAGATCCCCTAATCTCAATTCTATGCTTGGGAAGATTTGATGAGCTAAAAAATGGCATAACATTGTTATATCCTTTCATCACTCTCCTAGACAAACAAAAATAGTTAATCGGTTTTTACATGGTATAGCCAGTAGAAGGTGAGTTGGATAAAATAATATTGAGGGATGATATTGGCCTTTGTATACTTCAAATCCATATTAATATTTAGAGGATTGGTTACTTGTGCAATATGAACCATTGTTTAGAGTGCTAGTGACTCTTTTCTACCTGCTCATCCCCATACCCTTCAAGTTTCCTTTCTATTTGCATAGTTATATGAAAACCAAGTGATGTATGTGATCCAAAAAAGAATGATAAAATTTATCATGTGATTCTAAGTTTAGTTTGTACATGTGATGGGATGGAGTTTGCATGAACATCTCAGTCTGCTAGTGGAGCACACCATTAGAGTTGTAGACTAGTGTTTTCACTTCTTGCAGATCTATCCTCATGTAAGTGGATTAAAAAAAGGATAGATTATTTGGTTTCCATATATAAGAGCATGTTTTATCATAATTATTATAAAGGTGTGGTCTAAGGAGTGTTCCAAATGCTTTCAAAAATATAGTCACATACATACACAGTCATATTGCCTGCAATAGTCACCTATAGTCAAGTCAAATTGAGCATTGACCACTCATGGTGATGAAATAAAGAGGTTTCAACATGGTAGGAAGACTCCAAAGGTATGACCAGTGAGATGGAGCCATTCAAAGGTGAGAAAATTGGTTGTGAACCCTAATTTAATGCACACTATCTATATCTTGCATGTTCACCTATAGGTAGCTCCATAAAGGTTTGAGAGATTTAGAATGAAAGTTCTAAAACTCATTTGAGACCTCAATTAAGGTTTGAGGGAAATGAGAGATCCATTGTGACAATGGTGATGTCATTTCATGTAGATAGACTTGAGTTCAAGGTTTGCAGGTGGAGAAAGTTGTAAAAATGACACATTACCTTAGTTTCTCTGAATCATCTTTTACCCATATATTTAATCCTTCCATAATAGAGTGACATGAGGTATATACAAGTGTAGTTGTTTCCATCATGAAGCCAAAGCATAGGTTAAATGATTTGATAGGATAAATTGGTGGTTTGGTCAAGATAAGGTAGTATGAAGAAGTTTCCATTCTTAGCTAGTGTCTACTATAGACATTCAATGAAATCTATAGTAATTGAAGCTAAAATGATCCTATAACATAGCAGTGACCTATAATTGTAATGGATATATGGTTTCTATACTTAAGAGGGGCCCAAATAACTATTTAAGAGTCATACTAAATTCATGACTGAACCAAGAGAGAAAGGAGCAATATTCAGACCTTAATTCTCACCTATAGGTCCCATATCCCATAAATTGGCATCTACAATTAGTCTAAAAACCACAATGTTGATGTGAGAGGATGGGAACATGGTATGCATGGTCTAGGTGTTCAATCAGATTGGACATTATTAAATTCCCTAAATATTAATAAATGGAGTTGAGGTATAGTGCCTTGATGTAGATGAACAACTATAGGGACCCCTTAAAGTCTCTTTGACTGTCACCTATATGTGACACTGCTTGCTACAGTAGACTAACCTAGGCAAATGGAAGGGATGTGCATTGAGAAGGTGGAAGATATATAAGATGGTGAACATGTTTAAAACCACTTCCAAAGTGTTGACATAAACTTCAAATGATGCTCATATAAAGGAAATAGAAGGAATCACACCAACCCATAATCACAGGCCTAAGGTTCTTAAAACCTTGTACAATCATCATTCTTGAAAGTCTATCATGAAGAATTATGGTATTGAGCACCTTATAGAGGTAATCAGGTGTTATAATATGATGTAAATGTTATTTATGACCTAATATAACCTCTAATAGCTTCACTTTGTTTGAGAAAATAGGGGATATTCCCTCTATTCTATCTTAGATAGAGAGCACTCCTAGGTAATCAAGTCTGCAGGTTTGGTGAGTAAGTGATAAGGAGATAACATGAGGAGTGTGGGAATAATTTATAATGGTGTGGAATGTTTTTTTGAGAATGAAAAAACATAAATAATCTCCTACAGGTAATAAAACCACTCAGAGGTGGTTATGGGAACTAGAGCACAATTAAGGTTATTAGGCCTAGACTAGACCTAAGCCCTAATGTGGCTCCATTTCATTTCTAAGATCAATTGAAACTTCTCACCTAGTTGAGATCCTTCAGGGGGAGGTATAAGGTTCTTGAAATCATTGGCTTGTAGGCGAAGTACACAAGTTGGTCAAATTAAGTGTATTTCACCTTAGACCTATGCATAATGCATTCAAAAGCTTCATAGGGCATATTTAAGATCTCACACCTATATGAACATATTACATGGTGATATAAGGAGCTAAGAATGGTTTAATAAGGTTCCTAAATTGGTTTCAATGGAATTTATTTAGGAATTAGATGCCTAGGTTTTGTGAACTATCCCTATGAGCCAAAACCTACTAAAAGCTTCCTAAACCCTTGGTCTTGACCAAATGAAGAAGATACGTAAGATAAAGCATTTAGGAGGGATATTTTGGCCTAGAAATGGTTTTGGACTTGTAGATGACTCACTCAGGCTCATTTTAATCCAATTGGTATGTACCCTACTTGTACGAAGAAGGCCTAACATAAGGTTCTTATAGGAATTTGACTTGTTTTATTGGTGAAAAGGAGTTTTTATGGATGAAATATATTGAATGAGGTCTATAGGGACTTATTATATCTCTACATACTCATCTCCCACCTCATTTAAGTTCAAAATATCTTTTGCTACACAATTCACTTCAGGCAGTCTATGGCAGATAGTGAAAATGGAGAATGACTACTAAGTTAGAAGATGATAATTCTAATTAGGGATTATTTTAAGGTCTAATTCATGGAGTGTAAGGTATATAGGTGTTAGATATGTGTCCTAACACCTCTTCCTAAATTTTTTTGGGAAAATAAAGGCCACTTGGGTGACAAATGCAAGGAACTCTAAGGCCTAGAAGAATAATGAATAACTACAGATAGTGAGTACAAATTTCCAAAAGATGGATATCAATTAGGGACAAATATAATGAATATCATGGCATGTTTCTAACCACCCTTAGATAGTACATAGGTGTAAAATCTCTCTATTATAGTTTTGAGCAGTCATGAGATGCCTCATCATGAAGGCAGTTTTAAGAAGGCCATTCGAAGACCCTATGCCAGTTTTGGAGAGTTTTATGCTTCACATAGAAATTTGTACAAGAATACCTTCTAGAATTCTATTCTTGACTTCATTATTATAAAATAAAACTAGTTTTCATGCCTTGACATGGGGCTTTTTGACCTTTGAACTTCTCTTCTCCTCTCTCTTCTCACATACTCTATAAATGCAAGCTATTTTGGCTTTTGTAATCTAATTCCACACCTAGTATGGTGAAGCCTTGATAGTTTGATATTATAGTATGCATTTTAAATAAGAATTTAAATCTAGTTTTGATATCATAAACATTTTTTCTAAGTGTGTGAAGTGGTGTGTAGTGAAATACCAAGTGATAGTACATATCCTTACTTTCTCTTTGCTCTTCCATGTTTGATGCAAGTTGTTCTCACTCTAACAGGTCACATGAAGTGTTTTTATGTAAATTTGTCTATATTAAAGTGTAATTAATACCCTTAGTTCTTCAACATGACCTCTAGTTCAATCACCTTGAGTATCTCCATGCATATTAGCTCCATGTTTAAAATATTAATGTTAGAGCAATTCAAGATTTTGAGACTAGTGTTGTAGGTCATGTTTCATAGTGACATGATATGGTAGTATAGTAGAGATATTTATGGTGTATCATCCCATTATAATAAATTAATTTAATGTCTATTTGTATACCTTTTCATCCAAGAAAATAGTTAGTGTAGGTGATAATCACTTAAAGATCAATCTACGGAGCTAGCCCTTAAACCTAGTGGTCTTCCTCTACCATAGGCAACCCACATGCCTAGAGGTATTTTAATGTTTATAAAATATTGGATTAGGCTTGAAAAACCAAATATAGGGTGCAAGATTTTGTGACAATGGTTCTGGCACACCCAATGGTAATATTATTCTAAATACATCTTGTCAAGGTGAATGCTAGTCTTGACAACATCATAATTGCATATTGTGTTATACTTAGCATTTGGTGACTCCATTAAATGTAATATCTGGTTTTATACCATTGTTTTATTAGTTCTTGTGTTCACATTGTTATTAATTTGACATGTTAAGACCAAATTACTACCTCTATCATTCAAAACTTTCTTAAAATTGGTCATTAACCCTTTGGAGCTGGTCAAACTAGTCATTTGTGACCTTAAAAGCACTAATTTTGGTAAAAAATATAAAAAATGGATTATAAATGGGTCATTTTATTTTAAAAATAACATTGTCAAGTTAAAATATGCAGACAATCCAGACACATGGGTCAATTTTGAGAGAAAATTGAGCTTTCTAGGAACTACAAGTGGTTTCAAGACCTCAAAATTTTTAAACATGGTCATAATGAATTTAAGAACCTTATGAAAAAGTTTAATGGCCATTAAATGAGTGGAGATACTTTATTTTCTATAACAATCCTTAGTATGTCTGTTAGAGATCACCATTGGAATAGGCATCATTTTGGAGTGCCACAGAGGTTTATAAGTCCAGGTAAAAGTTTTAAAAGCATGTAATGATGTTTATAAATTAAAATAAAAGCTTTAAAGAGTGCCATAACTCTAAATTTTAATAAAACCATGCTCATACAGGCTTTTGCAAGCAAACATGCATATAGGCCAAAAAGGGTTTTTTTAACTTTTCAAGAAAAATGTGATTTTAGAGTGGTTTTATATAATGGTACAGACCCCATGATGATGTTTTTATGAATTTATAAGTAGGTGGATATTCATTTTCATTTTGGTGAATTTCTCATTTTTTGTAATTTTAGACAACCTTCCAAGCCTCCTATTCAGATGCTAATAAATTTCACTATGTGTGGAGATTGGATAAATAATATTAGTATGTTTTGAGGAAAAATATTTAATTATAATTAATGAAGAATTGAGACCATTTTATATTCTTTTATTTATAACCAATTGTTAAGAGCGTAGGTAGCCCAGAATGCAGTCAAAATCCTACAAGCAGATTTCTCCATGTGATAAATTTTCATAACTTTTACATAGGAACACAATATTTTTAAGGATAATAGGGGGGTAGTTTTTATACACATAAATTTAAATATTTTTATATTTGGAGGTCTGTACTTCATGAATCATCATTTTGAAGATTCAGCTTTAAAGCCTTCCTAAACCCTTAAAAAGCTAGTTTTTAAAAAAGTTGATTTTATTGACATAAAATCATCTTGAATCAACCTAAATAATTTTAAAATTTCAATTAAACTTAGAGAGGATTATATAAATTTAAATTTTATGCATGGATCTATATAGATGAGGGCATAAATCATATTTTTTGTGGAAAAAAATGTAAAATGAAGTACATATAGTTTAATGAAATATAATAAATGGAGCTCAAAACCTAAAATTTTTTATTCATCCTAAAATTTTCATTTATTTATAAATCATCACATAAGTGTTCTACCTAGCTTGATCAAAATGGCCAGTCTATAGGAAAATAGAGCAAAATAGGCCTAGTCAATCCTGTTGACTGAATGACGAGTGTTTTCTCATCAAAATCACATATATTGTGATGAGAAAATTTGTTAAAAGTATATTTAATTTTTTTTAGGTTTCATGTCATATTTTTTCATATTTAATGGAGTCCAAATGCAAGAAGATAGGCTATTAGGCCTAATTGGTCGAATATGCCTAATTGGTTAATTAAACAAGTAAAGAATGATGTTGAAAATATATCATTTGAATTAATTTTGGAGGTAAAAAATAAAATATATATTTTTTAATTTTATATATCATTCTCAATTCAATCCAAAAGTTAAAATTCATGCAAGTTGAGATCAAGTGGAATTTGACTAGTCTTTGAGTCCACATCTCTTCGGTTGACTAGTTTGACTAGTTTCATGCATCTCCCATGCTTTTCATGTAAGATAAGGACATTAAATAACTTAAAATAAATTTAAAAATGGATTTATATTCCAAATTATTGTGTGATTTTCATGAAAGGGAGATTTTTAAGTCAACATAGGCCCACCACCTCCAATTCTATGCCAAAATTTGAAGATCATGCAAATTTTCATAGAGTTTGGAGTTTTTGATAAATTATTTTAGCATTGTAAAAAAATTAGGTCTTGATTTAACTAACCAAGACTATTAATTATCTAAAATCAAACCCAATTTGGAATTATGTTAGTTTTAAACATATATATTCGCTTTATCAAGCCATTTTTCATTAATTCCTAAGGCAGAGAAGAAATTGTAATTGACACGATTTTTATCAAATAAATAAGATCTTTTGCATATGATTTGGAATCAGAATAGAGTGTAATTTAATATGTACCAGTATAAAAGTAGCATCTAATTTAATTTTTTTTAGGTCCTTTCTAAACCTACTGTGAAAATTTGATCCTCTACAGGTCATTAGAAGAGCTAGTATTTGAATTTGCTTCGCAAACTTCTTTTAGGTCTTCTTTTGAAACACTGATGTTCAGGTTTGAATGTAGAGTTTTCTTTCAGATTCATATGTGTGTCTTATTTAGTTTCAATTTTTTTTTAGAGAATACCAATCATTCAGGTGCATCACCCCATTAGATAGGATTTCTCATTTCAATTTCTTTCTCCCTTTTCATCCCAAAAAATCAAATAGTAAAATGTTTTTGGTGATAGATCTTAAGAGAACTAACACTCTATAGAGGTTATTCTCAATACAGAGTCACCCACACTCTGATAAAATCCAATTGTATCAGTTGGAGATAAGGTGTACCTTACATATTTTAAAATAGGGTGCTCTCTAGATTGATAACACATACTTCATGGTCCTTAATAGTTCATATTCTAGTAGAGTTTTCAATCCCAAAAACCCACCCCTTCAGCCTAAAATTTCTATTGAAGTTCAACATCCTTAACCCATATTTACCATTGAAGAATAAGAGGACCTTTCAAGCTAATAATATCAAGAGAGTGAAGAGGAACTTGAGTAAAATATGGCTAGACAACATGCCTTCCCAAACTTTAACACTAAAAATCCTATCCATCTCAATGCATATAATGACATAGCTCCTAATGCTAGTAAGATTGTTCCCACTTTCAATGGTAAAGGTCATGTTATCCCTAGTGAGCATATTAGGGATATCTCAAAATTATATAGTTTTCATAATGTCATTGAAGTCAATATTGTCATTAGACTTCTTGCCATGTCCCTTAGAGGAAAATCACTTGATTGGTATAAGACATTTATCAAAGGATATATCATAACTTGGGATGATTTTAGAGAGATATTGACATCAAGGTTTGAAGACAAAAGTGATCACACATCACTTATCCACCAGCTTAATGTGATTCAAAGATCCCCTAAAGAGACAATGCATGATTTTAATGAGAGATTCCAAAGAACTTGGCATAGGATGCCTTCCCCCATGAGACCACATGTAATATTTGTGTTTAATACATAACTAAATGCTATTAGTATTGACATAGCCATAATGTTTCAGTCCATGGGTGGTTACACCTTACATGAAGAATATGACCTTGCCATCAGAGTCGACAATGGCTTAATACAACTTGGGAATTTACCTCCAAAAGTTTATATGCCTCTACTACCAAATAAATATAATAATACTCCAAGTGTTTCCCAAATTCCTAATGCATATACTAAGGTTAGATCTGACCCTAAGAAGGTATAAGATGCTATTGATAAAGATGCAAGGATCTAAGCCTTAAAATCTTAGCTTGGGGAAGCACATCTATATTATGGAGTTAATAAAAAACCATACCCCTATCCTCAACAAGTAAATAGGTTCCCACTTCAGTAATATGTTGAAGATAGAGGGTAGGGATGACCTAACTTTAGTAGGCTTGCTAATGCATACAATCCAACTTCCACCTCCAACACAAGAGCCATGGTACCAGTGCATAGTAATTTGGTGTAAGGAGAAGAATGGTATCAAGGTTAGTTCATAGATGAAAATTAAGGTGGAGATAAATCCTTGGTTACTCAAGGAGGAGTTACTCTTTAACTGTTAGTAGAAGATGAAGTTCTAATGTAATCAAATGAAGGATGTCAAACCCAAAAGGTAAACCCTACAAAATTTCTAGTGGAAGACACCTATGTTCTCAATTAGAATTATTTAGTTTCAATCAATACTAGAGAAAAAAAGGCCTTGGGAGATGCCCATGGTGTCCATATAAGTTCAAGCATCCCTCCTACAAGGTAACAACATGTGGGTCCAAGCATGATAGTCCCTACAACTTCTACACCTTTACCAAATTAGAATGTTGGAAGGGTGAATCCAAATGTTCCAATTCCTAAATCTCAAGGCACTTCATTGCCTTTAAGGACTCAAGAAAAGGTAAATGCTACTACTCTAAATATTTTTGACTCTTTTAAGAGTGTTAAGGAATTTATATCTCTTTGGGAAATGCTTCACTTGCCTAGCCAAAAGGAACTTTTACAAGAGTAGTTGTCTTAAATTCACACTAGTCCTCAACCACCAAGTCATGGTAATGTTTCCCTCACTAATGATCCTAATCACATTGTTGAGCCATCTTATAAATATTAAAATCCTCCACCCTTCTACCTCACTCTCATTATGGGAGACAAGCTTGTTTATAACTGCATAGTGGACATTGGGGCTAGTACTTCAGTGATGCCCAAGGTTGTAGCTGATAAATTAGGTCTAAAGTATGAATCATTTAGTAAAGGGTGATTTAAATTTATGTGATACCAGCTAAGTTAGTAGGTCTTGTCAAGGTTTTGAGAGTTTTTCTTCATGATTTTCCTATCTTCCCCATCCTTCAAGACATAATGGTTGTTGACTGACCTACTCAGTTTGCTATCTACCTCTCAAGGGATTTCATAACCAAGATAACAGACTACCTCTTAGCTAATTGGTCCTTATTGTCCTTTAGGATAAGGTATGGAGAAAAGGTAACCATTAAAACTCAACCACTAGATAAGTTTCATATTGAGCCCTATGTAACATTAAGATCTGATCTCAATTGTGTCATCAATAATCAATAAGAGTCTATTATGGATGATGGAACATCTTCTAAGTTGGAGGGCATATCTGATTTATTCTTAGATAAGTATGGTGTAAATATTTATGAATATGATCCATACACTTATTTTGAGTAAACCAATCTTGGCAGATACAACAACCATGAGGGAGCATATGAGAAATCTGAGGTAAACATTAAACATTCTTTTTCACAAGTTGTTGAGGGTAATTACCTTATTCATATGTATGATGATGATAGTTTGAAAAGGATAATAGATCAATATTATTAAGAAAAAATGCCATTATACTTTCATAATATGGAGGATCCCATGAAAATGATAGTCATGAAGAGGAAGATGATTGTAGACACTAGAAATCTTCACACATTGTACCAAGTGTCTCAATTCACCTAAACCACCTTAAGACCCCTTTAGACCCAACCTTGACCTTTTGACCCCTAACCAAACCTAACCCACCTAACCCAAGTCAACTTGACCCATTTTATAAAACCCACCTTTTTACCAACCTTACCTTTGACCCTTGACTATCGATGGTTAGGGTGATCACCGACGATCACCTTGACCATCGAAGGTCAGGTCACACTATCTAAACCAACTTAATTGAACCTTCAACTCTTGTTTGATTATGTATAATTAGAATGTATAATTCACATGAGAGACCATGCATGTCATAGTTAAAATTAGATAGCAAGTTGGACGCATTATTAACGTCTTATTACACCTCTCTTTCTTCACCTATAAGAAGAGAGAAGCAAGAGGTGAAAAGAAATATCCATCCATGAATTTAGGAGCTTTTGCATCTAAAGTTTCTTTGTAGGTCACTTCTTCTAGAAATGCAATGATCTAGCCATCACATTATAGAGATAACTTGTCACTACCCCTCGATTGATAGCTAAGTACCATTACTCTACTAGAATCATGACAAACTCTATCAACAAGCCAACCACCTCAACCATTCATTCGACCAACGTTTGACAAGCTACGTATTTATTTTAAATATATCAATTACTTTGTTTCCATTTTGTAATGATCCCAACATAAACCAATATCCTAAAATTATCTTATGTTATCCCATCAATCTAACTTTTTATCACCCTAAACCAACACATAATAACTACCAATGGTCATCTTAACCATTGACAATCTATCCAACCATTGATGGTCTATCCAACCACTAATGGTTGCCTCAACTACTGATGGTCACCTCAACCATCAATCGTCACTATGGTAGAAAATAATATCAAGTTATTTTCACATACCCTCAACCAAATCCAACTTTATTTTTGTCTATTTATTCATAGACCTCTAACCTATTTTTTGAAGCACAACCAACCTATTTAGCATTATTATTGACCTACTTATTGTTACATTAGTCATATTTTTTATCAAGTATTTCTTGTATTCAATCTCAATAGATTTTGATTATTGATGTAAGTAATTTATCTTCTATTTTTTAAACTTAATTGTTTAAAATGTGTGGATTGATAACCCCTGAAGAAGCTCTTACTTTTGGGATCTAGATAGTACTAGGCAATCTACCTAGGTATATATCTAACCAACCATTTGATTTAGTGCTATCTTATTTTTAGGTCATCCTCCCAAGCCAAAGAGGATCTCTCTACAATTTTCTAATTCAACATGTGTAGATGTAAAAAGGTTTTTCAACCATACCCATATCTAGTTTCTTCTTCTTCCTTTCTCAAAATATAAGCTAAAATTCTCTGAAGCATTCTATCACACTTAGTGGACCCTTTAATATTTACTTGGGTTTTATTTTGTTTGCATCTATATGATATTCTCCCTATTCTATGCTCATAAAAAGATTAAAATTTCATTTGGGTTTAAAATTGACTGCATGCATTGGTTTATTTTAAGTTTAGCTTACTCAATTAAATTAAAGTAAAGTAATTTGATCGTAGCATCACTTGTAACACACATAAAAATCCAAACCACCTACATCAGTCAAACATCAAAATAACTTGACATAAGGCTTGACTGGGATTTCATCACCAAGAAATCAGCTTACCCTTTCTTGATGATCATATTTGGAGGTCATTACCAAGGGGAGAACCAACTCAGCTCTCTGGTTGAGTATAAACTCTAGAAATTAGTATATATTAGCTAAGCACCTGACACCCTTATCACTAAGGTGTGTGTAGTAAGGGGTTAGGCCCCAATACCAAGCCTCATATTAATTTCCAATATAAATCTTTTAGAGATCCTAAACACAACTTGAAACCAATCACAGACTTCTTTTTTAGTACCTGCTCTAGAAGCCAATTTCAATCACACAGTTCCTAAATCTTAAAGCAAAATCCAAAAAAGAGACTAAAAATAACTTTAGGACTTAACATAATTTTTAGTGTGTGTTTGATTTCCTTGCTCATTTCTTGTCTTCTCTCTGTTTGAGTGGTGAGATTATTTTTGTATTCTCTCTCCCTTATATTGTATGGTTTTAACTTATCATCATCGAAAGAATCTAGTATAATAGAACCTATCACCAAACCAATTAGCCTCTTCTACCTCCTCATCCATGGAGTACATTTTTAAACTAGAAGATTATCTTCACCCTTAGAAAATTCCTTATTTCCCTTGAGTATTTCCCCAAGGAGATGCAGATTTTGAGACCTTCTTAGACAACAATCTTGTGGCCCTTCAACATTATCTTAGCACCATGCCTCACCATACCCCTACTTCAATTCCATCTATGGACCCACCTTATGGGGAAACCTTCTATTTACATAGTCACCATCTAACCATTGATTACCTAAGCATCTTAATATACTAATAATCCCTTTGATAATACAATGCAAAACTAACTTTCCCAATAAACCAATACCTCTATGCCTTCCACCCCCACCAACAACTCCTCTACCCTATAAAGAACCCAACCATTAACCACCTATACTCCCCTCACCATGGGATCACCCACTACTAGCATTACTAACATTCCTTTAGCTACTCCTAATCCATTAGTCACTACTCCACTTCAAAATTTTGTGGTGTCTATACCTTCTACCTTACCATTAATTATTACAAAGGTCACTACCTTTACTTTAGTTACAAACCCAACTGTATCTCCTACCCAACCCACCTCAACCTCTCAATAGATGTCCATCACACCCAACATAGGTTACATCACTAACCCATAAGGGCATGTACCTCTACCCACTACCCAACCACCTACATCCACCTACCCCTACATATAATCCACCCAACCACTTGTGTCCACATATTAACATGTGATAGCTTCTCAACCTCCTACCAATTATCAATATATCACCAAACCACAACAACAATATGCACCTTATAACCTCCTAGGTACACAACCCCAAACCAATATGATGAAAATGCTAATAAATAAAATGAAAAGTCTAGAATCATCCATTTTTGGAGCTCGTAACATATTATCATATGACTAGATCTGTAATGAACCCATTCACCTATCTATCCCTAATAGAGTATATCCTCCTCAATGGAGGATTCCCAAGTTTTCTAAGTTTTAGAGTAAGGAGGATCCCCAATAACACCTCAAGTCATTTAGGCATGCATGTTCTTTGATTTCCTATGATGATGCCCTCCTTCTTCGTACCTTCCCCATGTCCCTGTTTGGTCCAACATTGGACTAGTATAGTGCCATAACCAAACACTCTCTCTTCTCATTCACCCATCTAGAACAAACTTTCTTGGATCACTTTTAAATAAACATTTCCAAAAAAGTTTCCATCACTAACCTTTACTCTATCTATAAATTTGATTATGAATCTAATGCTAATTTTGTAGCTCATTAGAGGAGCCTAAAAAATCAACTTTCCTTCTCTTTACCTCAACTCGAACTGATAGAATTTTTTTCTCAGGCATGTGCCAAGCACATCTATTCTATGTTATGTGTTCAGAGCATTAAAACCTTTGATGAAGCTTTTACCATGGCTCATAAACTAGAAAATAGAGCCATCGATGAAGGGAAGTTAAAATTTAAAAAAAAACTCTACCTAAAAAACCAATGGGGCCTCTTCCTCTAAACTAAGCAACCAAACCAATACCAATGCCAAGATCAAGGGAACTGTAAATGTGATTGTCCTTAAAACCATTCCTCCAACATCTATCAATCAACCAAAATCCTCTAACTCCTCAAAATAAAACACAAGAAACCAAAACCAAAATAATTAGAAATAATTTACTCTACTTAGGGAATCATATTATTTGGTCCTGGAGAAGTTGTTGAAAGCTAATATCATACAACTTCCTCCTATAAAACCCCCTCAAAAATTTGATTCATCTTATCCTACACCCAACTAGTATAATGAGAATGACCTATGTGATTTCCATCGAGTAGTTGGGCAAGACATTATTAGGTGTAATACCTTCAAAATTGTTATCCAAACCCTCATTGACAAGGGGGAGCTTGTGTTTGATAACCCTAATGCACCTCCAAACCAAGCCATTGAAATTTTCAAACAACCTTTTACCAATGATGCACCTACTAAAAATGCAAGCAACAACATTGAGTGTTATCATGATGCCCATACCATGGATATCATTCTTGACATGCTCACTGTTGAAGAACATATTACCCAATCTACCTATTCTTCACCCCCTCTACTTATTAAGGTAGTGGAGTTACCCCCTCTTCCTTTAGAGACCCAAAATGAGGAAGTAACCTTTTCCCCTCACCCAATTCTTTAGGTAGTGGAGTCATTAACCTCTCCTTCAATTGACATACTAGAACAAGTAACCACCACCACTTTACCTCCTCTCTCAACTACTGAATAATTAACTTCTCCTTTGGAGATCATTCCCAAGGAGGAAAACACCATTGTAGACACTAAAAATCCACACACCATGATATTGAGTGTTGAAGTACCCTTAGAATGCCTTAAGATCCCCTTGGGGCCATTTAACCTTTTGACCCATAACCAAACCTATCCCACAATTATTTTAACTTAAATGGTTTAACCTAACCTTTACCCACCTTTTACCCTTTACCCTTGACTATCGACGATCAGGGTACACCTCCCTAACAACTAGCATGCAAGTCACCCACCTTGCTTTTCTAAAAATAACTTGTCTAAATCCTATTATGAGCCATTGAATGCATGAGTTATAATTAGAAATCCCATTTCACATGTTATTTCAACCCTCTTGCTTGTACCTATAAGAAGAGAGGGGTTGAGAAGTGACATCCATCTATAATTATTATCAGGCACTTGTGTATCTAGGAGTTTCTTTTTGCAGGTCAATCATCATCAACAATATAAAAATATATTAGAGAATCAATTTATCATCACCTCCCCACCAAGTTTTTAGATACCATTACTCGATCATAATCGAACTAGATTTCACCAATAGGTCAACTACCTCAACCAATCACCCAATCAACTTCTAGTAAGATAAGTACTTTTTTATCAGTATTCATTTACTTTATTTCCATTTTGTAATCAATTTAGGCCTTACCCATCTCTAAAAATCCATGTTTATATCTTGTTAATCAACCTTTTTACCAACCCAAATCTATACATAGTAACCATCAATGGTTGTCTCAATCATCGATAGTCTACCTAACCACCAATGGTCACCTTAACTACAGATGGTCAGCCCAACTATTGATGGTCATTATGGTAGTGAAAACCAACAAGCTAATTTCATGCACCTACTCCCAATCAAATCTAATTTTCTATGTTCTTATTTATTCTTAGACCTCTATCTATTTTTTTAAAGCATAAACCAAATCCCTAATGCTAGTATTAATTAGCTTATCACTATTTTAATAATTTTTAGTCTATTTCTTAAAAAGTATTATTTTGTTTGATTTTAGTACCTTATGATTATTGATGCAAGTATCTTCTAATTTTTTTATAAACTTAATTATTTGAAATGTGTGGATTGATAGCCCTTACAGAAGCTCTTGCTTCTAGGATCGAGCTATCACTAGGCAATCCACTCAACTATCTGTCTAACAAACAAGTTTGCTTTAGCGATTTTTTATCTGCAGGTCATCCTCCCAAGGAAAAAAGGATCTCTTCACAATCTTTTAATTTCATGTGTGCACAATCAAATAGGTTTTTCAATCATACCCATATTTAGTTTCTCCTTTTCCCCTTTCCAATAATAACCAACAAATTCATTGAAATATTTTGGCATGCTTGGTGGGACCCTTGTTTCCTTACTTGGGTTTTTGTTTGCTTACATTCACTCTCTATTCTATGCTTATTAATGAAATAATTTTTTTTTTGGGCTTAAAATTAAGTGCATACATTGACTGGTTGAAAGTTTAGTTCACATAGCTTAACTTAAAAGGCAAAGTAATCTATTGTAGCTTCACTCTTTGTTGCACACACTCAAATAAACCACTTTAACCAATTAAACACCAAATAAAATTGAGACAAGACCTGACTAAGATTTCATCATAGAGTAGTAACCTTACCCTTTCTTGATAATCCCACTTAGAGGTCATTACTAAGGGGAGTACTAACTCAGCTCTTTGGCTAAGTATAATCTTTGGATATCAATATCAATATATATATATATATATATAATCTAAGCACTTGACAGCCTTATCATTTGGGTGTGTGCAGTGAGGAGATAGGCCCTAATACCAAGCCATGTATTGATTCCAATACAGATTATTTTTGAGCACCTAAACACAACCTGAAACCAACCTTAGACTACCTCTTTAGTACCCACTGTAAAAACCAATTTTAGTCTAAGGCAAAAAAAGATTAATTAAAACTCTAAGGCTTAACATATATTTTAGAGTGTGATTTTATTTCTTTGATATTTTTTTGTCTTATTTTTTTTTAGTGAGGTTGTTTGTGCTTTCTATCTCCCCTATCTCGTATGGTTATCACTTGCCAGTAGTGAAAAGACCTTGCAGAGCAAAACCCATCACCAAGCCAACCTACCTCTTCTACCTCTTCATCCATAGACTATGTTTATGAACTAGAAGACTCTTCTCACCCCTTGATAAGCCCTAATTTCCCTTAGGAGGTTCATTAAGGAGACACAATTTTTTTTTCTTTCCTAAAAAATAATCTAGTAGCCTTACAACATTATCTTACAACCACATCTTACCATATCCTAGCTTTAACCCCACCTATTGATCCACCTTATGGCATGCCTATCCACCTCATGGGGAGTACCTTTATTTCCATATCTAATACCAAACTATTGACTAACAAAGCCTCCTCATCAACCAACAACCCCTTTGAGACTACCAAAGAAAACCAACCAACCCAAACTACCACTGCCCTCATACCATCCACTCTTACCAACCACTCCTTTACTATGGGAGTGCCTACCTTTAACACTACCAACCTTCGTTTAGCTACCTCCAACCCATAAACCACTACTTTGATTCAAATCCTTATGGTGTCCATACCCTTTACCTTACCACAAATTATTACAAAGGTCACCACATTTCCATTAGTTACCAACCCAACTACCACTCCTATCTAACAAGCACCCCTCAGACCAACCTTTATATACCTCCATAATGTACAAGGGTATGTACCCACTACCCAACCACCTAAATCTACCTATCCTTATGTATCTTCCACTCAACCATTGACATCCACTTACCAATATGTGGTAGTCTCCTAACCTTCTACCCACTATCTGTATGTCTCCTAGCCATCCCATTAGTATGCATCTTATAACCCTTTAGGTGCACAACCCCAAGTGGACCTAATGAAGATGATTATGAAAAATATAACCACCTTGGAGTCATCCATTTTGGGTGCTCACAACATATTTTCATATGATCAAATCTATAATGATCCCATCCATCCATCCATGCCTATCAGGCCATATCCTCCCCAATGGGAACTTCCCAAGTTCTCTAAATTTAAAACTAAGGAAGATACCCAAAAACACCTTAGGGAATTTAGGCATGCTTTTTATCTCATCACCTATGATGATGCCCTTATTATCTATACGTTCCCCATGTCTCTAATCGATCTGGCATTGGATTGGTATAGGGCCATACCTCAACACTCCCTTTTCTCCTCCAGCCAACTGACTCAAACCTTCTTGGACCACTTTTAGATTAATATCTCCAATAAAGTCTATATCACTGACCTCTACTCTATCCATTAGTTTTAAGATGAATCCATTTCCAATTTTGTAGCTCATTAGAGGAGCTTAATTAATCAACTTTCATTCTCCCTACCTCAACCTGAACTCATAGAGCTCTTTGCTCGGGCATGTGCCAAGCATATATCCTCTACACTACATGTCTAAAGCTTTCAAACCCTTTATTAAGATTTTACCATGGACTATATGTTATAAAATTTATCCATAGACGAAGGAAAGCTAAAGGTCAAAAATAATAATTCAACCTACAAAACCAATGAGACCTCTTCCTCCAAGTCAAGCAACCAGTCCATCACCAATACCAAGAGCAAGGGAGCCACAAATGTGGTTGTTCTTAAATATTCTCCTCCACCTTGCATCAACCAACCAAGTTCCTCTAGTTCCTTAAAGAAAACCTTGAGGAACCAAATCTAGAATAACTAGAAGCAATTTAATCCACTTGGAGAATATTATGTTTCTATCTTGGAGAAGTTATTGAAAGCCAACATAACTCAAATTCATCCTATAAATCCTCCTAAATATTTTTATGCCTCTCATCCTATACCTAGTTTGTTCAATGATAATGATCTATGTGTCTTTCATCAGCTAATAGGACATGATGTCAGTAGGTGAAATAACTTCAAGAGCTTAGTCCAATCTAACATTGACAAGGAGGAACTTACATTGGATAACTCCAATGCACCATCAAACCAAGCCCTTGATATATTCAGACAACCCTTCCAAAACCATGCTCCTACCAAGAATGAGATCAACAACATCAAGTTCTCTCACAATACCCATATAGTTAACATGGTCCTTGATGCACTCATTACCAAACCACCTAGTACGTAATCTTCTAGTCCTCCACCATCTATTGAGATAGTGGACTTACCTTCCCTTCCTTTAGACACATAAACCAAGGAAGTACCATAATCTATCCCTCCACTTATTAAGGTCGTATAGCCACTAGCCTCCCTTTCAACTAGTTTACCAGGACAACCAACCATCGTCGCCTCACCCTCACCTTTAATTGAGAAACCTACTCCCCCTTTATAAATTATTCTTGAAAAAACCCCTATGTCTACTCCTTCCACCAAGGAACCACTTATTTCAACCTTGCATCCTCTGATTGAGGAAGAGGATGAGGTTACTATCCTTTTTTCCCCACCTAGGGGCCTATCTTTCAGGTCTACCATTCAAAGAATTAAGCCAACCTACAAACCATTCTCTAGGCAAGTGTAAAAATTGGAATTTATCTCCAACCTTGATTAGATTAGGCCACATTATAGAAATTAAGTCTCCCTTACATTACCTAATCAAAACCTCTAACCCTTATTTAGGTAGACTAAGCTTCCACTTTTATTGATGAAAATCTTACCATATCTACCCAAATAACTAAACCCTCTAACCAACCAACTAAATCCTCTAACCAACCAAATAAAACCTCCATAAAACTAACCAACCCTCAACCACCTAGGCCAACCAAGACCCAAGTATCTAAACCCTTTCTTATTATATCAACTAGACCTACCAAAAACCTTGGTATCCTTTGTACACCTATCCTTGGTCAGCCATGTATGAAAGTGGACCTAACCCCCTCAAGCCCACCAACCAAATTCCATACCAAAACAACAAAAGAGGTAAAACCACATAAAGGATATAAGGATTGAATTTTTCCTCCCTCAACCTTTCCCTCCATTCTGGGGACTCATCCCTCTACCTTTGGCAAGCTACCAACTACCTCTAATAAAACCCCACCACCTCTTTTGATTACAACTTCATAATTAATTTTTGATGTACCTCTTTTCACATTGAAAATAATACCTAAACTACCTACCTTGAAATATTATACCTATAGGTCATCAACCTCCTTGCCTAAACTAAGGCCATCAACCAAATGTACCACCCTACCCAAAACACCTACTACCAAACCTATCTCTAAACAACCTCCTACTTCAACCATCAAAGCAAAGACCACTACACCTATACCACCTTTAGTTGAGTCTTACACAACCATTATTCATAAGTTATTATAGAATTCTTGTTTAGTCTTACCTCCCATCAGACACTTTGACCCTCTAGCTTTTAAACCTATCTAGTACAATGACCACCAAGTGTGTTCTTATCATAGGACACCTAACCATGACATAAAGAACTACAAAGCTCTTCAAACTATTATAAACTAGTTCTAAGATGAGGATTATCTATTAATATATGAACCTCCTATGGGCCCTATACAAATCCAACCACCAAATGTACCTACCCAACACTTACCTACTCCTCCACTCTCACCTAAGAGTGAAGATGAGCCTAACCAGTTCACTACTACAACCTTTCCTTCTATCCATATTATCAAAATAATCACAAAATTATAGTAGAAGGTAAGTAAATGGATAAGGTGTCCATTCCATGGATGTATCCATCTTCAAACTCCTAATTAAGCCACACCCAACTGTCTCCATCTTTAACCAAACCCAAGGTGTCTATTTTGTGTGCCTCCTAATCTAACCCCTCAAAATCCATCAGGAGAGTTATCCTCAAGAAAATTCACCAAACCTTGATGAAGATGAGATTGTATGAGTTGATCTCTACCTCTCCACATCATTGCCAAGCACTAATTGAGGCTTTAAAATCCATTGAGGTCCAACTTGAGGATCTTCAACCTCTAGCTACTTTATTGGTGCCCTTTAAATTTCCAACCTTGTTACCTTCAAGGATTCAAAAATAGCTTCCATTCACCTTAAGGACTAAGATTACCCTATCTTTATCACCATGTACATCAACCAAAACCACATAAAATGGGTCATGATTGATGGAGGAGATAACATTAACATCATCTCCTCCCACACTTACAACCAACTCAATTTATTAGATAATGTCATGTCTGAATCTTTGGCTGTCCATTTGTTTAATGATACCAAAACCACTACCTTGGGAATTATCATCCGTCATATCCATGTAGGACCTCATATTCTCCCTAAATTTTTATATGTTATGGAAGGTGAATTCCAATACAACATCTTTTTGGGACAACCTTGGATTCACTCCATGGGTTGTGTTCCCTCTACCCTCCACCATTGCATTAAGTTTGGGCATGAAGGCTAGGTCATCACCATCCAAGTTGACCCAAGTCATTTCTTGACATGCAACATGACCTATCACCCCAATGATGTCCTCATACCCCCATCCAAAATACCCTTAATAACTAAAACCCAATGTTTAACAACTAAAGCATATACCATATCCCCTCCTATCAATGAGGCATCAACTAGTTACTCTATCCCTTTAAACCAAATCCTCACCATGGAACTTTTAAAATCCATATGCCATCACCTTTCACTAGGGGAGTATCCCTTTTAGCACTTTATGATTTCCCTACTCCTCACGAGTATGGGAAACTTACCAACTAGTCAGGATACAACCCCAATATCAGGACTATTTTTCTTTTTAGACCTCCCACCATTGGACCTATTTTATCTATGGGGGAATTCAAAAATAACTTGAAGCTTCTACCACCTCTCTTACACCTCAACCATTCATCGCTAGTTTTTCTTATCTAGATAAACTAAACTTTACGAAGACATACCTCCATCAGTGTGCTTGGAAGGGCTTTGGTTTGGGGCAGTATGAGCATAGCCCACATGAATTGGTCACCATAAAAACTAGGAAGATACATGAAAAACATGGAATTTTTTTCATTATACCTAATAAGAAGAAATCTGAAAAACCTACCATCACCATTATTGAATAAGATGACCCTTCCTCACTGACCTCACCCCCACTTACGTGTGAGGATGATCACATCATCCCACCTAACTTTTTTTTCATCAACATGATCAACCTTAAACCCCTAACTTATTAGAAGGAGGGGGTTGTTAGGTTGTGGAGCTAAAAGCTTCAACCCTTTGCAAACTGAGGAATAAAAGGTTGCTGAGATCCAGGAGCATCGGCGTCAGCAGCAGGACCGACGTCGGTCGTGACCAGTGCAGAAGGCCACCGGCGACGGCAGGGAGTCGGCCGACGTCGGTAGAACTAGGCAAGCAGGGACCAGCGTTAGTTGCCTGTGTGTTCCAGAACTGTTCATTGCATGGACAATTGGTTAAGTGAATGAAGAGTTTGCATGTTAAGACCAGTTAGAGTCTTGGGCTGCAAGGATAATTGTCGAAATTAAGAGTCTAAGTTATTGTTTAAGTTAGGGATCTATTTATAGACCCATTGGCATGTATTGTATATGTATGAGATATAAAGGAAGTGTTCCTTCTAGTTGTAAGATCATTGAGTTGTAGGTTGTTGCAAGCTCATAGGGGATCTACATGTAAGTTTGGTCTATTGAATTGCAGGTTGCAGGTTCATGGGAGATCAACTTGAAGTGCTATAGAGTGCTTGGTGTACTGGCAGGGTTATTACTGACTGGTTGGTGAGGTGAACACCAATTATGTGTGTGAGTTGGTTGTTGGGACCATTTTTTGTGTAGGAGAGTGTGTGTGAGAAGAATTACTATACACTTGAGGCGTGGGAAACCTCTGTAAGGTGGAAGAGTGTGGCGGCTCTTTGTAGTATTCTTTTCTGTAAAGTGTTAATACAAGATAGTGTATTGTCTCTCATATTATGTGCTATTGGTGAATTCTAGTTACTTGTGTTTCTGGTTATTTTTGCATATTTAATTGCTTATATTTGGTAATCATACTGTGCTCTTTCTGAGGAGCAAGATCCTAACAGGTGGAATCAGAACAGGTGTGTTTGTTCTTGGATTTCCCCCTCCCTAACAACTGGTATCAGAGCTTTTGGTTGGGATACTAACATATTGGTTTAGATCTGGGTAGTGTGTTTTGATTACAGGTTACTCACAGGGTTTCTGTTTGAGTGGGAGTTGAGCAATGGCAGAAGACATCAGCTACAAATGGAAAAGTTTAATGGCAAGAACTACCAATTATGGAGGATGCAGATTGAGAACTATCTGTATCAGAAAGATTTGTACTTACCGTTGGGTGGGGTTAATAGCAAACCCTCGGATATGAAGGATGAAGAATGGGAAGTTCTTGATCGGAAGGCTCTGGGATCTATTAGATTGAGTCTTGCATCATCTGTGATTTCCAACTTATCACAGTGTAAGACAACGGTAGAGTTGATGGAATCTTTGGCAAATTTGTATGAAAAACCCTCGGCTTCTAATAAGGTATTTCTTATGAAGCGTTTATTTAATTTACAAATGTTGGAAGGTGGATCTGTTCATAGCCATCTTAGTGATTTCCATGGTTTGGTAAACCAGTTAAGTTCAGTCAATATTGTATTTGATGATGAAATTAGAGCTCTCTTAATCTTGTGTTCATTACCTGAAAGTTGGGAAGGTTTGGTAATGGCAGTTTCTAATACTGTGTCTCCTTCAAAAGTCTTAAAAGTGGATGATGTTGTGAGTGTGATCTTGAATGAAGAGATACGCAAGAAAAGCACAGGTGAATCATCAGGAGATGCTTTGAGTGTTGAAGGTAGAGGAAGTCCAAGAGAGAAGATAGAGCATGGGAGATCAAGGTCGAAGATAGGTAGAAGATCCAAGTCCAGGTATGGTAGAATAACCTGCTAGAAATGTGGAAAACAAGGGCACTTAAAGAGAGACTGCAGATCAGGTGAAGATCAGCATGAAGGACATGGAGAAGAAGTAGATGTTGCGGATTACATTACATAGGATGCTCTGGTATGTTCTTTGGATAAAGTAGAATCTTGGGTTTTAGATTTTGGTGCCTCTTTTCATGCATCCCCACATAGGGAATTTTTTCATGAGTATGTCCAAGGAGACTTTGGAGAAATTTGTGTAGGGGATGGTAAGCCTTGTCAGATTGTTGGCAAAGGAAAAGTGAAGCTGAAATTGCAGACAGGTGACACATGGGTGTTAAAGGAGGTCATGCATGTCCCAGTTCTGAAGCGGAAATTGATTTCTGTTAGAAGTTTGGGTGATGAGGGTTGCACAGTAACTCTCACAGCGGACTCTTGGAAGGTTACCAAGGGTACACTTGTTGTAGCTAGAGGTAAGAAAGTAGGTACGCTTTATCTATCTACTTGTATTACTGATTCTCTTTCTGGGTTATCTACTTCAGCTGTAGATTCAGAGATGTGGCTTAATAGGCTTGGTCACATAGATAAGAAGGAGATGCTTGTTCTTGAGTCAAAGAGTATGCTTTCAGATTTGGAAGGCATGGATCATGGTTTCTGTATGCAGAAGAAGAAAGTTACGTTTCTTGAGGAATCCGATGTTAGTGATAAGAATAGGAAAGCCTTGGTTTTCAAGGAGAAGGTGACAGACAGAATTCAGCACAAGGTGCAGAGGAGTTTTGAGCAGATCAAGGGTGATTTGGACAAGGGTTTGATCCAAAAGGAGCTCGTGGGAAAAAGTCAGGTCTCACTAGAAAAACACAGAGACTGACGTCGGGAGGAAAACCAGCATCAGTGTCCAGACAGGGACCGACGTCGGCTATGTGCAGCCTGATGTCAGTGACTCGGGGCAGATAACGACTGGCGTCGGCCAGGGGAAACCGACATCGACAAGGTGGCAGTCGTAGGGAACCGACATGGGTCGGCTATAGACTGAGATGTGACCGGCATCGATCACTGAGACGAATTTTGGGTGGACAGCCAGCTGTCATGGAGTCTCAAGCACCCATATGGAGGACTGAAGGCGTAAGTAAGTTCTTAAATTCGTCATTTCCCTTCTTTACACTACTTGTTGCTCACTTATGGTATAGAACCAGGAAGTTGTTAAAGAAGTAGAACAGGTAGATCCAGGAAACAGTGGGAGCTTGGCATGGATGAGGATGTGATTCCTTGGAGGAGAACCAAACAAGTGTTTTGGGTAGTGTTGCCAGCTGAAAGTAAGCACTGAGAGACGAATGGATGTTCAAGATGAAGAAGAGCGGAAATGGATACGTGAGATGGAAGATCAGGGTATATGATCTTGTATTAGCTGCAGGGCAATGGAGGTTTGATCATTGTGTTTCTCTTTACCAGGTTGGATAATATTAGCTACATTATCCTATTTCTGTATGATGTGCTTGTTGCAGGGTTACATATATAGGTATTGCTAAACTAAAGGTAAAGCTAGTTCAGGTGTGTGTCATGGAGAATCTGGGAGCAACAAGATTCTTTGGCATGAGTGTGTTCTAGAGACATGGAGGTCTTGTTGACTTTGTTTCAGGATGATTGTGTGAGACCGGTTATCACGCCGATGGTTAGACAGTTCATAGAACAGGTGTCTTAATTCACATAATGAGGTTGAGTGCATGGTATGTACTAAACCTGAGTTTTCCCAAGCAGTGGGAGTTGTCACAAGTTTGGAGTCAATCCGAGAAAGTAATACTGAAGGGCAGTTTAGTGGGACTAGCAGCAGGTGCACATGCTATGCAGGGTCAAGTTCTTATCTACATGGTTGTAGATGCGGATGTGGCAGGTAATTTGGATGACAGGTTTTGCACTACAGGATTTGTGGTGGTTGGTCTTCAAGAGTGATCTTGAGGAGGGATACAAAGCCAAGGGAACAAACTAGATAGAGTACAGGTACAGGTACATGTTGCAGCTATTTATCTCCAAGTGGGAGATTGTTAGGTTGTGGAGCTAAAAGCTTCAACCCTTTGCAAACTAAGGAACAAAAGGTTGCTGAGATTCAGGAGCACCAACGTCGGCAGCAGGACCGACGTCAGTTGTGACCAGTGCAGAAGGCCACCGGCGACGGCAGGGAGTCGGCTGACGTCGGCAGAACTAGGCAAGTAGGGACTGGTGTCGGTCACCTGTGTGTTCCAGAACTGTTCGTTGCACGGATAGTTGGTTAAGTGAATGAAGAGTTTGCATTTTAAGACCAGTTAGAGTCTTGGGCTACGAGGATAATTGTCTAAATTAAGAGTCTAAGTTATTGTTTAAGTTAGGGATCTATTTATAGACCCATTGGCATGTATTGTATATGTATGAGATAGAAAGGAAGTGTTCCTTCTAGTTGTAAGATCATTGAGTTGTAGGTTGTTGCAAGCTCATAGGGGATCTACATGTAAGTTTGGTCTATTGAATTACAGGTTGCAGGTTCATGGGAGATCAACTTGAAGTGCTATAGAGTGCTTGGTGTACCGGTAGGGTTATTACTGACTGGTTGGTGAGGTGAACACCAATTCTGTGTGTGAGTTGGTTGTTGGGACCATTTTTTGTGTAAGAGAGTGTGTGTGAGAAGAATTACTGTACACTTGAGGCGTGGGAAACCTCTGTAAGGTGGAAGAGTGTGGCGGCTCTTTGTAGTATTCTTTTCTGTAAAGTGTTAATACAAGATAGTGTATTGTCTCTCATATTCTGTGATATTGGTGAATTCTAGTTACTTGTGTTTCTAGTTATTTCCACATATTTAATTGCTTATATTTGGTAATCATACTGTGCTCTTTTTGAGGAGCAAGATCCTAATAGGTGGAATCAGAACAGGTGTGTTTGTTCTTGGATTTCCCCCTCCCTAACAGGGGTGACTATAACCATTCCTTTGACCCATCTTGAGATGATATGATAAGACACTCCTACCATTAACACTATTCAATTCCAAGATGATGATTCTATTCTCACCTACCTAAGTGCCCCAAATTCATCAATCTACAAATCCTTTCTTACTAAAACCTTGACCATGTTGAATGAATCCACTATGGATATCAACTTAGGTACTCTAGATACCCCTACATTATCAAAATTGGCTAATTTCTTAATGCCAAGGAAATTTAGGACTTCCCTTCTTTCCTACAAGACTGTAGCATAGCCTTTTCTTGGTCTTATATTGATATGCCTAGAGTTGACCCTTCCATTGCTACCCATAACATAGTCACTCACTATGACACCAAACCTATCAAGTAAAGGCTTCAATTCATTCATCCCCACATAGCCCTTCTTATCAAAGATGAGTTTAGTGCCTTTTATCTATCAACTTTATTCAACCCATTGACTACCACTAATGGTTTTGAATGTTGTACCTATCACCAAAACCATAGGGGGACTATGCATTTATGTAGACATTCATGACCTCAACCTCACCTACCCCAAAGATGACATTCCTCTACCCAACATTGACCAGCTTATTGATATTACAATCAACCATGAGATGTTATCTCTCATGTATGGGTTCTTAGGTTATAATTAAATCTTAATTGCTCTTGAAGATCAACATAAAACCACCTTTACTAACCCTTGGGGAACTTTTTTCTATAGAGTCATGCCTTTCAGGTTAAAGAATTTAGGTGCAACCTACCAATGTGTCATGACCTATATCCTCCATGAATTTATCCATAAGATTATCAAGGACTATGTGGATGGCCTTCTTGAAAAATCCAAACTCCAGAAGGATCAATTGGCCATTCTTAAGATCATCTTCAAATGACTCATCCATTACCATGTCTATCTTAACCTAAAGAAGTACACTTTTAGGGTCTTATTAGGAAAGCTTATTGGTTTTATTGTCTCCCTTCATGGAATCAAAGTTGATCTCACCAAAATCAAAGAAATCCTAGACATGCTCCCTCCAACTAACCTTAAGTAACTCTATAGGTTGCAAGGGAAGCTTCAATCCATTCATCATTTTATTTCCTAGATTTTGGATCGGTGCCAAAATTTTCACCACCTTTTGAAAAAGGATGTCTTTTTCAAGTTGAATAGTGATTGCTAAAATTCCTTTGATTTAATCAAAGAGTACCTTTTATCTCCACCTATCCTCACCCCTCCCAAGGATGACCAACCGTTTTACCTTTATATCTCTACCACTAACCATTCCCTAGGGGCAATGCTGGCTCCCCAAGATGAAAAACATAGAGAATAAGCCATATACTACATTAGCCACATGCTTCTGGAGTACAAGACTTGGTATACCCATACTAAGAAACTTTACTTAGCTTTAGTCTTGATAGCCACCAAACCTTTCCACTACCTTGTTAACCACAAAACCTACATCATAAATAACACCAACACACTCAAGTACATGCATTATAAGCCATACAAAAACTAATGTATGGCTAAGTGGCTCATGCTCTTAGTAGAGTTTGATCTTGATTTCCTTTAGTAGAAGTCCATTAAAGGGCAAGTCATTGATGACCAATTGGTCAAAGCACCATTAGTAGATAACCAACCCCCTTCTATTGAGTTCCCTGATGAGTCCATCATAACCCTTTCTCAAGCAGATTTCACCTATCAAGTCACCATATTATTTGATGGATCAAAATGTAAATGTGGTGGGGGAGAAGATATCATCTTTATCCTCATTAATGGTGAACCTCTACTTTTGTCCTTCAATCTTAATTTTGAATGTGCCAATAACATGGCTAAGTATGAAGCCCTGGTGATAGGCCTTCAAACTTCCTTAGACCTAGGAGTCAAAACAATCAATATCTTTGGTGAATCCTAACTTATGGTCAATGAAATCAATGGCTCCTACCAGTGTAAGAATGATGTTCTCCAATAGTACAAACAACTATTTGATGAACTCTTAACATAATTTAAGCATTACCACATCTAGTCAAGCCTAAAATATACCAACAATTTTGCCAACACCATGGCTTCCTTTGCCTCAAAAATTCTATCTACACCCTTATACTTTAAGATGTCTATCATTATCCACAGGCTTACCCAACCTTTCTATGTCAAACTAGATCCTCCCACCATTTTCAATATGGAGGAGACCTAACCTGACCTTTGGTATCAACAAACCTTTAACTATCTTAACCTTTGTATAGTTCCTTTTGGCCTCTCTAGGAATGCTCAGAGAGCATTTATTCAAAGTACCTCACATTATACCATGCTAGGAGGTATCCTTTACAAGCATGGCGTTAATGGTTTCCTCTTTTGTTGCCTACATAGTCATGAAGCCTCTCATGCTATCAAGGAAATACATAATGGTATCTATGGGGGACACTTTAGTGGCTTTACTATGGATAAGTGAATCTTTTGTCTTAGTTATTACTAGCCTATCCTTAACCAAGACTGCTATGATTATGTGAAAAAATTTGTCAAGTGTCAACAACATATTAATTTGCATCATGCACCTAGCCATAATCTTTGAGTTTCCACCAATTTCTAGCCCTTCTCATAATGGGGTCTATATGTTATTGGTGAAATTAACCCTCATTCCTTGCAATGACACCATTTTATCATCACCATGATCAAGTATTTTACCAAGTGGGTAGAGGCTATCCCTCTAGTCTCCATAAAAGCCAAAAAGATCATTGACTTTATCAACCATCATATCATTAACTACTTCATTGTTACTCATAAGATTATCACTGATAATGGCAAATCCTATAAAAACAAGCAAGTCTAGGGTCTATGTGATGCATTCAACATTAAGTTAAGCTTCTCCTCACCCTATCACCATTAAGCAAATGGATAGGCAAAAATTATAACAAAACTATTAATAACATGATAACTAAAATGGTTAATGCATTAGGTCAAGATTGGCATTTGCACATCCCCTTCACCTTATGGGCATATTTTACTAGCATTATAACCCCTATGGGTACTACCTCATTTTCTCTTGTGTTTGGAGTAGAGGCCATCTTACCTCTTGAAGTCTAAATTCTGTCTCTTTGTACATCCTTACAAGATATTTTTTTTGAGAGTGATTATTGTTAGCATCATTTAGATTAGATTGAGCTACTAGATGAGCATCATTTATCAACCCTTACCCATCTCATGTCTATCAATAATGTGTCAAACATGCCTATAACAAACACTTTAAAGTGCAAGAATTCAATATCAAAGACTTCATATTAAATGAAAATCAACATGTCACTAATATGGAGAAAAGTAAGTGGGGTAAGTTTTCTTTCAATTGGCTTGGACCTTATATCATAACCTATAAGTATAGATTAGGAGATTACTAGTTGTCTTCTCTCGAAGGCCACCCAGAACCTAAGCCCCTCAATGCTTTGCATATGCATCCATTTTTTGGTTTAGAAGGATCAAGCTCACCTTTTGTCTAACTTAAGCTCATCCCTTGCTATCTAATTATATTCCATCTCCCTATTTTAGGGGCAATTGATTAAAAATGAATCATGTGATGATATGTCACTAACATAGCCTTATCTTAAATAATGGGTATCATGGCTCTACCCATGGCATGGTTCCCATCGTACTTTCAACCCCTTTATAAGATGGATTCCCATGATCATTATCACTTAAACCTCTTCATACCTAATCAACCTTCTTGTGCTTCAAGTTTTGTCTTCATAAAGGTGAACCACTAAGACAGCCTAAGCAAGTCTATGTCAAGCAATATAAAAAAATAACAACATTCCTATCACTAGTAATCATGGGTCATTCCTAGCATTCATAGAATGCTCCCTTTAAGGAAAGCTATCAAAAATTTATTTGAAATTTCCAACCATAATGTGGACTATTACCTTGAAGAATAACTATAAAAAATAATTAAATAAAGCTAATAAAATTAAACCATTCCCTTGAAGGATGGCTGAGTAAAGAGTTTGTCAAAAGCTTAGCAATTTCTTAGAAGCTTCCCACATCAATCAAAATCCCATATACAACATTTAGTAAAAGACCCAATATCAAAATCATAGCAAAAGTGATAGCATAATAAAGTGGAAGCTAATCAACTCTCAAGTAGCATAATAAAGTGGAAGCTACAATCAGACATCACAAGTAGACTTATTTGCATCAATCAATCTACACAACATGGCATAGACTTATTTATAATGACTCTTTGGGCACCTATAGAAGAGGCATGCTAGTCTTAAAATAAGGTTATATTTTCACCCATCTCCCCTTTACACTATATATAGGGGATTCTTGAGCTTACTTGACATTATGTGGTCAAGACACCTTTTAACCAACTAACGAGTGCTCATGTGAAGAATTCAAAGGGCTTATGTTCATTAATCTTATTCAACTTTGGTTTTTTTCTAGTCCTTATCAAAGAAGAAGCATCGTACCCTCTTCTTATCCTATCATAACTAGTTGATATTTTCATTATGACATTTGTCTCTTGATTAGATTCCTTTTTCTCCCATCTACTATTGTTAATTAGGATCCCCTAGGTGTTTTATCCTAAAAACATTAACAACATGCATAACCATATTAAGCATAACTATTAGCATAACCGTAACCATAAGCATAAGCATGATGACATCCATGAACATTTAAATAATTAACCATTTTCCATCACATGTCTAAGTCTAAAATAATGTAGTGTATACTCATTAAAGTTTAGCATAACCATAAATCAAAACCATCTCATGCCTAGCTAAGCCTACATCAGTGTCTAGCAGGTCAACCATAACATAAACATAATCCATGATCAAATATAAACATCACATCATAAGTATTAAACAACAAAATCAAGCCATAAACCATGGACATGAGCATAAATAATGATAATATGTATAACTTATGAGTCCAAATAGATTAATAATGTTTACAAAGTAGATTGACATGACTCTGTCTGAAAAATCTACATCTCACCACATCAGCTTACAAGACAGAATCAAAATGACATATAAAATGTCATACTCTAACTATATCTATGCCCCAAGGGCACCACTACCTCTTAGAGCACTGATGGATCCTAGTGCCTACCCACCTATTATGCCTACCAATCCCCCAACTTTCCCTATCTATCTAGATACAAACACTACCCACTGCCCTGGTGTCACTACATTGACACCACATACCAAGCTAGCCCTATACTTGCACCATCAAGGCTCATCTAGACAATATGCTAGAATAATAGACTTGTAATACCATAGTTCCTCTACCATAGCTGGGTATCAAGCTATGGGGGTTAAACCTAATGGTACCACTTATGCTATTGATGATCCTACTCTCCACCTTAGAGAATCCCTTTGGTTGGTCACCAAGCCTAGAGAGGTGTTGGCCTGATACCTCTCCCCTATGATAGTAGCAAGCTAACACTATAAGGTCACAACCTAACCCTGTAGTGTGATAATATAGCCCTATAACATGGCCACCTACCCCTGTAATACATATACCTATCCATATGAAATGACTAAATCCACCCTTGCCTATCCATCATGGATAGACAGATCCATGGTTATCAACCTCACATCTTCATCATCTTTGCCAATATTTGTAGCTACATATATGGGCTAGTACCATGCCATGTACCCATCTACAAACCTGACATCATCTATTGGTTCCCTACCTAGTAGCTCCTCATACTCTAGCACAGTAGACATAGGATGTGGCTCTAGCAATAGGATATTCAAATCCTCTCTCTTATACCTATAGAATGGGCCTATGATACCTTATACCAAGCCTAATTATCAATGTACCCTATTGAATGGAATCAACTCCACCTCCCCATCTCAACTACTAAGTATCCATCTATAGCTCTGTAGTGAGAGTGTCTATCTCCTATAATTAGGCCATATTGGAAATTGGATGTATGGATTCTAGGTGATATCTCCTATCACCAGTGTACATAGTTCACCCCTAAACCATTCCATGTCATGAGCACTACCTCCTATACTTGATGTAGTAAAATCACCCCTCCATCATATGAAGCTAATGGGGAAGTCAATCTATGTAAAAATTTCCCACAACAACCCTACTGGCCTCAATACCTAAATATGTTCATAGGTCCAACAATGTAGAACTAGGTTGATACTGATACCATACCTCTTATGGGCCCTAAAATCCCATATCTCCCTATATATCTATACCAATATAATAGGTACCCAACCAAATATCGTCCACCCCAACAATAACTCAACTAGAACCCCCATTAACAAATAAGAAAATATCCTATTACTCAAGTTGGGAAGCCCAAAGCATGTCATAATAATAATAAGCATGGTCATGAGTCTCCTCTCAATTGGAACCCTCTGATACAATGTAGTATACCTAAATCCCCCAATATGCAATTTAACCTGATCACTCTCATTTCCATATAATAGTTCGATGTGATCATCTTGCTTTTCTCAATCTATGTGGTATATTGGATCACTATAGAGTGGAATTTAAGTGATCCTATGCACATCATCAAGAAATATATTCATCTCCTCAATTGGAAATAAAAAGGTGTTCAAAGTGAGATCCCATATCTCAATGAGCACAATGACCATGGTTTCATCTCAAGGCACATACTCATAGTGCCTCATCACTCTTAACCCTTCCTCCTCCATGTGGGCCCAATTAGCTAGGGTCATCCCCTACTATATCTCTACAAACATACATGGCATCGAGTCATGCATCTGAATCTACTCCCTAGCCTGCACCAATTTGAAACATAGCTCAGTTACCTAGATCGATAGTACTTATCCTAACCTATATTACCCCTTAAATCACTTCTCTTATTTATCTAACCTATTCTACCTATTTACCATATACCTATCAAATATACCCTTTACAACTACAAGGTCTACCTACCCAACCAACCCAACCCATTTTTGACTTCAACTTTTTAAACACTTGTTAAACAAACATTTTCTTAATAAGTGACCACCAATGGTCATAATGACCACTGATGGCTAGACACCCATTTTTATATGGATGTCAACCATCGATGGTTAAGCCTAACCATCAATAGTCACTGTGGGTATTCTATGGTTAGAATGCCCAAACCCTACCATACCAAGAAACTACCAAAACACAAGCTAAAACAATAAAAATAAGCTACCCTAGTTTCTTACCCACCCTATCAATTTTAGTTTTTTCCCACAAATTTTCCCACAAAACTCAAAAACCTACCTAGGGTATCCCAATCCACTACCAAACATTCTAATCTACACTTAGCTCATGTATTTGAAAATTTAAAGCTAACCTATCAAAATCAAAACACCCCCTACCTCATTTCATAACTGCTACCATATACTCTTCTGCAGGCCTACTAATCCTTGTCTGCACCCACATGCTCCCTATATCCTTGTTGGTCTACTATGCTAACTCTCCACCTTAGTAGTCAATCTCACTTGCAGATAGTACCTTCACCACTCAGCATCCAAATTTTTTAGAGCTCAAATTCAATAAAAACAAACAACAAATGAGTAAATGTAATTTTAAATTCACTTTTACTTCACATATTTTTAGGGTTGACACCTTGACCATTGATGGTCAGGTTAACCATCAACTATTACCATTTGGGGACCCTGACCATCGATAATCAGATGGTGTCCCTTTAGCAAAACCAACCCAATTTTATCCACCCATGGAGATTGCCTTCTCCACCCACCTCATCACCTCATTATTTTTCCATTTTATCCCATCTATCATGTGTTTTATGATACCCTTTTCCTGGTCCTTTGATCATAGTGACATGATTACCATGTTGACCATTTTTTAAAATTTCACCACTCGTGCTTACCTGACATTATTACTTCTTCTCAGGAGTACTTCTTACATTGGATACCCATGGCACTTGAACTATTTGTGTTTTCCACATAATCACTTCCTACCTTGGATACCCATGGAACCATTGACCTTGTTTAGAAGATTAATAGGTGTACCCAACTATCATGCCTAAATGTGGTCATGTGGTACATTGGTCACTTGTCCCTTAGCATTGACTTTTATTTTTATCAACTATGGCAACCTTATCTTTGTATGATCTTGGATATCACACCTTTTGTCATACCTTGTACACCTTTTTACACTTTAGTGCCTAACCTATCATCCACCTTCATCATCACCTTCATCCACCTTGTCAAATCAACACTTGATTTTGTTTTACCTCATCCACTCCTAGTTTGAGGAGGAACACCTCCTCCCATACTCAGGGCAATCAACAGACCTTTGACTAGTAATCAATTTTTGTTTTATAGCTAGTTAATTCTAGGCCACATAATAAAAAAGGGGCAAAATGTAGACATCATAATTATGCACACCACAATTTCGAGTGTTAGAGTACCCCTAGAATGCCTTAGGACCCCCTTGGGACCATTTAACCTTCTAACCCATAGCTAAAACTAACCTATAATTAGTTTAACTTAACTAGATTAACTCAAAATTTACCCACCTTTTACCATTTAACCTCAACTATTGATAGTTAGGTTGATCACCGATGGTTACCCTGACTGTCGATGGTCAGGGTCCACCTCTATTATAACTAACATGCAAGTCACCTACTTTGATTTTATAAAAATAACTCATCTAAATATTTTTGTGAGATATTGCATGCACAAGTTATAATTAGGAATCCTAATTCACGTGTTATTGTAACCCTCTTGCTTGTGCCTATAAGAAGAGGGACATAGAGGTGACATCTATCTACAATTGTTATCAAGAGCTTATGTATCTAGGAGTTTATTTTTTTAGGTCAATCATTTTAAACAATCTAGTAATCCAACAATCATATTAGAGAATTAATTTGTTGTTGTCTCCCCACCAAGTTCTCATGTACCACTACTCTATCATAATCAAGCTAGATTTCACAAATAGGTCAACTACCTAAACCAATCACCTAGTAAACTTATGGTAAGACAAGTAATTTTTTATCGATATCCATTTACTTTATTTCCATTTTGTAATCAATCTATGCCTTACCCATCTCTCAAAATCCATCTTTGGATCTCATCATTCAACCTTTTTACCAACATAGATCCAGACATAGTAACCATCGATGGATGTCTCAACCATTGATGATCTACCCAACTACCAATGGTCACCTTGACCATGAACAGTCACCTTAACCATCGATGGTTAGCCCAACTATCGATGGTCACTATGGTAGTGAAAACTAGCAAGATAATTTCACCCACCTACCCCTAATCAAACCTAATTTTTTGTGTTCTTATTTTTTCATAGACCTCTATCTAATTTTTTAAAGAATACCCCAACTCCTTAGCACTAGTATTGATTAGTTGATCATTATTTTACTCATTTTTAGTCTATTTATTAACAAGCATTCTTTTTTTCAATTTTAGTACCTTTTTATTATTGATGCAAGTATCTTATACTCTATTTATAAACTTAAATATTTAAAAATGTGTGGATTGATAGCCCCTAAGGAAGCTCTCACTTTTGGGATCTAGCTATCGCTAGGCAATCCACTCAACTATCTATCTAATAAACAATTTTGCTTTAGTGATTTCTTATCTATAGGTCATCCTCCCAAGCCAAAGAGGAGCTCTTCACAATCTTTTGATTTCATGTAGACACAATCAAATAGGTTTTTCAACCATACTCATATTTAGTTTCTCCTTTTACCCTTTTTAATAATAAGAAAAAAATTCATTGAAACAACCATTTTTGTACCACCCACAAAGGATCTTCTCATCTATACCTTACATCCTTTGATTGAGGAAAAGGATGAGGTCACCATTCCCCTTTCTCAACCTATGGGCTTATCATTCGAGTCCACTACCTAGGGAATAATACTAGTTTATAAACCATTTTCTAGACTAGTTTAGAGGTAAGAATTTGTATCTAAACTTGATGTAAATTGAGACACTTTTTGGAAATAATTGGGGTTCCCTTTCATCACTAAATAGGAACCTCAAACCACACCTTTGGTAGACCAACCCACCAATTCTATTATCCAAACCCCTATCTTATCAACCAAACCAATAAAAACCTCTACCAACCTAACCATTTCTCAACCATCTAAAGTAACCACATCCCAAATAACTAAATCATCCTATGTCACTTAACCTAAACCAAAAAAAACCTTGGTGTCTTCCCTATGTAGAGCCTTAATCATCCATCCTTGAAACTGGATCTAACCCCACCAAACCCATCAACCAAACACTAAACCAAATCAACTAAGGAGGCAAAGCCACCAAATGTTTAGAAGGCCAAACCTATACCTCCCTCAACCTTGCCCTCTATCTTGGGGCCTCATCCCTCTACTTTGGTTGTGAATCCCACTATCTTGACCATAACCCAACCACCACTTTGGGTTACCCCATCACTTTTACTTTTTGACATGCCCATCTTTCCAAAGCCATCAATAACCAACCTAACTACCTTGACATCTTCTACCTCTAACTTATCAACCACCTTACCAAAACCACAACCATCAATTAAGAATGCCAACTTACCCAAAACTACTACCACCAAGCCTATTCCTTAAAATACTTCCATCTCACCAACCAAAGATAAAACCCTAAACCCTCTCCACCTTTAGTTGAATCTTACTTAACAATTTTCTAAAGGTTATTACAAGCTTCTTGCTTGAACTTACCCCCTATCAGGCCATTCGACCCTCTTTGTCCAAAATTGGTCTCATATAATGACCGCTAAGTATGTTCCTATCATAGGATACCAAAGTATGATATAAAGAACTAAAAATCTCTACAAACCATAATCCATCATCTCTATGATGAGGATGATCTATTAAAAAAAAAGCCTCCCATGAGCCCACTACCAATCCAACAAACAACAACTATTACCCAACTCCTACCTACTCCCATACTCTCACCTCAGAGTGACAAGAAACCAAACTAATATCCTACCCCAACTCTTATCTCCACCCATACTATCCATGTGGTTACATGATCACACACTTAGTAAAAAGATAAGGGGAAAGCTAAAGTGTCTATCCCATGGACATACCCATATTCTACCTCCTATCCAAGTCAAAATCAAGTACCTTCACCTTCATCCAAACCTAAAGTATCTATCTTGGGTACCTCCCAATCCAACCCCTCTGAATTAATCAAAAGAGTGGTCCTCAAATAACTTCACCAGACACCTACAAAGATGAGCCTATATGAGTTGATTTATACCTCACCTCATCATCACCAAATAATGATAGAGGCATTGTAATCAATAGAGGTCTAACCCAAAGACCCTAAAATTTTGGCAAGCTTTATTGGCACTCTAAAAATTTCTAACCTTGTCACCTTCAAAGATTCAAAAATAACTTCTATCCATCTAGATGACCCAAGTCCCCCTCTTTTCATTACTACCTATTTCAACCAAACTTGCATCAAATGAGTCATGATTAATGGGGGAGCCAACATTAATATCATTTATTCTCATGCCTATGATCAACTCAAACTACCAGATAATGTCATGTCAAAAATCTCAGTCATCCTCTAGTCTTTTAACAACACCATGACCACTACTTTGGGAAATATTATCCTTTATATTTATTTAGGACCTCACATGCTCCTAGAGATATTCTATGTAGTGGAAGGAAAATTCTAGTATAATGTTTTACTAGGACAACCTTGGATCCACTCCATTAGTTATGTCTCCTCTACCCTTCATCATTGCATCAAATTTGATCATGAAGGTTGGGTTGTCACTATACAAGCTAACCCAAGTCCTTTTTCATCATGTAACATGACTTATCAACCCAATGATTTCCTCTACCTCCATCTAACACACCCTCATCAGCCAAAGACAAACCCTCAACCATGAAGGATGAATCCATGTCTTCTTCTAGAAATGAGGCATAAACTAGCTCATCAATCCCCTCAGATCAAATCCCACCATAGACCACTTGGAATCCACATTCCAACATCTCTCACTTGGGGAATATTGCTTCTTCACCCTTGAGGTTTTCCTTACTCCCCAAGAGTATGGGCAACTCAACCACCAACCTAGTTATGACCCAACATCAAAGCCATTATTCCCCTTAGACCTTAAAACTATCAAGCCCATTTTATCTATGTTGGACTTGAAAAAAAACTTGGTGCTTCTACCACCTCCTTTTCACCTTGATCATTTACATCTAGCTTCTTTTATTTAGACAACCCAAACTTTGCCAAGATATACCTCTATACGTGTGCTTGGAAGGGATTTAGTCGTAGATAATATGAGCATGGCCCACATGAGTTGATTTCCATTAAAACTAGAAAGCCTCATAAGAAACATGGCCTCAGTTTCGTTATACCCCACAAGAAGAGCACCAAACCACCTACTACCATCATTGATGAGGAAGATATTCCTTCCTTTCCAACCTCTTCTCCTCCTGAGTGTGTGGATGACGACATCATTACACCTAACATTTTTTTATCAGCATGATCAAACTTAGACCCCTAACTTATCAAAAGGAAGGGGCAATCATAACCATCCCTTTGACCTATCCTAAGATGATAGATGACGATTCTCCTACCATAAACACCATTTAGTGCAAGGATGATGATTCCATTCTCACCTAACTTGGTGTTCTAGATTCTTCCATCCACAAATCTCTCCCTCTTAAGATTTCAATCATGTTAAATGAATCCACCATAGATATCAACCTGGGTACTCTAGATAACCCTTACATTGTCAAAACTAGCCAATCATTAAATTCTAAGGAACTTCAGGACTTCCCCTCTTTCCTCCAATACCATAGCATAACTTTTTATTAGTCTTATAACAACATGCTAAGAATTGACCCTGTCATTGCCACCCATAACATAGTCACCAATTATGATGCCAAACTCATCAAGTAGAAACTTTGATGAATACACCCTCACATATCCCTTCTCATTAAATAAGAGCTTCAACATCTCTTATCTATAAATTTCATTCAACCCATTGATTACCCCCAATAGGTCTCGAATTCCATACCTATCACCAAAGCCACAGGGGGACTATGCATTTGTGTGGACTTCATGACCACAATCTTGCTTACCCAGAATATGACTTCCCTCTACCATGCATTAATTAGCTAGTTGATCACATAGCCAATCATGAGATGTTATCTCTCATGGATGGATTCTTATGTTATAATCAAATCCTAATTTCCCTTGAAGATTAACACAAAATCACCTTTATCACCTCATAGGGGACCTTCTACTATAGGGTCATGCCTTTCAGACTAAAAAATGCTGGTACAAACTACCAACATGATATAACCTACATCTTCCATGACCTTATTCAAAAAATTATCAAGGACTATATGGATGACCTTCTTAGGAAATCCAAATATTTTAAGGATCATTTGATCATTATTAAGATTATATTTGAGCACTTCATCTATTACCATGTCCACCTTAACCCCAAGAAGTGCATTTTTGGGGTCTTGTCAGGAAAGTTCCTTGGCTTTATCATTTCCCTTCAGGAAATTAAAGTCAATCCTAAAAAAATCAAAGAAATCCTCAACATGATTCCTCAAATCAACCTCAATCAACTGCATAGTTTGTAAGGAAAGCTACAATCCTTTCATCACTTTATCTCCCAGCTCTCAGACCGATGCCAACCCTTCCATCACCTTCTGAATAATGATGTATCTTTTAAGTGGAATGATGACTGTCAAAAGGACTTTGATTTACTTAAAACATACCTTTTGCCTCTACTTATCCTCACCCCTCCTAAAGATGGCTAAACTTTCTACCTTTACATCTCTACCACTGACCACTCCCTAGGGGAAATGCTTGCTCATTAGGATAAACAACACAAAGAGAAATCCATCTACTACATTAGCCACATGTTTATAGAGAAAATTTGCCTAACCTTATTATTTTTGGCCACCAAACTTCACCACTACCTTCTTAAACACAATAACTATGTCATTACCAATACCATCCCATTCAATTATATGCATTCCAAGCCATACCAAAACCAATGTATGGCCAAATGGCTCATGCTTATATCTAAGTTTAACCTAGAGTTTCTTCAATAGAAGTCCATTAAAGATAAACTTATTTCCAACCAATTGGCTGAAGCACCATTAGGAAATAATCAAACTCCTCCTCTTGAGTTTACTGATGAGTCCATCATGACCCTCTCGTAGGTAGACTTCACCTGTTAAGTGACCATGTTATTTGATGGATCAAAGTATCAACATGGTGGGGTAGTTGGAATTATCCCTATCTCCCTTCATGGTGAACCTATACTTTTATCCTTAAAGCTATATTTTGAATGTACTAACAATATGGATAAGTACGAAGCCATAGTAATAGGCCTTCAAACTACCTTAGCCTTTGGAGTCAAAATGATCAATATATTTGGTGACTCCTAACTTATGGTTAATCAAATCAATGGCATATATTATTAGGACAAAATAAAACATAGATTTATACCCAAATCACATATAAGAGAAACTATGAAATGAATCAATCAAACATATAGAAAATAATCATAAACATGCACAAAATATGAGACACCATATTTAATGTGGTTCACTCAAGATGGGATACATCCACCAAACTTATCCATTATATTATTTATAGCAATATAAGGGAGAAACAAATCTTGAAACAAACCTTGTTACACCTCTCTACCTCTTTCTACCTCCTTTTTGTGTGTAATCTATTTTTACTTTCATCCTAGCCATGTAACAAAACATTTTAGGGTGAAAAACACCTAAACATAACCTCTACCATCAGATCTAGATACCTTTAATAAATGGACTATATTAACTATGAAATTACAATTTAATAAGGTAATTTTAATAAAAAATTCACTTTGGGGGTGTTGCCCTAAAACCCCCACTAGGGCGCACAACCTTAGACCCCCCATCAAGGGGGTCATCCCCTTGGACCCTACAAGGGGTGTTCCCTAACTTGTAACCCCTCACATCATCATGGATACAAAGAATGGGATCCAAAACCTAGTTAAAATAATATCAAAATTTTAACCTCTGATCCTAAAAGATAATCAAGCTCCACACTTATCATATACCAGTATAAAAATGATATTTTACAATAGCTAAAACACCTAATTGATGAACATCTTAACATCATTTGAATACTACCATATCTAATCAAAACCATGATCTACCAATAAGTTCATGAACACCATGGTTTCCCTTACCTCTCAAATCCCCTCTACACCCTCTGACTCTAAGCTATCTATTGTTATCCATAGACTTACACAACCTTCCTATGTCAAACTAGACTCTCCTACCATATTTAATGTGGAGGAGACCCAACCTAAACTTTGGTATCAAAAGACCTTTGACTATCTCAACCCTGCCATCATTCCTTCTAGTCTTTCCAAGAATGCTCAAAGAAAATTTATCTAGAGTACTTCATGTTATAACATTATGGGGGAATTCTTTATAAACATAGATTTGATGGTCTCCTCTTCCATTACCTATGCAGTCATGAAGTCTCTCATGCTATCAAGGAAATACATGATGGGATATGTGGGAGCCACTTTAGTGGCCTCACTGTATCTAAACACATCCTTCACCTTGGCTATTACTAGCCTACCCTTAATCAAGACTGTTGTGATTATGTGAAAAAGTGTTTTAAGTGTCAACAACATGCCAATTTGCATCATGCCCCTAGATACAGTCTTCATGTATCCACTAATTTCTATCCCTTATCACAATGGGGTCTATATTTTATTAGTGAAATCAACCCCTATTCTTCATAGTGACACTGTTATATCATCATTGTGATCAAGTATTTTACCAAATGGGTAGAGCCTATTCCTCTGGTCTCAACCAAAGTTGAAAATATTATTGATTTTATCAACCATCACATCATTTATCATTTAAGTGTTCCTTATGAAATTATCATTGAAAATGGTAAATATTTCATAAAAAACAATTATAGGGATTTTATGATGCATTTGGCATCAAGTTAAGTTTCTCATCGCCCTATCACCCTCTAGTGAATGGATAGGTAGAAGCCTCTAACAAAAATCTTAACAACATGCTCACTAAAATGGTCAATGCATCTAGTTAGGATTATCATTTGCACATCCAATTCACTTTATGGGCATATCAAACTAACATTCAAAACCCTACAGGTACTACCCCATTTTATCTCATGTTTGGAGTAAAGGCTATCTTACTCCTGGAGGTCTAGATCTCATCTCTTTGCATATATTTACAATATCCCATTTTTGAAGATGATTATCATCAACACCATTTAGCACAACTTGAGCTACTTGATGAACATAACTTAGACACCCATACCCATCTTCATGTTTATCAAGAGCAAATCAAATGTGCCTATAACAAACACCTTAAAGCACAATAATTCAACATCAGAGACCTCATCCTAAAGGAAAATCAACATGTCACCAACATAGAGAAAATCAAGCATGGTAAGTTTAATTTTAATTCGCTTGGACCTTATAACTTAACCCATAAGTATGGATTTGTAGCTTACTGATAGTCTTCTCTTGAAGGCAACTTAAAAACATGATCCACTCAATGCTTCACATCTGGATCCTTTCTTTTATTAAAGACTATTAAACTCACCTTCTATCTAACTTAAGCTCATCCCTTACTTTCAAACCAAATTCATCTCCCTATTTTAGGGACAATCAATTTAAACTAAATCATGTGATTATCCATCATAATCATGGCCTCATCTTGAACAATGGGTACCATGGTCTCATGGTACTTTCCACCCCTCTTCACAAAATAGATTTCCATGGTTTTTTTCACTTAAACCTATTTAAACCTAATCAAACTTCATGTGCTTTTAGTTTTTAATTCATAAAGGTGAGACCTTAAGCCTATATAAGCAAGTCTATATCAAGAAAAAACCACACTACGTAAAAAGAAAATCAAAATCAAAACCAATAACAATCATGGGTCATTCCTAGTATTCATAGGATTCTCCCTTGAAGGATAGATATTGAAAACATATTAAAAATTACTTAAAGGTAGGTGGATTAGTCCTTTTAAGGACAACAATCAAAGGCATTAAGTAAAGCACACAAACTTAGACCACTCCCTCAAAGGATGGCTGAGTAAAGAATTTGTCATAACAAGCAATTTCTTGGAAGCTTCCCACATCGATCATCTTTCTCAACCTTACAAGTAAAAAAAAAATAAGAAAAATACCGATTATCAAGCAAAAGAAAAAATAAAAGAATTTTTAAAGCTGCAATCAACTCTCATTAATGATAGTTTTGAAAGTCATAATTAGCTCTCATGAGTAGACTTCCCACATCGATCAATCTACACTTTATATGACATAGACTTGTTTATATTGAATTTTTGGTAACCTTTAGAAGAGGCATGCTAGTCTCACAAGAAGTTTCTATCCATTCATTTTCCCTCTATACATTATAAAGTAAGGGATTTTGAGCTTACTTGACATTATGTGATCAAGACACCTTTTAACTAACTAGTGAATGCTAATATGAAGCATTCAAAGGGCTTATGTTCCTTAAAACAATCCAACTTCATTCTTGTTTTAGTCTTTGCCAAAGAACAAGCATCATGCCCTGTTCTTATCCTGTCATCATTGGTTGAGATATTCACTAAGACATTCATCTCTTGATTATATTCTTTTTCTCACATCTAATATTATTATTTAACTTACTTTATGTGTCTTACCTTAAGAAAAAGGACCATAATCATAACCACATAACATCATATCAACATATATCATATGTAAAGGCACACATCATCATCATATCCATCATCATATTGCAATCATAACATCCATGAGTAATAAAATAATAAACCATTCTTACCACATGTCTAAATCTAAATAAGGAAGTATATACTCATTTAAATTTAACATGAACATCATCATCATATCATTAATCATCTCAAACATGAATGTGATTATCATAAACATCATCATGAACATAAACAAAAGACATCTCTTCGCATACCTAGCTAAGATAAATCCATATCAATGTCATCAAGAGCCTACCAATATCCACATCTCAACCATAATACATATAACATCATCAATGATCAATATAAACATCACATCATAAACATAAAAGAAAACCATAAACCATGAGCAATATGCAAAGCATATTTATAAATAAAAAATTTGTCATCAATAACATCATAATGTATATGATAATATACATGTCGCTCTCTCAATATGTACATCTCAACACATCGGCTCATAGGTTGGTATCAAAATGATATACAATAACATATAATATATCATAAACTATATCATAACTAAGCGTTTTGGGCACCTCTATCTCTTGGGGGACAAATACCTTCTAATGCTTGTCCTCTCGATGTACCTACCTATCTACCAATGAAAGCAACCCACTGACCTAGTGTTGCCATGCTAGCACCACCTTCCAAACTAGATCTATACTTGCCCCATTGAGGCCCATCAAGATAATGTCTTAGGACTATGGCCTCATAGTAGCATAGTTACTCCATTATGGCTAGATATCATGGCATAGGAATAGTGCCTAGTGGTCCTATAGGTGTTGTGGCTCCTCTTCCAATTTGTCTTAAGGAGTCTCTCTCTTATGTAATGAAGGATATTGAAGCTCTATCTTGATCCCTCTCACTTATAACTATAGCCACCTGACCTTGTAAAGCTACCAACTGACCTTGTAATATTACAACTCATGCCTATGTAGTGGCTAACACCACTTTTTAATGTGCATCTAGGGTAACCTCTTGAACCTGTGCCCACTGATCTCTACTATCTAGGTCAACATATATTATATTCCTACCACCATCATCCCCACCAAAGTTTATTTCCATGTAAAAATCTTGGTACCATGTAGGGTAATCATCTAGAAACCCTACATCATCTATGGCTGGTCATGCTAGAAACTCCTTACAATCCAACAAGGTCCATACTGGATGTGGCTCAAATAGTAGAATCTATGCATCCTCCTACCTATATCTAGGAAATGGGCCTGAGATACCTTATACCAAGACAAACTATATCCACACCCTATCAAATGGGATGATCTCTAATTCCCCATCCCTCTTATCAAAGATCCACATTTAACTCTATAAAGATAAGGTGTGTCTCTTATACCTAACCTACTTTAGAAACCTAACACAAGGTCTTAAAATAACATCATCGATGACCAAGTAATTTAGTGCACCTCTAAACCAATCAGTATCATGCACCCCTCCTCTTATGCTTGTGAAGGAAAAGTCATCTCTTCACTTCATAAAAACAACCAAGAAATCTATCTAAGCATACCACACCCATGGGAGCCCCATCAAACTCAAAACCAAGATGTGCTCATAGGTCTAGTAGTATAGAAAAAACCTAATGCTGATGCCATACCTCTTATGAGCTTTGAAGCCCCAAAAGTCCCTATATATTTACACAAGTAGCACACACACCCAACCAAACACTGTACAACCTAGTAGAATCTTGACCAATACCCCTAATAAGAAGTACAAGAACCTTCCACTACTCAAGTTAGGAATAATAAAACATGAGAATACCATCATAAACATGTTCATCAACCACTTATCATCTCATCCCATCTAATATAACCTAGTGTGGCTGAAGCCTCTGACATGCTACCTCACTTGATCATGATCATCTCCATATAGAAGCTTCAATATATGATCTCTCTCATCCTACTCTATGTGATAAAATAGGTCACCCTATATGGGTAATTGAGTGATCTTATGAACATCCTCTAGTAAGACCATCATCTCACTAGTGGGTAGTAGGAAGGTGTTCTAGACGGATCCCATCTCTCAATGAGAGCTATGATCATTGTTTCATAAAATGGCATGTGATGATAATACCTCATCATTCCAAGTCCCACCTTGTCTATATGAGCCCAGTCTATAGTAGTCATACCCTAGTGGATCTCTATAAAGATGCACAACACCTGATCATGCATCTAAATCTGCTCTCATACCTACAAGGTTCATTAGAACACATACACTTAGATATGTTTACATTGTTGTCTATGAAATTAAAATCTTACAACTACCTCTTATCTATATCATTTATCATATTTTCACCCTAAAATATTACCAAGCATTACTTATATCCTAACTAGAATCAATTACCTATCAATCATTAGTATTATCAAGCTAACTTACCATTCAAGCCTATCAAAATCCATAAACTTAACCTCAACATCTTCACTATATATCTTAACCACCAATGGTCATGATGATTATCGATGGTCAAGTTACCAATTTTTCTTTTTATCATTGATCACCGATAGTTGGGATGACCACCAATGGTTACTATGCATGACCTTTGATGAAGTATCCTAACCCTACTCCCACCCACAAACCTAATCACCACAGCTAAAATTCTAAACATTCCCACCTATCTCCTACCCCTACCTACCCAAACTAACCTACCCCTTCCAATTTGAAAATTCACCCACAAATTTTATCAAAACAAACCAACCACACCCTATACTTAGGTCATACCCACAATATCCCCAACAAAACAATGATAAATCATTCAAAGTTTGAACCAATGCATGTGCTAAATCACATTTAAACTACTAATTTGAATATAACCCTTACCTCATTATTTTACTATCATTAAGGAGGAATTTAGGGATCTATTTCAGGACCATGTGCCCTACCTCACCCACCCTACATCCTTGTTAGTCTACTTTGTCAATAGACCCACTCAGTAATTAGCCTCTCCCACTAAGCAATCACAAAATGCCAAAAAAACATAAGCTCTCACTATTAATAGTCAAAAGTAACAAGTGAGAAAATGAAATAAGTGGACTCAATTTTTGCTTTTGATCTTTACAGTTTAGGGTTTGCACCTCAACCATTGATGATCAAGGTGACCATTGATGATCGCCTTTTAAACCCATGATTATTGACAGTTAGAAGCTTAAATTTTAACCTTTTCCTCTTCACCTAAACTTTTTTAGTAAAGCTAACCAATCACACACCTATGGAGACTACCTTCTCTACCCACCTCGATAACCACCTTGTCACCTCACCATTGGTCCATTTTAGCCCAACTAGTGTGCATTTTGTGATGACTTTTACTTGGTCTTTTTGACTGTAATGACAATAATTACCATGTTGAATAATTTTTGAACTCATGATATGTTATACATGCTAGACCCACTTGCGTCTTCTCAAGAGCACTTCCTACCTCAGATACCCATGGTCTCACTTGACCAATTTATATTTTCCCTGAGAGCACTTCCTACCTTGGATACCCATGAAGACACTCACCTTACCTAAGAAACTTATGTTTACGAGTGTACCTATCTTCCATGCCTAAATATAGTCACATAGTCCATTTATCATTTATATTTCTAGTATCGACCTTTATTTTTACCAACTATGGAAACCTAATCAATGCGTGATCTTATCTATCACACTTTTGTCACACTTTGTGTACATGTTTACACTTTAGTGTCCAATTTATCACTCACCCATTATTTCATCAACTACCCACTCATCAAACATACACCCAATTTTATTTTACCTCATCACTTCCTGATTTGAGTGGGAATACCTCCTTCCATGATCGAGGCAACTGAACCTTTGACCAATAATTCATTTTTGTTTTGTCATTTGTTGATATAAACTACATAACAAAAAATGTAAAATGTAGGCATCAAAAATCTACACACATAGTTTCAAGTGTCATAACTCCCTTGGACCACCTTCAGACCCCCTTGGGCCCAACCATGACCTTTTGAACCCTAACCAAACCTAACCCACCTAACCCAAGTTAGCTTGACCCACTAGATAAAACCCACCATTTTACCAACCTTACCTTTGACCCCTGACCATCAATGGTCAAGGTGACCACTGATGGTCACCATAGCTACCGATGGTTAGGTTATACCATCTAAACCAACTTAACTAACCCTTAAAATCTACCTAGATTTTTTATGATTAGAATGCCTAATTTACGTACAAGCCCACACATATCATAGTTAAAATTAGACAATAAGTTGTACCCCTTGTTAATGTCTTGTTGTACCTCTCCTTCCTTGCCTATAAGAAGAGAGGAATAAGAGGTGAAAAGAGAGATCCATCCATGACTTCAAGAGATTTTGTATCCATAGTTTTTTTATAGGTCACTTCTTCCAGTAATCTAATGATCCAACCATCATGTCAGATAGCCAACTTGCCACCACCACTTGATCAATAAAAAGTTATCGTTACTCTGCTAAAATCATGTCAAAATCTATCAACAAGCCA
>JARHVA010000610.1:432500-467500 GCA_037957365.1 Torreya grandis | reverse complement strand
TCCACTTAATTATTCTAGAGCAACCATCCTCTACTGCTCTTTCTTTTTCAAATCCAAAATCCATGGCTTGAGATCATCATGCATAGTTATGTTTACAAACTTGGTTATTTCCTAAGGATGATTTATAGTATGGATATTTTATAACTTTACATAAATAAACCATTCATGAATGGTTGGACCTTGTATCACATTCTCTACACTAAATAGGTTAAACTCACTCAAAGTATAGGTGAAGGTCAACTGGGGTCTCTTATCCCTACTAGAATAATAACAATCTCAACCTTTCTTTTAGGAGGGGTGGCCACGAGGACTAAGTCCAATGCTACCTCCTTTATCTTCTCTTTCTATACCTCTTCAACTCGAGCTTCTTTTTCATCTGACTAGTAAGCACTAGATATCATGGTAAGTGTATCCTCAATTATTTCCCTAGGGTCCAATGTTATTATGTCAATCTCCTTTGTAGGTGACCCTTGTTTTGCTACCTGAGCTGATGAAGATGCAATCTCGTTAAGACATATTTCCTCTGGCCTTTGTTCAACTTGTGCCTTAATATTTTTCACCTCTATTTGTGGCTAAGTTGGAGGAGGTCTAAAAGGTGTACTACCTAGCAAGTGATATTGTCTTTGCCCTAGTGACCATAGATCATCACTTTTCTTCTACTCCCTTTGCAATCTATCATCTGGCTTGATGTTATGTTTCTTCAATCTTACCAAGACATCAATAAATGAAAAATCTTTGGTGTACATTGTGTCATAAGTTCCAAGATAGCACTTATAGGTCATATTGATTCCTTTAGCTTTCAAGTGCCCCATAACTCTTCCTTGGGGATCTCACTACTTTAGTTCATCATGCTATAATATAAAAGAGGTCCTGTGTTTAGAGGTAGCCTCAATATTGTCCCATTGCTAAAGTAAAGTCTTGGAAATGGTTATGGGGAGGGTGTGCAACATTCCCTTCATCTTGGACTTGAAAATACCATCTATACCATTGCATATTTGGTATGTTAGCTCCTCATGGACTGGTAGTCTAAGTGGGGTGCATTATGTTCCTTCAATCTTGATTATGGTGAAATATGGATACAACCATATATATCCTATGGATTAAACATATTTTTTAATCAGTGGGATCACTCTTACCATTGTGATACCTTGATGGCCTTAATTAAGGTTGGGTAGACACAGTCATAGATGAAATGAATGTGATCTCTGTATTTAAATATGTGCAATTTTGAATAATATTGGAAGACCATCTTTGTCCCTTTAGGTGACCATTCTCTAAGGTTGGGTATCTTGGTGGTGGTGAGAAAGGCATCCATCAAGTATGACATCATGTCAAATTGGTCCCTAGTCATTTTATTGATTATGTAAATCTACCTACAAAAATAAGTGCTAATGACTTCACCAAGGGGAGGGGTGAGCTCTTTCTTAACCATGAAATAAACAAAGGGGACCCAGATTTTGTCCACATATGTGGTGGTTGAATTTCCACATACCCTGTTCATCATAGTCATGATCATCCTAATCCTAAGCTTAAATTGGCTAATTGGGATGTTGGCACTAAAGTCAGAGAACACTTGATTCCCATAATATAGCCATGGGGTAATGATGGTATTTAGGTCATTTTCCTTAGCCCAATTATTTGTAGTGGTCATGTATATTTGGGGATTAAGTAGTCTATAATAGTTCTCAAAATCTATGGCCATGACATAAGCTATACTTTTTTGAGTGTGCTCATTGATTAACATGCCTTTATCAAATTTTCAATCTTTAAAAATAAGAGAGAGAATGTCAATACAATGTAGTACCTTAGGCTTGGCCAATGCAAAGTATAGGCTTGACATCTAAATAGCCACTATGTCATAATATTTCCTTCTCATAGATAGGTTCTTATCCTCTTCTCTTGTGATGATCAGTTGTTATTTGATGGTCCAGACTAGCTTGGACCAATTGTTGTCTCCTATGTTTAGGGTGGTGGCATCAAATTTTGTATCTTTAAAAACTCTCCCCTTGGCATCTAAATTTAGATATAAACCCAAATATTCCATGGAAGTACCTTTTTGAGCCACCATGGTTTAAATTAGGTCAAATTACTCATTATTAGACTATTATTTAGCTCTAAATTAAATTACTCTAGCTCAGATGATAATTCACTCTTTTGGGTTCAATTGTACTCAATACAGGGTTAAATTAGGGCTTTTATGTGAGATAGGGATTTTTTACAAGTCTTCTCATAAATTTAATGGCAGTAGCTTATTTGAACTCAAGTGATTTTGTGCCTTAGATTTTATTTAGATCCTTGCATTTATATATTTTCCTTTCTAAACCCATAAGATCTTTAGATTTGTTGTTTTATGCTTACGTGGCACTACCATGGCATCTTCATGGCACTTTCACTACAATTTTCTCATTAATTTTCCAAAATTGACTATTACATTTTGAAAATATTGCTTTAATATTTTACCATTTTATTATCTTTCATGGACCAATGTGGCTCATTGATCTTGATCTGCAATATTGAATGTCATTAGTCCTAGTCCTGTTAAAATGTCCGCATTGAATGGCTATCTTAAAATTAACATCTATGTGCCTGTTATTTGATGTTTTTGGGAATGTCATTAACATATACATGAATATAAATTTTAGGATACCTCCTTATGAATCTTTTCTAATATTAATTTTGACATCTGTGTGCATGTCATTTGATGTCTATGGGATCATCTTTGACATCCACACAAACATCAATTTTAAATTGCTTCCTTGGGACTTCTTACTGAGTTTGCCATTTATCACTTCTAGGCTCACTCTAATACATGTGTGTGACATGTGGTAGCTCCATGGGGATTTTTTGCTCCATATTATATCATCATTACTAGGTTGATGCACTCTTTCCATGTGGTAGTTCTGTGTTTGCTCAAAACTCCATTGAAAATTCCACCCTCATTTTTCACCATCTAATTATCATCATTCAAGTGAATGCATGTCATTTGATCATGATCTATGGGATGAACCACCATTTGTTGTTAATTATTCTTTGGAAACAACCATGACACTTATCATCCTCTTTTCATCTCAGGGGCATCATTTAAATTTTGACTGGTTACGCTCTGTCAGATCAATCTTGCCCAAACACATGTGTGTCATCAATCTTATGAAGATGCAAACTATTTAAGATAGGTTGAGGAAAATTTGTAGGTTTTAGGATAAAATATTAAGACTAATGTCTCTTATTTATGTTAATAAACATGAACATGAACTTTAGGATCAAAATTTTATGCTAAGTTTAGAGATTAATAAAAGGGGACCCTGCAATAATAAAAGGTCCTAGCATAAAGTTTTTAGCCCAAGCTAGAAACATAATAAAGAGGACCCCATGAAAAATAAAAGATAAGTAATAATGTTTTATCATAGGGTTTTAAAATTTTAGGATGAAGCTTTATGACTTGTCTAGGATGTATAAAAGGGACCCTACATTAGTTAGACAATGTTAAGATAAAAGAGAACAAAGGGGTTGTAAGACATAAAAGAGACCATGCATAAGATTTTTAGCCTAAGGTTTGGTTATGTTAAAAAATATGACTAAGCCTTAGGATAAAAATTGAACTAAGTCCATGTCATAATTGAGATGTTCCCATGTAAAATGTTCCTACCAAATTTGAATTTTAATTCAAAGGGCATGAGCTAGGATAATTGGAGTTAGGGTTTTGAACTAATCAGACATGAATTTAGCTTGATTTTAATAGACCAAAGATCAAGTCATTATTAAATCATAAAACTCAGAAATTACTCATTACAAATGGACTCTATTGGAGTTGTGACCTGAAACATAAAGATCAAATGTTAGCAAATTTAGAAGGGGAGAAACCATGATCATTTGATAACATGTCCATTAATCCAAATGAGAGTTATGACCAATGTGCAAACATGATATATATATTATGATCAAGTGAATTTTCAATTTTAATGTAAAAATTTGTACAATTTAACACAAGGGTCCCCATTTTTTTAGGAATGGGGGTATGTTGACCTCAACATCAATTGGCTTACTCTTCAACATAACTACTGACACTTTGGCACATCACATGACCTACATAGGATATCATTATAGCACCTAGGTGAAGGAAACGACCTAAAAAGGAGGATTTAAATTCACACTTATGAAAATAAAAAAATATATACACACTAATGCTAGCAAATAAAATAAAATATAGTCCTTTATTGATTCAAATAGGTTTTCAAGATACAATTTGTTTAGAGTCTTATCATACCCAGCCAAGGGATGGATTACAATGGTCTTAAGGTTTGAATATAGAGAAAATGAGAAAGAGAGAGAAGTATAATATAGGTGTACAAGTGGCATGAATAGTTCATAAATTATCCTCACTTACTATATCACTTATTATAAGTAGCCATAATAGTCACCATGTTCTCTCCATGCATTATCTAGGCTGATTGGTGTCTTCAATGAGCCTTTTGGGGTGTTGATGTATATTGTTGGCCAAGTTTGACCCCATGAAGAACATGTGCATTCCAATCTTGGTCAATTCATACTCCTATAAAAGTTAGAAAGCATTGAAGTGGTGTAATTAGGCCTTCATGGATCATCTAGCAACCCACCTTCCCTTTGTGCATGTCAACTAGGCTAAGAAAATGTCCATTCTCCATGATGAACATAGAATGTATACATAATTACTTTAATTAATCAGTTATAGTGGTGTTATGACCTTTCAATACCTTTAATATCCCCTCTATGCCAAAATTATCTTCTCTTGTTTTACCAAGTATATCTATTAGGCCACTAGGTCTAGCCACCTAACTGCAAGTTGTTTGTATGGCTATGGGGCTTGAATAGGATCCTAAGTACATGTAATTGATTATTATTTATATCTATAGATACATATTATGCCATGACTTATGCATCCCAAGCATTTCACACCTATAACTCTATCCATCTTGGTGACTAAGACTCCTCTTATTAGCTTTTTTAGACTGCTTATTTGGTGAAGACTTGTAGAGGCATTTTAAGTAATAATTGTGAGTATCTGGTACTTGAAAAGGTGAAATATGTCTCAAAATACCCTATTCCATGATTTTTAACCTTTCAAAAAATTTTGAACTTTGAAAAAATCATTAAACCTTATAAAATAGTGTTTTTAGGGGGTTGATATAACGTTTTATACAAACCAGTACCATGGGTGTAAAATCCTCAGAGTGGAAAATGAGTTATAAGATTTTTTAGGACCATTTCCATGCATCTAGATGTAAATATCTCATGTTTTGATTCATTAGGTCTTTATTAGGGTTTATACAGGTTTTTGGAGGTCTATCATCTTATGAGGTTCATAGAGTAAAAGCTTCAAATTGAAAACCTTTTGTCATGTATCTCTAGCCCATAAACCTCCTTAAATATCTTAAAGAGATATTGTTCCCATTTAGACTATATAAGTGAGATATGAGTGCAAGTTGGCAGAATTCTAGCTCCTTGCTAGGCATTCTGTGCAAATTATAGTCTTAAGGTTTTTTCATAAAGATGAGATACCTAATCCAACTACCTCCACCATGGATTTTGAGTTCCTAGGGGTCCTCAATTATTCCTAAGATTACTATTTTTGATTCATTATGCTTGGTGAGATATGAGCATTTTAGTTGATGATTCAAGATGGCAACCTTGAGTAGTACAATTCAAGATAGATGTTAAGACTAGATTTGACACTTTTTTGTATTATTTTGTCTTAAAAATTATTCTCAAGGTCTAAAAAATAATTCAATGCATTCTCATGTCCTTAAGTTTATTTTAGGGTTTACCTATGTCACCAAGATGAATATGGGGTCTTGAGGCCTAAACATGGATTTAGGCCTTGCAAGCCTAGTCTATATTTTAGGGTTCTTGTAAGTGAATTGGTGTATCCAATGTCACCATAAAACATTTATAACTATGTTTCCATCATATTCAATTTCCTTCATCTTCCCAAACCACCATCTCTACACCCTTGTCTTATAGGTTTGCCTTAAGTGCTCATCATTATTCATGCTTGAGTGTTTGATCAGTTGTGCTAGAGACATTAGTATTATCATCTCTCCTTCCATAATTTTTATGGATTTAAAACACAAATATTAAATTTTATTAGGTTTTATAATACCCATTTAAATAAGTCCCTTATTTAAATTTTTCTATCTACATACTTCTTATATCCCTACTTAGGGTTTATGAGCAGCTACGCCTATATAGCCCTAGTGTTTTGGTTGAGTGCCTTCCTACCTCAAATTGATGTTATCATCATCATGAAACCATTTATTAATATTTTTAACTTTCTATTGGTGTATTTATACCTCAAACAACCACTAAAACATGTAGATGACATCAACTCTTGAACACATGCCTCTACATGTGATTTTTATGCCTAATAGGCCTAATTAGGATATTGGGTCCTCATTTACCTATTAAAAATGGAATAAATAATTTTACAAAAATTAATAACCTCAATAAAAAAAATCATATCCCCTCTTCCACTCTTTTTCACCTTACCTTTATGAAGGGTTTTTTATACTTTGCCTTCTTACGTGACCCTGCTTGTAGGTGGCAGTTAGGCCTACTTGAGACAGTGAGTATGAAATCCTTCCCTTGCTAGAAACTTGAGGTTATTTTTAATAGTATATCATGAGTATTATGACATACATATTATTCATATACCCTTTAAATATTTTATCATTATCACCTTCCACTTAGATACATTATTCTTCATGATTGGCCTATGTATGATAGGTTGTGACTTGACTGGGTATGAAATGTGAATCTATTATTCTAATAAAATCATATAAATTTGTTAAAATATTCAAAAATTTTATGGAGTTTCAACCCTATTTCATCTCTTCTCACCTTGAAGACATCCTAGGACTGATGTTCAACCTTTCTCTACAGTCAGGCCTATAGGGTCTAGTTTGAGCTTCTTTGACTATGAGTAAAGGTAGACTTTATTTTCATGATAAAATTCTCTCTATTTACCAATTTTCACACCTTATCTATGAATTTATCCATTTTTTTAAATTTATACACCTTTATGTATTATTAAAATTGGTTTCCATGCTCACTTGACCTATTGCTATAGTCAAGCATGTATGGTGGTTCTAGGCCTTTTTGTGACTGTGTTGTGAATGCTTCATTTGAGAGGTGGGTTGGTGTTAAATTATTTATTTTAATGCCATAAAATATTTATGAAATTTAATTTTTCCCTTATAACCCTCTAAATCTCTTCAAACTCATCACACTTTTAGTGTTCTTCCAACCTTGCAGTCACAACTCTCTTACATTAGGGTCTTGATTGAGCCTTCATCTTCTTGAGGTGGTCTAATGATGTTGGTATCTTTATCTAACCCTTAATACTTCCTCATTATGTGTCCATAACTCCTCAATATTATTCAATTTTTTCCATATCCCATCACAATAGACAACACTTCATTTTCTTAGTCTACACCATAGTCTTGTAGGTGCCTAAATGAGGACATATCTCTTAAGGGTTTAAAACTAAGAATGGACTTGAGTATAGGGAAGTGAGGGCATGAGGGAAACATCATATAAAATTAATAATAGGTAAAACACATGTATTTCATTAAAATAACATAATGGAGGTTCTCCACCTTCAATCATTACCATAACATTCTATTTACACGTGTAGGGGATCACTTCATACACATGCTAGCTACATTAGAGCAAAAGATGATGGATTTGCTTGACCATCTGGTGGGTTAGTTATTATTGGGAGTTAGATAAGATTAATTGGACTAAAATAAACCATCACACAACCCAAAACCATGATTCACTTACATTATCATGCCTTGAACACTCTATAATAAGAAGCAATAATGTTTGCAACCTAAACAAGTGATAATATGAAGGTTTTATTATTCTTCAGGGCTCACATGTGTTAAATAGTAGTGGGTAATGGTGTATATGGACCTTTAGGGACCCTATAACACATATAAAAGCATTGATTTATAAATCCACTTCAATAATACACCAAAACATTATAATTTTGACCCCTTTGCAAATGAATAAAGTAACTATGATTGCTTAAGTTATTAATGTTTGTTCATAGAGCATAGACCATGAATCTATAGACCAATTTTAAGAATTTGAAGGTCATGATACCTCCTTCCTCTATACAAATTCTTGGATCCTCAACTTTTCTCTCCTATATGGACTAAGCAAAAATCTAAAGTGCTATCCATGGATACCAAAAACCTCAGTGGAGGAAATGGACTAGTTTTTGAATTATTTGACCTTAAAACTCAAGTATTCTTCCATTTGATGTTTGAGCTAAATACCTTATACATATTTTTGACTCCCTCTAATCATGGTCATATTGTACAGATCTATATAAGTCTGAAAGCACCTATAAAACTCCTTTTTTTGCATCTTCTTCATGATTCAGGCCTTGAAATTCCATTGGAGGATGAGAGGAGGGAAAATAGAAGTCAAATGAAATTTTAAAATATATGGTAAAGTTGAGAAATTTGAGGAGTCACATTTCTCATGTGTGTGGCTCATTTGGTGGACTAAAGATGGGTATGGCTTCTAAAAAGAGACCTTTTATGCATATGAACACCTTGGTCATGGCAATAGAATGGTAATGAAACCATTTTAGGAGACATTCTTAATACAATGGGCACCTAAACACCACCTTTTCAAAGTTTTTAAATGTAATTTGAGTAATATGAGGTGTTTGAAGGTTATTTGATGACTTGAAGGGTTTATGAAGGCTTGAAATAGGTTTGAATGGGTATATCATAGAGAGTATCCTTAGATGCATGCTAGAATTCTCATTAAGACCCAAACAAGGTTTAGATACCCACCCCATTCCCCCCCCCCCCCCCCCCCCCCCCCCCCCCGCCAATCATGCTAAGAAGGCCACTCTTCAAGAAATTCCTTAAAATAGGCCTAAATACCATGATAACTAGCAACCTTAATCTCCCCAAATTAAATTAAATTTTGCTAAGAGACCTTAAACTTATCAAACAATGAAAACGCTATTATCTAAACTTCAAAAGGACATGACAACTCTCCACTCACTCAAGGACCACCATGAAATCTAGCACATCACCTAATAAACTAAGACAACTTATAATATATGATGATATTTGCAAGTAATGTTTAGTATGTATTGTGACACCTTAACCAGTTCTAAAAGGCTTTCAAGGAGCACTTAGGAGAATATGATAAGCTCTAGACCATCATATACAATCTTGAAGGGGTTTCATGGGTTTTTTTATTATTATAGGGTTGGACATTTATCTTGGGAGGCCAAATTGTCAACATCTTTAGTGACTCATAGGGGTTTACCAGCTTACTGGTCAAGGGAACCCACTAACTTTGCATGATAATCATGACCTAAACTAAGATGATCTCCTCCCTTGGACTGATAATCAGACCAATACCTTATCAAACCTCTTTATGGACTGTAACAACTCAAAAGACACAAAAATAAACACAAAAAGACACATAACAAGAAAGTAATACCTAAAAATCTAAGGAATAAATAAGACATGCCATAAAGCAACTAAGGTAACTATCACACTATACATGTGCTAACACACTTATTGGAAGCAGGACATAACTAATATAAAAAACTAACCTAAACCCAACTCTTTTCTCCTCTAGGATCAAATGGGAAGGTAATTTTATCACCATCATGCCATGAGGTCATATTACCATATGATAAATGGAGTGAAATCATGTATTTATCATTGAATGAGGACTTCCACTTGCATCTAGAGATATTTTCATGTTGATAGAACCTTAGAAAATAAAATGAATATTATTGATCCAACCTCAGGTGCATGGGTTGGCTATATATGTCAATCACCTAGTCATATTCATCTCACACTAGTCCTCTTTACATAAACAATCTTATATCTGCCTCAGTCAGAGGCTACTCCTAATCAAGATAGATAGTTTGAGGTGGTTCTTATGGCATGCTTATGATAGCTTGAGGCCATTAGAATTTAGTTTCATTCACCATGAGTGATTAGGCATTTGTAGATAGGATTAAGGGTTGTTATCCTTGTATTAAGACCTCAAATAAGTCATCTTCATATGAAACAAACTCTTGGGATGACATGGTTAGAGAGATACCTTCCTCTTGTTTGGTGATGCTATATCTTTTAGTCTGAATTAGATCATGGCATGATTCAAGTAGAGATTAACCTACTCTTATAAAATCAAACAAGTCTTTTGACTGATCCTCACACAAATCTAGTTTGCTTAGACCCTCTTCAAGATGGATATGGCTAATATAGGAGTAGTCATATCACATTTTCATAAATATTTGGGAACCATATCCCCTTGGACATGTTTATGGAGATATAAACAACCTTCTTCCACCCCTGATGGATCATTAAAATCTCCTTTATCTTTCATCATAATTTGATTAGCTTGTATGATATCAAGGTCACCTTCTTCTTCAACCTCACAAGCTGGTCTACATCCTTCTTGGCCTATTGAAATATCTTGAGGACTATCTTGAAAGAGGGAAGCTGCCATGTCATCAAGGATATCTTGAAAATCACCTTATTCCTCGTTAATGGGTTTTCATTCCTCTTTGGGCTCATCTTGCTCTTGAAGTACATCCTCTTCTACATCCTTGAAGGTTGAGTTGTGTTTCTCTTTGTCAAGAGGTGTCCCAATGACAACTTCTTCTTCCTGCTCACTTAAATTACCTTCATTAGCTGCCACCGCAACTTGACCTTCTTCACTTGTTTGCTCAATGATAGGCTCATTTTCAAGAATTAAAATGGAATATACTTGAAAGGACTCTATAATAGAGGTCATTTAAGATTAATTCTTCTCATTCAATTGCTCACTTCTAACAACTAACACCTCATCTTTCTTTTACATATTGTCTTGAATGGACCTCCATGATGCGAATGTTGTGGGATTTTAAGGAGGGAGGTATGGGGATTGAATGATCTCAAATTTATCTTTCACTTCAACATCTTGGTGTATGCTTGACTCATATTCCTTTCCCCACAATTGCACTACTTATTTCAAAATGGAACCTTGGATTTATAAACTTCTCCTATTACATGTGTTTTAACTTGGGGCATGAATGAATTTACCTTTTGTTGAGGTTACATTTCTCTTTCTTCTACCATTTATTTAGACAAGTGCTCATTTCAAGTTTCACTTCTCTATCTAGGTGAGATTCAAAATCAAGTGTCATTTGATCAGAGATCTCCTCAAGCTGATTTGGAAGTGAATGACCCTACAAGGTTTGATTGAAACATGAAGCTTAGCTCTCTAAACACATGCTTTTTCCATCCCTTGCATAGTTTATTAGATGGAATTCTAAGTAGGGAAATCTTGAGGATCTTGTGGGGAATTTAAAGGGTTTTAAAACTCAATTGCTTTGGGCCCTTGAGGGAGGATGAAATGCTCAACAAAAGACTAATATGGGATGGAGGAGAGGACATAAGGCTTATGAATTTAGATTTGCTTCCCCTCATGAACCACTAGTCTCTCTTCTATGCTTGAAACCAAACCAACTATGTATAACATATCACTACTGAGTCCTAAATGATCCTCTCTCATAAGAGATGTGCGCTCCCTCTTAGCTTATTACAATGAATATCTCATACTATTAATAATATTCTTAGGAACCTCTTGACCATAAATACTTTGTGTATTAATAACCACCATTTACTTTTCATTACTCAAAAGAGTTTGTTTAAGGCTTGATATGGACTGGTTTGGGACATTGTTAGGCTGAATAGAAGCATCATGACATTTACAAGACTGATTAGGAGGATAGGTAGGTTTCCAAGGAGGTGAACTTGGGGTGGGGAGTGGCATATAAAAGTGATAGTCAAGTTGGGGAGGTTCAACATAGGATAGGTAAGGGTAAACATGTTGTTGGTGATAAAGATCATAGGGATGTTATGGGTCATAGTATGATTGATGAGGCTCATTGTAGGGATGATAAGAGGGTATAACATAGCAAGTGTCCTCATACCAGACCATTAGACATCATGAGGTAAATGAAGAGAAAATTAAGCTATCAATAAAAAATTATCCTTACCCTGAGATGAAAGCCTTATAACACATCTTAGTATGGAATTTAACTACAAATATTCCTCTTCAATACTTGAAACTACCTGACATGACCAAATGATGATGAAATGTGCTCCAAGATTTTTAAATCTAGTCCCATCAAGCATGCTAGAATTGTTAACACTCTAAATGGCACCCTTAGGATAAGATGGTTTAGTTCTCTCCAAGTTTGGGGTAACATGGGCTTGGTCCAAATATTATGGGTGATCTATAGGAGGACCAAACCTCTAGTTTATGGGTATATGTTCCCTAGTACATCAACTTGTGATCACTTCCTAAAATCTAATAATTTATTGGGGTGAAAATAGATAGAGGAATGCATGAAATAAACCTAACCTAATGAGGTGATGCACTAATATTGATCTATCCATTCTAACTGATCTTAAATCAACACTTTCTAAATCAAGCAAAGACTAATGACTGAAACAAGCTTCTTAATGAACTCCTAGACATAATTATTTCATGTGAAGGTTAAAGTGGATGTTTACAACTTAAAGTTAATAAAAAAGAGGTCTATTTAAGGTATTATCAACTAGTTTACTCTTCAACACAATTACCAACACTTTGGCACATCACATGACCCATAGAGGATAACATTATAGCTCCTAGGTGAAGGAAAGGACTTGCAAAGGAGGATAGAACTTCACACTTCTATAAATCAACAAACATTTAAAATTCTTGTCATATCCATCTAAGGGATGAATTTTAATGGCTTTAAGGTCTGAATATATAAAACATGATCAAGAGAGATAAGAAGAATATTGGCATAGAAGGGGCATGCAGAGGTCATAAATTCTCCTCATTGACTCCATCTATTACAAAAAAGCATAACAGTCACCATACTCTCTCCATGCATTGTCTAGGCTAATTTGTGTCTTCAATGAGCCTTTTGAGGTGTTGATGTCTATTTTTGGCCAAGGTTGAATCCATGATGAATATGTACATGCTAATCCTGGTCAATTACTTCTCCTATGATAGTTACAAAGCATTTAAGTGGTGTAATTAGGCCTCTATGGATCATCTAGAATCTTAGCTTCCCTTTGTGTATGTCAACTAGGCTAAGAAACTACCAATTATCCATGATTACCATAGAATGTGTGCTTGATTCCTTCAATGCATCAATTACAGGGGTGTTATGACCCTAAAATAACTCCCTTAGCATCCCCTCTATGCCAAAAGTATCTTCTCTTTCTTGAGAAAGTAGGTTTATTATGCCACTAGGCCTAGCCACTTGACTGTAAGCTATTTGGATGGCCATGGGGCCTAACTAGGATCCTACGTATAAGTAATTGAGTATGATTTATATTTGGAGAAACATATTGTGACATAATTTATGCCTACCAAGAATTTCACACCTACAACTCTACCCATCTAGGTGACTAGGACTCCTCTTGTTAGCTTTTCTAAACTGCCTATTTGGTGAAGACATGTAGAGGCATTTTCAGTAAGAATTATGAGAATTTGGTAACTTGGAAAGGTGAAATATTCCTAAAAATACCCTATTCCATGAGATCCACACTATAAATCTATCCTCCATGGATTTTGAGTGCCTATGGGTCCTCAATTCCTCCAAAGAGCACTAGATCTGAGTCATTATGATTGGTGATATATGAGCATTTGAATTGATGGTTCAAGATGGAAGACTGGGGTAGTACAGTTCAAGATAGGTGTTAAGACCAGATTTGACACTTACTTATATTAATATATCTTAAACATTATCCTTAGGGTATAAAACATCATTACACACCTGATCATGGTCTTAAATCTACTTGAGGGTTTGGTTATGTCACCAAGATGAATATGGGGTCTTGAAGCCTAAAGATGTCTTTAGGCCTTATAGGCTTAGTCTGAGTTTCAGGGCTCTTTTAGGTGAATTTGTGTCTAAAATGTCACCATAACACATTTTCCCTCTATTTACACCCTTTGCACTTTCCTTCATCAACCCAAACCTCCATCTCTACACCCTTGTCTTATAGGTCTACTTTGAGTGTTCATCATTATTCATGCCTGAGTGTTTGATTAGTAGTGATATAGACCCTGGTAGTCTCATATCTCCTTCCATAATGTTTATGGAGTTTAAAACCCAATATGATATGTTATCAAGGTTTACAACACCCCTTTCAATTGGGTCTTTCTTTCAATTCTACTCTTTGCATACTTTTTATATCCCTTTGTAGGGTTTATGAGTAACCAAACCTATGTAGCCCTAGTGGCTTGGTTGAGTGACTTATTGAATCAAATTGAGATTATCATCATAATGAAACTATTTATTCATATTTATCACTTCATATTAGGTGTATTTATACCTCAAACAACCACTAAAGCATGTATATGCCTTCAACTCTTGAGCACAGGTTTGTACATGTGATTTTTATGCCTACTAGGCCTAATTAGGCCATTGAACCCTCCTTTATCTATCTCAAATGGACTAAATAAATTTTCAGATTAATAAACTCAATAAAACTATTCATATCCCCTATTCCTCAATTTTACACCTTACCCTTATGTAGGGTTTCTTATACTTTGTCTTCTGATGTGACCTTGCTTGTAGGTGGTGGTTAGGCCTACTTGAAATAGTGAGTATGAACTCCTTCCATTGCTAGCACATTGAGGTTATTTTTAAAAGTATATCATGAGTAATATGACCTCCATATTATTCATATAACCTCATAATCTTCTCTCATGGTCACCTTCCACTTAGATACCTTGCTCTTTGTGATTGGCCTGTGTATGGCAAGTTGTGACTTGACTGGGTATGAAAGGTGAATCTCTTATTCTTATAAAATCATCTCCATTTATCAAAATATTCATCTCTATTATTTAGTTTCAAACCCATTTCATCTCTTCTCACCTTTAATACACCCTAGGACTAATGTTCAACCTCTATCTACAGTCAGGCCTATAGGGTACAATTTGAGCTTCTTTAACTGTGAGTGAAGGTAGACTTTGCTTTCATGATAACATTATCTCTATTTACCAATTTTCACACCTTATATACAGATTTTTAATTTTTTTCTCATTTCATACACCTTCAAGGCTTCTTGAAATTGGTTTTCATGTTCAATCATCATGTTGATACAGTCATGCCTATATGGTAATTCTAGGCCTTTTTGTGACTGCATTGTGAATGCTTCATTTGAGAGGTGGGTTGATGTTTCATTGTTTTTTTGAATGCCATAACATATTTATGATATTTCATTATCCCCTTATAAACCTATAAATATATTCAAACTCAACACATTTTCAATTTTATTCCAACCTTGTAGTCACAACCCTCTTGTATTGGGGCCTTGATTAAGCCTTCATCTTCACGGGGTGGTCTGATGATGTTGGTCTCTTTATCTGACCCTTCATATTTTATCATGATGTGTCGATGAATCCTAAATATTATTAATTTTTTTCCATACCCCATTGAAACATCCAATGCTTCATTTTCTTAGTCTACACCATAGGCCTATAGGTGCTTAGAAGAGGACTTATCTTAAGGGTTTATAGTTAAAATAGACTTGAGTATAGGGTAGTGACGGAAACATCGCATAACATGAATAAGAGGTGAATCAAATTTATTCCCTTAAAATAACATAATGGATAATCTTCACCTACAGTCATTACCATAGCATTTTGTTTACACTTGCAGTGGATTACCTCATACACATAATAGGTACATTGGAGCAAGACTTGAAGGAATTTCTTGACCATCTAGTTGTTAAAATATGTTTGGGAGGCAAATAATCTTAAGTGGAATCCCAAAAACCATCACACAACCTAAAACCATGATTCACTTACATTATCATGCCTTGAAGACTTTGCAATAAGAAGCAACACTATCTGCAACCTGTACAAGTGATAACATGAAGGTTTTCTTTTTCTCCAGGCTCACACATGTGAACCAATAGTGGGTAATGTTAGAGATGGAAGTTGAGGGCCCTTGGAACACATGTATAAGCATTCATATGTAAAATCACTTCAAATATTCATTAAAATCATTACAATTTTGACCCTTGTATAGATAAAAAAGGCAACTTTGACTGCTTAAGTTGTTAATGTTTGTTCATAGAGCACAGGGCATGAATCTATAGACCAATGCCAATAATGGGAAGGTCATGAGATCCCATTCCTATTATCAAAGTCTTGGATCCTCACCTTCTCTCTCTTGTATGGACTGAGAAAAATCTTGAAGTGCTATCCATGGCTACCAAAGAGCTCGGTGGAAGAAATGGACCAATTTTTGACTTGTTTAACCTTGAAACTCAAATATTATTCCATATGATGTTTGAGCTAAGTCCCCTCTACATATTTTTGACACCCTCTAATCATAGTTATACTGTACAGATCCATACAAGTTTGGAAGGACCTATAAAACTCCTTTTTTGTATTTTCTTCATGATTCAGGTCTTGAGATGCCATTGGCAGATGAGAGGAGGGAAAATAGAAAAAATAAGATTTGAAAATATATGGTACAGTTGGGGAAGTTGAATAGTCATATTTATCATGTGTGGGGCCTATTTGGTGGACTAAATATGGGTTTGGATTCTAAAAGGAGACCTTTTATGTATATGAACACCTTGGTCATACAAATAGAATAGAATTAAAACCCTTTTAATAGATATTCTGAATATAATAGGCACCTAAACACCACCTTTTCAAAGTTTTTCAAAACAATTTGACTAATATGAGGTGTTTGAAGGTTATTTGATGACTTGAAGGGTTTATGAAGGATTGAACAAGTTTGAGTGGGTATATCATAGAGAGTAACCTTGGATGCATCCTAGACTTCTCATTAAGATTGAAACAAGGTTTAGAAACCCTACCCATCATGCTAGCAAGGTCACTCTTCAAGAATACCATGAGAACTAGCAACTTTAATTTTCCCAAATTACCTTAACTTTTTCTAAGAGACCTTAACCTTATCAAACAATGAAAAGACTATTCTCTTGACTTCAAAAGGACATGACAACTCTCCACTCACTCAAGGACCACCATGATAGCTACCACATCACCTAAGAACCCAAGACAACTTATGATATATGATGATCTCTGCAAGTAATGTTTAGTACATATTGTGACACCTTAACCAGTGCTAAAAGGCTTTCAAGGATCACTTACAAGACCATGACAAGCTCTAGACCATCATGTGCAAGCTTGGAGGGGTTTCATGGGAAAGTTTTTGATTTTAGGGGCTGACATTTGGACCGAGAGGCCAAATTCTCAACATGTGTGTGTGTATACATAGATACATACATGTATGTACACACACACACACACACACACACACACACACACACACACACACACACACACACACACACACACACAGTGGCATTTTGCTACCATACCATTGTTATATATTAGCAGTTTTACCCATTACCATATATGTAAAATACGTTGTCTCACATGGATTTGAAATTCTATACAATTATTTTATTAATTTATCTCGTATGGATTTAAAATTTCATGTCATTGTTTTATTTAAAATATATCAAAATAAACATGTTATCTCACATGGATTTGAAATTCAATATTATTGTTTTATTAATTTATCCTATACCTACTACCATGCCATTGTTATATATTAGCAAGTTTACCTGTTGCCATATATATCAAAATAAAAATGCTATCCTACATAGATTTGAAATTCCATGCTACTATTTTATTAATTTATTATGCATAGATTTGAAATTCCATGTCATTTTTTAATTAATTTATTGTGTATAGATTTGAAATTTCATGTCATTGTTTTATTTAATATATATCAAAATAAACACATTATCTCACTGAATTTGAAATTCCATGTTATTATTTTATTAATTTATCCTATATAGATTTGAAATTTGATACCATTGTTTTATATATTTGAAATTCCATACCATTGTTTTATATATAAAATTGAAATTCCACATCATTGTTTTATTAATTTATCCCACATGGATTTGAAACTATATACCATTATTTTATTAATTTATCTCATATTGATTTGAAATTTCATATTATTGTTTTATTAATTTATCTTATATATTTATGTAGAATAACATGTATATATAAAACAATAACATAAAATGTTTGTCTTAATATATGTAATATCAAGTTAAAAAAATTGGCAAATAATTTTAATTAAATATTTTATTTTATTTTGGGTAGAATTTTTACTCGTGTAAGTTTTAATATATATAATTTAGTTTTAATATATATAAATATAAATTACTAAAACAATGGCATATAGTTTCAAAGAAGATGTACCTAAAGAAGTAGACATCCAAGAAATTCATCCTGTAAAACGATGGGTAGGTACTTACATTTATTTGATAGGAAATTATGTGGTCTGTAGAAACTTCCATTAATTCCAAACTCTCGCTGCTTTGAAATGTTGTAGCTTATTTGAAGTTTGAACTCATCACCAGCTATTTAAGATGAATATGGAAGGGGAATTAAAAAATAAGACGTCGTGATTGGTTCCCTATGCACATTTAATAATTGCAATACTATGATTATTATATCTGCAATATATTGTATTGCATTTTTTAATTATTTTAAAAACTTGTGATTTGAATTGTTGGGAAGATCGCCATTGACTAATGTCAATAATATCTAACGTTCCCACCGTATATATGCTAATATCTTAATTATATCATGGTTGATGAATTCTTAAACCGGAACAATTGGTTGGCAAGTATAGGGTACAAAGTGTACAAGAAAGGCTTAAAATGACTGTTTTTGGAAGCATGGAAAGTTGTATCAGACCCTAAAATTGAAATTGGATCATGGTTAGGAGGTCCCTAAATTGAATCTAGTGTTCACTTTGAGTTTCACTCGTGTGAGCATTGATTAAAGCCAAATCTCAATTTCTAGGTTTAGAATTTGAAATTTAATTGAAAGTTAAGTGGAGAGAGAAACATGTGGAGTAAGTACACTTTCAATTATTGTTTGGTCATAAAACTTTGTATAGAGAAATAAAAACATATTGGGTATTCAAATGTATGCCTAGTTTTCTAGAATTATCTATAGAATGTTCTACATAAAGAGTTTTACGTGTTTTGAGGGCTACAAGGAATTGAAGGCAAGTATAAGCTTTGGATGTGAAATGAAGTCTTTTAGAGTGTTTGAGGAATTTAAGAGGATTGATATAGGTTTGTCAAGGTAGATAAGGGTTTATCATGGAGAGAGGTTGCATTTATAAGGATATGATCAAAATTTGAGGCTTTTGAGAAAAGAGAGGCATAATGAGACTAATGGGTTTCAAGACACCTACGAAGATATGATCAATACTGCAATACCAATATAATAAGGTTATCAAACTGATGCAAGGTGTCAATAACATTATCAAAGGGAAGTTCAATGTGATTTGATGTCCAAGGAGTTCCACTTGTCACTTTCCAAGCCGAGAGGAAGGCGATTTGAAGAAGAAATAAGATCTGTCAAACAAAGAAACTCCCATCCCATTTCTGAGATGAAGCATCATCAATAAGGCAACACATGTTATTGAATGTCATGTCCCCTTTTTTTAGTGGACATCTTCAGAATTGATGGTTAGCCTATTATGCGTCCTTCGTACGCTGATATGATGGATAAAGGGTCTTGATGGAGCTTGGCTTGGCTTCGACTTGCAAAATTGTTCCAGTTGGCTTTCGTTCGGGCTCTTTCGGACATGTATTGAGGGAGATATTAATATTTGATTGATTTAATTAAATATTAATTATTTAGCCTATTTTTAATTATGAAACCCTAATTCTAATTTAAGAAACCCTAATTAGGGCAAGCACACCTTTTTGAGGGTATAAGGGTTTCTCATGGGAGAGAGTTGGGAATATGAGATGATGATTATTGATTATTGATATTGAAGAATTTTGCTAAGTTTTTTTGAGAAGGAGCCAGGGGTTTCCAGTATTCCAGTTGCATTGGAGAACGTCCACTCTTTAGTGTGTGCGATTCAGAGGCTGTGAGATATCAGCTGATCTATTGCCAAGTTGAGAGATAACTTCACATAGAAGTTATCACAGAGATTTACAGGTATTTATTTCATTAAGTTTTGATTTAGAGATTACCCAGATATAGATATTTTGTATTAGCCCATATTTCTTCAGAGTAGGGTCCAGCATACATGCTGTGCTATATCATATTTCGCCACTGTACGAAATCTGTACAGAATTGTACCAGGTCATACCAGCCGAATCACAGATTGAAGAAGGGTGCCGTTCGCTGTTAGGGAAGTGCAAAGATCGACATCTGCATCCAAGATACTGACATCGACCGACTGAAGACCGACGTCGGTAGAGTGGCCGATCGACGGTGATTGACGTCGACAGTCTATCGATCGACGACGGCAGTATAACCGATGTCGGCGACTGTGTGTCGACACAGCAACCCGAGCAGTCTAGATTTAGAGTTATTTTCAGTTTGCTAGAAGAACCAGGTTTTGAAGACAATATTTTTAATATTCTTTTTATATGCATGGCAGAGGACATCTATTGTAATCATCTGGACGAATAAATAAGAGCATTGAATTACCAGTTAAGAGATTATACTGTGGGTTATTTATTTATTGAATTTATCTTGCAAAATCGTATCTTTATTCATGCAAAATATCTTAAATGCAAAATATAGAGAAATAGTCAGAAAATACCCAGTTTCAGATTGCTCGAAAAAACTGGGGATATTACAGTGGTATCAGAGCTTTTGTCTTTCTATAGTCCCTATTGGTTGGGGATATTACAGTGGTATCAGAGCTTTTGTCTTTCTATAGTCCCTATTGGTTGGGGATATTACAGTGGTATCAGATCTTTTGTCTTTCTATAGTCCCTATCGGTTGGGGATATTACAGTGGTATCAGAGCCAAATTCCTGCCATCCTGTTGGGTAGATCAGAGCCAAATTCCTGCCATCTTGTTGGGTAGATCAAAGCTAAATTCTGCCATCCTGTTGGGTAGATTGGACATTGAACCGGTTAGTAAATCAGGGGTACTTCAAGTACTCAGAAATAGTGGGACAAGGATATGAAGAAGCTGAAACAAAGTTTGAAGAGGATGAATGAATTACTTTTAGACCCTACATTCGAAGACAAATTAACATGGAGTATTGCATCCGTTGTTAAAGGGTCCACAACACAAAGTAGAAAGAAGGAGAAACAAGAGGTCTCTACAGGGGTTGATGGCAGCCCTACACCAATTTTTAGACATGTTGATTTGGTTGAAGAGGATATGAGAGCAGCCATGGGGAATGAGTTGTCTATATCATCTTTGTAAGAAGTTTCACTTGAGACTTCTACATTGGAGGCTAGCATAGAGCATGCTAATGATATGGATTCTTTGGATGAACATATTGCTACTTCATCTTCACATCATGAACATCAAACTTAGAAGGATATGGCAGGGACTGAGCTTTCTTTTACAGTCAGGGCACATGTTGATGGTGATATGAGTATGTCCAGCATTCACACTCCGAATTTAGAGAGTGTAGAAGAGTCCCAGGATCCGATTATTGTAGATGACACCTAGGAGAATGTAGTGGACAGTTTTGAGGACTTAGTTTCACCAGCAGTTTCTTTCGGTATGGAGGAATTAGACAGTGATGCTACAATTTTTGATACTCTATATGCTAATATGAGCTTTGGAGTTGATTCACAGAGTATGGATGATAGTACTCCAGAGATAAGTGTTTTTGAGTCTACTCTCTTGGACAGTGCATCAGAGGAGGATTGTAGGAGATAATCTAGCCAGTGCCATCATGTGTCTAGTCAGCTGAGAGTTAGTGAGCGAGACATTGCTATCGCTTGCAAGCATTTTGATGTTGCTCGTTAATTGTTAGCAATTTATGGATGGGGTTCTCCTACTAGTGTTGAGCGGGGAGGTAGTTATTTGTCCTTGACAGAGATCCACTCTTTATGGGAGGCTATCCAGATTCTGAGATAGGATTATACGCAGTTGGTCACCGACAGAGATTATCTTATGGAGTGGGGCAACACAGTGTTTGATGCATTATTGGCCAAGGAAGATAAGGTGAGCGAGCTTACTCAGAAGCTCGAGGTGACTTCTGAGATTCTTGAGAGTACACAGTTGGCTTATGAGGAGTCACAGTTTCATTTGGCTGAGGTGACTGTGGAGTTGGAGCATTTGCGGTCTTCACCAGCCCCAGACCCAGTTCATTTATATATTGAGGTGGTTGGTGGTAAGTACGTTCCTGCAGTTGTTGCTGAGGAAACTATTGTTGGAGCTGACACACATGTTCAAGATTTGGGAGTACCTAGTCCTGAGGAGTTTGGCATACCAGTGGAGTCGAGTCTCCAGATTGATTCTTCTCACACCGATGATAGTGTGGTACAGTTGGTTGTGCCACCCTTATAGAGGGATCAGTTGTGGTGTGCAGGGGAGTATGTTGATGCTTTTGTGTATAATTTTTACTGCACTGAAGCGTTCATGGAGTATTTGCTAGATAGTGCAGGTGTTCGTCTGGACTCGCATAAAGTGACAGAAGGTGTTCTCATCTGAGAGACTAGTGCTATTAGCAGATTGGGTGGGGAGATTATAGTGATCCTTTCTACTATGATACCTCACAGGGACTTTGAGGTGGGGTTTGTTGAGCAGATTGCACAGGGTCCTATCCAGCCTACAGCCACTTAGAGTCAGAGATTGGAGCCATCTGCTGATTCCCAGTTCAGTGATGGTGAGCCAGTAGCAGAGTTTGGGGGTTCCTATCGGCATTATACGGTGGGGTATGCTCATTATTCTTCTTTTGAACTAGAGATTGAGGATCTGATTTCACGCAGGTGTAGATCGGCACCTGTTTCTTACCATCCATTACGGGATGGATTGGCACCATCTTTTGCAGATGGAATTGGTAGTTGCAAGTTACACAACCTGTAGTATCGACACATCCAGGGCAGTTGTGATTTTAGTGATTGGTTGAGTTACATTCACCAGTTTGATTGTGGATTCATCTTGGTTATATTTCAGAGGATATTGCAGGAGCTTGCGTTGATTGTCATCAGTATAGATCATGACTACATTTGGGATCCAGGTGGATTGATTGGTTTATTGTTCCGAGATTGCTTAGGGACAAGCAATTTTCGGAGGGGCGGATTGTCATGTCCCCTTTTTTTAGTGGACATCTTCAAAATTGATGGTCAGCCTATTATGCATCCTTCGTAGGCTGATATGATGGATAGAGGGTCTTGATGGAGCTTGGCTTGGCTTCAACTTGCAAAATTGTTCCAGTTGGCTTTCGTTTGAGCTCTTTCGGACATGTATTGAGGGAGATATTAATATTTGATTGATTTAATTAAATATTAATTATTTAGCCTATTTTTAATTATGAAACCCTAATTCTAATTTAAGAAACCCTAATTAGGGCAAGCACACCTTTTTGAGGGTATAAGGGTTTCTCATGGGAGAGAGTTGGGAATATGAGATGATGATTATTGATTATTGATATTGAAGAATTTTGCTAAGTTTTTTTGAGGAGCTAGGGGTTTCCAGTTTCCAGTTGCATTGGAGAACGTCCACTCTTCAGTGTGTGTGATTCAGAGGCCGTGAGATATCAGCTGATCTATTGCCAGGTTGAGAGATAACTTCACACAGAAGTTATCACAGAGGTTTACAGGTATTTATTTCATTAAGTTTTGATTCAGAGATTACCCAGATATAGATATTTTGTATTAGCCCATATTTCTTCAGAGCAGGGTCCAACATACAGGCTGTGTTATATCATATTTCGCCACTGTACAAAATCCATACAGAATTGTACCAGGTCATACCAGCTGAATCACAGATTGAAGAAGGGTGCCGTTAGCCATTAGGGAAGTGCAGAGACCGACATCGGCATCCAAGATACCGACATCAGCCGACTGAAGACCGACATTGGCAGAGTGGCCGATCGACAGTGATCGGCGTCGACAGTCTATCGACCGACGACGACAGTATAACCGATGTCGGTGACTGTGTGTCGACACAGCAACCCGATCAGTCCAGATTTAGAGTTATTTTCTAGTTTGCTAGAAGAACCAGGTTTTGAAGACAATATTTTTAATATTCTTTTTATATGCATGATAGAGGACATCTATTGTAATCATCTGGACGAATAAATAAGAGCATTGAATTACCAGTTAAGAGATTATACTGTGGGTTATTTATTTATTGAATTTATCTTGCAAAATCGTATCTTTATTCATGAAAAATATCTAAAAAGCAAAATACAAAGAAATAGTCAGAAAATACCCAGTTTGAGATTGCTAGGGAAAACTGGAGATATTATAGTGGTATCAGAGCTTTTGTCTTTATATAGTCCCTATTGGTTGGGGATATTATAGTGGTATCAGAGCTTTTGTCTTTTTATAGTCCCTATCGGTTGGGGATATTACAGTGGTATCAGAGCTTTTGTCTTTCTATAGTCCCTATTGGTTGGGGATATTACATTGAAGACCTTATGAGACTATTCTATAACCTCCTTCTTGCTTGTGACTCTTATTATGAGTGGTTGACACTTGTCAATGACTCTCTTTTACTCCACTTTTATTTCTCCATCTCTCATTCTCTATATATGCAACCTATTTGGATTTGTAAGGATCACCCCCTGTGTATGGAGAAGCCCTGTTCATTTATATGCCTTTGATCAATTAAATACTACTGGTTTTACCTCCTTTTATGATTGTATTGAGTGTGTGTGCATGGATGATTGATTTTATCAAGTGATTTGCTCAGTCTTCCTTAGCATGTTATCCTATTCTAACACTTATATGCAGTTTGAAAGCTTCTTTTATAGGTCATGTGAAGTGTGTAAGTGTGGTGCAAGGGTTGAGTGAGTTTGTCTATTCATTAGTGTCATCATAGAACTCTTTATTAGTCCTCCTAGCCTATGCATCCATCACAACCTCTACATTAAAATGTTGATGTGAAAGATTCATATTAGCAGTAGTGTATGTCAAGATTAGTCTAATGGTCTACATGTGTGCCTATAGCTAGTTGGTAGTGATCAATTGATTTGGTGTATCATTGCTTAGTTAGTTTTCATTAAAGCTATTTCTCACCCTTTTCATTTGAAAGTTAGTAGTGAAGCCTAATTGATACATCAAAGGGATCTATCCCTATAATCTAGTGGTTTGGTCCATTTAGAGGTCACCCACAATCTATGACCAATTTCATTGCATAGCTCAAGTTGAGAGGGCTTGAATCACCCTCTTAATCGTGAAAATTTGAGCTATAAAATAATGTTGGCCAAGATTTTTTTAAATAGTTTTTTATTTAATAAATAAACATATGAAAAAATTATAATATTAACTAATATAATATTTATATTAATATTTTTTAAATTAAATTAATTTTATATTTTATTTTTTGTCTATTAAATATATATTCACTAGTATATATAGCTGCACTTGACAATCATGTGTAGGGAATTTTTCTATCATTTATACCAATAACCATGAGGATGGAAAGTCATTTTATAAAGTTGTGTTCATTGCAAATTAACCCATAATAAACTTCACTCAGTGAACATTTAAGTTTTATAATTTTACTATATGGTATATATAGTTTGAACGAGTCTAAAGTTTTTTGTTATTCAACATTTTCTATACAAATTATAGTAAACTATTGAAACATTAAAATAAATACATATATTCTTTAATAGTTCAGTGTGCTCAAAATTTTACATTGTATCTACAAATTATTTTGATTGTAATTTATTATAAAGAATTGCACATAGTTCCATGACGCATAAATCGATCAAATATTTTCACCTGTGGTTACTAAAATGTAATTGACATCTCTAGGAAAATTATGTTTGCTCTCAAAATTTAGCAACATGCTTAACTAAGAAAAAATAATAACAAATTTATTAATCTATAAAAAATAATTTTTTACTATATAAATGAACCTAGTCTTATAAACACTATTTTATAGATTTTGAGATCCTAGTTGCAATGCCACTCAAAATATAATTTTTAGTCATATATGGAAGCATAATTGATTCCTTGCAAATAAACACCAATATTGGAAATTAAATCAAAGCAATCAATTTTACTACACACTAAAATAAAAATATATTAGTAGAACTTGGTGCTACATGGAGTAAATGGAAATGGAATTTGGTTTGATGATAAGGTTGAAATTTAAAATTATATGTTTTAAGTTCTTAACTTGTAATAATGTTTGTTCATAAAATTATATTTAAAAAAAAGTTAATAGGGTATAATAATATTGATTATGATTTAACTTGTAATAGTGTTTATCCATGTAATAATATTTGTAGCAAAAATTAATATGGTATTATAATGTTAGTCAAGGTTTTTTTTTTTTTTTTTTTTTTAATATTTTTATTTAAGTGATGGTCAAATGGGAATTAATTTTAAGGTTAGAATTCAAAGTGACATACTCACTACTACATTATAGTGCACAACCCGCACCCTCCCCCTCTCTTAATGACATTATAGAATACCTCTTAACATAATAACTATTACTCTTAATTAAATTTAATGATATCTTTATATACATAATTAAATTTAATTAAGAATAATAGTCGTGCGAGTGTGTATTATATATATATATATATATATAACAAACAAACAAATGTCGACATACATCAATCTCAAAGTGTATGTCTTATATTTGTTATATCATTTTTTGATTAACAACTCCATCTTATTGGTTAATTTTCTAGTGACAAAAGACCTCTCTTACTACATTTATGTTTTACATTTTATTCTATAAAAATTCCAAACTATACTTTTTTATTAATATCTTACACTATTACTCTCCCTCCTCCCATTCTTATGACTGCCATATTAAGTTACACCTATAAACATAATAACATAAATTGAAATAAAATATATAATAAATTATATTCAATAGTAATATTACACATTTATTGATGGGAATAATATATACAAAGTAAATTCACTGAATGATAATATTTTTTGATGGATATAAACATTAATTATAGTTTTGGTGGTGGATGTTAGTTTTTATTGAAAACATGTAAAATATTTAATAATGTTTTGGATTTATGCCATTACATGTATTACTTTTTATTTACACAATCCAATTTTTAACGTAAATAGTTCAACTCTAATGTAAAAGGTCGATTACTGTTAGATTTGTGCTTTATTTTTTGAATAAAAATTTATTGAGGGTGTTTTTGTATCTTTTTATTCATGTGATTTGTTTTTTTTTTTTTTTTTGAAAATGTGTAATTTTATTTTTGATGTAAGAGAAAATAAGTTTATATATCTAAATTCACTTACCTCTTTGTCACTACTAAATTTGTCCATTAATCATGTCTTAATTCATAATTTACCCTGATGTCTTATTACTAACTCCTAATCACTCGTCTAACATTTGATATGTTTATTCATATCACATACTAACTTTATTCCCCATCCCATGTCAATTAATTATCTATTATCATATTCTTATCAATCCATTTAATAATTAATCATATCCTCTAATATTTCTGAATTTTAAATTCATCTTCCCAATTACCCTCAACTAACCCCATTAAGAATTCCTACAAATACATCCTTTAATTACTCAATAACCTTAGTTAATTAATTATAATGGGATATATAATCCCCTAATACAATTAGAGCTTCATACCTCCTTTTCTAGGATTTCCAAAGAATTTTTAATTCTTTGGTTAATAAATGACTTTTCCTAAGATTTTTTAATTCCTCAAATATTATCCACCCTTTATCTTGCCACCTATAATATTCAAATGCAACCATCTATTCATTTCACCACCTTCTATTATCCAACATTCCTCCAAGCACTAGCCATGAATAAAATGTACATGCTCTTTTATTGTCAAACTGCCTTACTAATCTTATATCAATCTTCATCGTTGTCCAAATTCTGAGTCCAAGCCAATCCAACATTTTATATCAGGATTCAATTTGTCAATTTGAGGTACATCATTTACATTTGAAGGTAAAATTGATTGAAATGTTGAGATATAATTCTTTTATTTTAATTGTTATTTACAATCTATTTTACCTACCTTTTCGAATTTTAAATTTTAACATGAATTTAGATGAATTTAAAATGATTATTGTATTTGAATCTCAATGTCCAAATTATAACTAATACATAAATGGTGACCATGGTAGGAGAATCCTTCATTAACTTGTTGTTTTGAACTTTGGTGATTAGATCATCTTGCAGGACCATTTTGGATGAGGAAATAATAGCCAAAACTCTCCATTTCTATGAATATCATTCCCAACAAGTGTCATGACATCAATCTATGTAAATGGGACTTTATTCGTTGCAAACTTGACTTTGTCACTAACTGCCGTGATATTGTTGTTGACCATGACAGTTGGCCTAATTATTTGTTTCTACTTTATGCTATCGCACCTGAAGTTCTATGATTTTGTTTCTATTACCCTTGACATTACCCACAAGTTAACCATGAATTTGTTTTTCTTTATGGGCTGTGTGTGTACGTTCAAACTTATTGTTGCAGAACCACGAAATAGATCTTTGTCGGCCTGACATCGTTCATTTTAAATGTTCATGCTTGCAATTACGAATCGGTGGATTCATACGTGAGACATTGTACTATGGATATGTGACAATGTAAAGCCCAACTACGACATCGAATCGACCGTGTTTTATAATTTTCTACTCAAGAACTTTAATTCACTGTCTGGTTTTTAGTGCTAGAAGTTTTAGTTTATCAATTTAATCTTTTTAAGCTAACATTTTAAGCCTAATAGTGATCTATATATCAAACACAATTAAAACAATTTTTATTTTTTATCTCGCTTGAATTTGCCTGATAATTTGAATTTTACATTCTATGTATAAATTTAACTATGATAATTTTATTCATAAGGAGATTCATGGGAATAAAAAGGAGTCAATACACTTCTACATTTTTATTTTCTAAGGGAAATGTGACGTGAAATTCATTCTCACGCATTTGTCATGGTCTTAGAGAGGATTATGATGTGGATTTCACCATCATTTATAAGTTCACATTTTATGTTCTGACAGAATATAAATATTAGGACCAGTTGTGTAAAGCTAAACAAGTTTTACTGTACAAAATCTTGTGAAGAGAGAAGGTAACACTCCAATATTGAGACATGAGATAATACCCTACACAGACTCTAGTCTGACGTACCTCAAGGTGTTTAAAGGACTTATTTAGATATCTTACCAAACCTAGCATAAGACCCTTTGACAATAACGGATATTTAGGACTGATGAGATGTGGGTGAGTTGGTAAAGTGTCTTGGTTGTTCCAAGCACCACCCAGGTTCAAATCTCAGTTTGGTATGGGAGGCCGGTTGTGGCCGATGATTGGTATTCTTGGGTTGGGAGTGGTTGATCGTTGGTATTCTTGGGTCGATTATGGCCATTCATTGGTAATCTTGGGCCAGTTTGTGGCTATTGATGGTATTCTCGAGCTGATTGTGTCCCAAACCTGTTGAAGCTCTGGTAAAAAGCCATTTAGACAAGGATCCTTCAACCTTGAGTATTGATTTAAAAAAATAGACATCTAGGGTATGGAAAAACAAATCTTAGAGATTAATTTCTAGGTACAGATGGTGAGAGAGGGTTAGATGACACCAATCTAGGTACCTCTCATCATGAGTCATTCAATGTGTTGGGTGTTGATTTTTACTCTTGAGTTAGTCACTATAATTAGGTTTATGGTTTGTGTGATCTTGTTTAGGTGTTTTCAATACTAGTTTTGTTTATAAAGCTAAACCCTACACTAAATAAGACACCCCATTTGAATCAATAAAAGGTCTATACATTAACCCTATCATCCAACCCTACATTAATCAAAATCATAAATCACATCATCATCTAATACACCCATTTTATCTCACAAGACTTGAGCCAAATCATATTCCTATAATCTTGGTTAAGGTCCAACTCACCATCACCACTTTTAAATGGTCAAACCTTAGATTGCATTGTCAACCTCATTAACAACCCCATCAATTTCAATTTGTCCCATCCTTGAGAAAATATCATCTAATTACATAATTGAGTTAGTCTATATCTAATCAATCTTGATTAGGGATAACCACAACCTAGTCAAACCTAGTCAAATCATATCCTTGCTATCCTAGACCTAGCACCTCTCAAACCAACCAAGTTAAATCAAGTCATGAGTTTAGATAACTATCCAAATTTAGTCCAACCTAGGGCTAGTATACCCTAACCATCTTCATCAAACTAGGTAAAAAATATTAATTCCAAATTTCTAAAGAATACCTCCTCCATAGTCACTATCTCATACTTCATATCATATGTCAAATTATCCTTGGTAAAAAAAAGATTATTCATCAATATCCCCTCATATTAGCTCATCTAAACGTATCCTATTCCATCCACACATCAACATCATGCCAATACAAACTCATCAATGATTTGGGATTTGACAAACTAATAATACCATTGACCTTGACACTCTTTTAGGGGGTGAACAACAACGTCATAATGATGGAGACACACACAATCAAGATGTACAATATGGATGAAGTTAGGTAAAAAATATTAATTCCAATTTTCTAAATAGTACCTCCTCCATAGTCACTATCTCATACTTCATATCATATGTCAAATTATCCTTGGTAAAAAAAAAAGATTATTCATCAATATCCCCTCATATTAGCCCATCTAAACGTATCCTATTCCATCCACACATCAACATCATGCCAATACAAACTCATCAATGATTTAGGATTAGACAAACTAATAATACCATTGACCTTGACACTCTTTTAGGGGGTGAACAACAACATCATAATGATGGAGACGCACACAATCAAGATGTACAATATGGATGAAGTTGTAGCATAGCTCATTAAATTAGGAGCTAGACTCCTAAAAGAGCTCACTAAAAAGTGCTGAACACACACAGAAATTTTCAACACAATAATATTCTACTCATTGAATTTCTTTTGCTGCATATTAAATCATATGAACACATTACATATATATAGGGAATGTCTACTTTGTAAATAGGGAGATACGTATCCCTTCAATTTCTCAACTAATAACCACCAATATCTTAAAAATATATGTGACAATATAATATTTTATCGTATTATCCATATGGTTACATATAAACTTAATAATAAATATACTAATTCTATCTAATAATAATGCTAAATTAATAATGTTTCACACTATACCTCAACATTTACCCCCTTGTGAACATTATTAATCCTATCTACACCTCCTTAATGTGAGCATGAGGAGAATATACATCTTCAAAAATTGGTATGAACAAAATTATATACCAACACATACTTTTAGGTCTGCATATTACTGACATGATCTTGTTGCATATGACCACAACTATGTGAAAGAACACATCCCATATTTACTTTACATGACCATATGTACCACTAGGGGTTATCTCCATAAAGAAACAAGGCAGTTACAAGATCTTTGCAGTTAGTTGCCCTCTTAAACAATTGTTTGTCACATTCTATTATATCCACACTCTCCCTTGTCTCCAAATAGCATAGGTGTTTCAAACAAGTAAGAAAATGAAAACACACAATTAAAAAATATAAAATTATACCACATAAATGAACATGAATGCTCTTCTATTCTTATTCACACACACAAACGTCACCAAATCATTGGTACGGCCCCATCATTGGCAACTGATGAGAGGTCACTAAAAGACTTCCTTCCTTCATGCATCCTCTAGCCTCCGGTAGAAGAAGTTGCTTACTCAGACGATGAAGTCAACATGTGCTCTAATGATTCTGACAGATTTTGTATTAGTTGCTTTAATAGAAATTGGAACCCCCTTCATAACTCAGACGTCGCGTACGAGCGAAAATGTGTCCGTGAGGCAACTTTTTTTATTTTTACAATTTTGACTCTATATAGCAACATGACAAAATGACTTTCTAAAAATACACTGTGATTTTTGACATTAAAAAATGACTCTTTTGACATATTAAAATGACATATTGGACTTGATTCAAATATTTTGAATTTTAAACTTTTGATGACTCAATTTTTGATTTTGATTTTGTTAAAAAAATGACAACATTTTTTAACTCTCAACTTTTATTATATATATATATATATATATACATTCTAGATTTTTGGTAAAATACAAACCATTAAAATATCAAAAGACTTTTGACACGTTTTAAACTTTTGAAACCTATGACTATAATATAACTTTTTACAAATCCAAAGACTAAACGTGTATAAACTCACAACTTAGACTAAGACCGAATAAAAAATGATTTTATTATTTTTAAATGACTTATGGCGTGGACCAATATATTCAAATCTAAGAAATAAATGACATAAATAACTTAAGAAAACTAAGCAAAGTAAAATAAAGACTGCTAAAAACAAACGACTATGTAAACTGACTGACATATATCATAACTTAAATACTAACTTTTTGAATTTTTGTGGATCTTCGAGGCATGGAATGATGAAATTGAGGGTGAGATCAAAGGTGAGATGGAATGATCGACTAAACAAATCTGTAGAAGTAATGATGGCGATGATGACTTGATAGATAAATCAAGAGATGAGGCGAATTGGATACAGCTTGAAGAGATGACAGATAGACTGCCCACATGTGCCTTGAAAATACCAGTGTCACTACACATATAATTTGAAGAATAGATATGGTGACACCATAGTTTGGACGTATTTACATTATGCATGCACATCTATAAACAGGTTTGTAGAATTATTTACAACAAGTTGAGGCTTGAAACCAAAACAGAAGGCACTCTATGTGATTTGATAAAATAATATTAAAAAACTGAATGCAACTGGAGGATTTGTCATATTTCATTCAATCTCTATCGTAGATCCTTCCATGTTGAAGATTGAAATGCCTCAGGTCTAGCTGATAAAGAGGATCATAATTTATCTTTAGAGATATACCACTACCACCATTTGCCTTAATTTTTAATTTTCTCACCTCCACATTCGACATGAAAATAATAAGAATCATATGTGGTCAGATTCACTAGATATATATTCTTAAAAAATGTAAAAATCTAACCCATAGCTCTTGCTTTGATACCAGATAAAAGAGTTGGTTCAGATTTGCATGAGAAAAAGAGTCAAACACACATAGAGAAATTTTCAACACAATAATATTATGCTCACTGTATTTCTTTTGTTGCATATTAAATCATACGAACACATTGCATATATATAGGGAATGTCTATCTTGTAAATAGGGAGATCCATATCCCTTCAATTTCTCAACTAATAACCATGAATCTCCTAAATATATATGTGACAATATAATATTTTACCGTATTATTCATATGATTATACATAATCCTAATAACAAATATATTACTTTTATCTAATAATAACATTAAATTAATAATGTTTCACACTATACTTCAACAACTCTCTCTTGATTATGATCGAGAAAACTTAAAGAAATTTATCTGAAGTCCAAATAGAAATGACCTACTCCCATTTGTAGCCACAATCCCCTTATATATGAAGAAGAGGAAGCCTATCCTAAGCCATTATATATCAACCACATCAATAGTATCAAAGGTAAATCCTTCTTATAAAATAAAGATGAATAAGACTACAAACAAATCCTATTTAAATAGCTTAACCTATTACCCAACAAGTGGCCTCTCTTACATCTCAAATTAATCTTGAGATTAGTAAGCCAAAAATACTAAAGATCTACCCAAAAATAATCCACTTAAAATTCAAAATCGAAACTGACCAATCCTCATTCAACATAATCCACCCCACTTTTCAATCTCGTGTTTACCTAGGAATGACAAACCATAAAGGATACTCTCTAAGGGATGAAATTAATGTCACATAGAAATAAATACAAACTTGAGGAAGTTTTCCCATATCCATTGCTCAAGTAATTATTACAGGTTCCCTTCCCTCCTCACTTTGAACCACCCAAGTTCACCAAATATAAAATAAAGAGAGATCCCCAAGAACATATCATAGAGTTTTTCATGTGCTGTCAATAAGTTGCCTATAGTGATGTATACCTAATCAAATTATTTCTGTGTAGTCTTAGAATACCTTCCTTGGAATGGTTCACAAACCTATCTAAATAATCTATCATATCATTTGAATATCTAACAAATAAATTATCAAGCATTTATCATACAATGTGGAACATGAGATCACAATCAATTACTTATATAATACAAAGTAGATAAATTTAGAAAGTTTCTCACCATTCCTACAAAGATGGAAAAGTTTTGTGAGTAGATTCGTGTGATCAATTCATAAAAATCAACTTGCCACTATTTTCATTTACAACCTAAATCCAAATTATCTTTCCAATTTCAACTACATTATGTCAACACCTTTGATGAGATTTTAGAGAAAGGAATGCAAATTGAAAAGGATATCATTGTAAAACTTATAATCAAAATACTCTTAAGGATTGATAAGATTCAAACAAATACCCCACCTAAAAATCCTAAATTATTTAACAAAAATAAGAATGTGGTGGTGATGGTGTGATAGATTCTAAACATGTCTAAACCATTCAAGGATCTCATTTATCTACCTTCCATAATGTATCAAGTGTCACCATGCCTAGGGGCAATCCAAGGACTGAATCTAAATGATTAAATTACACAAATCTAGGTAAGTTATTGAATATGTCTTGAAGAAATTAATCACTGCAAACATGATCACTCTACTAGAAATTAAACCCTTGATGAAAATATACCATGTCCATATTGGTTCAAGGAACAAATATATTTCCATTATCACCACATCAAGGGGAATGACACTAGGAGTTGTATGAAAATTATAAACTATTTTCAATTCTTAATTTATAAATGTGAAATTAAATATGAGGGTGAAGAAAAATCTTCTAGGAATCAACAACTAGGTATATATCAGGAACTCTTCCCCAAACATGACCAAAGTATAAAGGTAATTTCAGGGACCA